>CM077112.1:13482693-13496604 GCA_039619505.1 Cimex hemipterus
ATTTTTAGGATAAAATCAATATGAATTCTTCTTAAATTATGGTATTTAAAATCCTTTCATATAGCAAGTTGTACATGCATTCCATGAGCTCATTCATGAAAAAACCCATTTAAAAAGATGGAACAGTTGTTGTTTTTCAGCTCGAAAGCAAGTGGTTGTTCCCACGATTCGGAAAGAAGAGAGTTAATTGGAGAACAGTTGCTTTATTTTGCTAAAAATAGAATTATTACTGTGTTAGGTCGTGTTAGAAGGCTGCTCGGGGAAAGTTGATTTGGAACGACCGGCCTCATCATTAAATCAGACCGAATCACTTCCTTTAACCAACATCAATTAGTGACAAGGTTTATTTATGAACAGCGTTATAAAACCTATCTAAACATCTAACACAGAGTAATTTTTTAAAATTTATTTTACTCATGTAGGGAGGGCGGGGAACCTAGTGAACAAGAGTTTAAAAAAATGATTTGCTGAATGGACATAAATTTAGCCTAACATTGTATTATGTCTAATATTCAAATTCAAAATTCTTTCAATTAATTAATCTTTAATTACGGTTTTGTTTGAAATGGAAAAGTTAGTGTAACGAGCGAGAGCTAAATACGCCGATGCCTATTCCATGATATTTGAAAAATAGCAAAAAAAGCGGGAAGGTTAGAACGGTGGGGTTGAGATGGGAAGTTGATGTCCGAGTGGATCGAAGTCACGATAGCTGAAGTGGTAGAGCAACGGCGTATTTTGCCAAAGGTCGTGGGTTCGAATCCCGCTCGTGACACTAACTTTTCCGTTTAAACACTTTACATAAAAAGGTAAATTAGGTGTTGGGACAGTCGGACCACAAAATATAATGGATTTAAAATAAGAAAAGCGAAGTATATCTTCACTAATGGCTTTCCTTGGCCATTTGATTTGTCGCAGATTCATTCATAAATCATGAAATGTAGGTTTCAGAAAAACGTTTTCTTTATCGTACCAACGTATCGGACTTTAGTGAGATCATCTTCAGATAGAAAAATGTAGATTAAAAAATGAATTTATACAATGCAAAAAAATTGGATTAAAAAATGAATTTATACAATGCGAGAAAAAAAAATTGGATTAAAAAAGGATCTATACAATGCTAGAAAATTTTAGATTAAAAAAATGAATTTATACAGTGCTAGAATTTTTTAAATTTTCTAGCATTGTATAGATTTTTTTTAATCTAAACAATTTTCTGTAAACTTCTACAAACAATGTTTAAATTTAACAAATACATGTAGGATGTGGAAAAAAACGAATTTATGCAATACAAAAAATGTTTGTAAATCCCAAGCTCTGAAGATGATTTCAATAAAGTTCGAAACGTTGGTACGATAAAGAAAATGTTTTTCTGAAACCTACATCACACCAGACCGCCTCTCACGATTTCTGATTATTCATCGGCTAACGGTATCACTAATCACCACACACACACACACACACACACACACACACACACACAAATAGATTTTCGGAACTAATATGCCCTATGAAAGCAGGAAAATCTAACAAATTTGATATCCATAACAGAGCAACAACTGTAAAAAGTCTGAGACTTCAGAGAAGATAATCGTCTCTTGATCATTATGGATCATCCAGTGACCCCTCTAAAAACCGAACTGTTAACGCTTAAGTCTAGTTGGAAAAATGAGCAGAGGGGTACAAACAAGGTGCTGCTGATGTACTACTTGGGGTACAAGTGCCCTAGCTTTCAACTTTCACTTGTTTCATACAAATCTGTTTATCTTTTTTATTTATTGTTTTACAAACTTGGACTTCGAAGGAGTGATCCTAAATATTTAAAAAGACTGACAAATTTTATATCCAGATCGGAAAGGAATTCCTAAGTATGTGGGCAATCGGACTCTCCAGGAGGAGGTAATCGTCTGATCATTACAAACGTAAGCCATGGTTAATGCTGCCCAGAGGATATAGTGAAAATGTTTCGAGAGTCTGTAATATAAAATGGTCCATTGTATATTTGTCAATACAAAACAAACCGAACCCAAAGCTAGCTCACTATGGCTGGCAGAGCATAAACATTATTATCTCATACGCGGTTTCCTCGCCGTTTTACCGCTTTTGAAAGTATATTTTCTTCGGTGGAAAAAAAAAAACCAACTATTCGAACTAAATACTGAAAGGCGCCAGAGTGTAAAAAAAAACCACTCAGTTTTCCGGAAATGGGTCAGAGAAGTCGATGACTGAATCCTCACGTTTCATGGTAAAGCGCTTCTTTTTCATAAATATTCCATTCCTTTCAACCGATATCAATCAAGGAGGAAACTCCCTCCAGTTTTTTATCACTTTATTGAGCTAATGAGAAAATAATGCGTTTTTAAAACAATACTTACAGAAATAAAATCATTGCCAAAAAGTGAAAGCCATGTTACGAATAATCTAGGTCTCGTTGATGAAAACTCAAATTCAATTCTTTTCTGCCAAGTTTCTGATCTACGGTCAACAGCAGCACAAAACGATCTCAAAGCCGTATAACAAATGGACTTAATTAATTTTTGGAATAATCGATTTCAAATTTTTTTGAACTGAGTATGTTCAAAGAATTTGAAACCAGCTATTCAAAAAATTATATTATGTCAGTTGGTAGACATTGTAAAGATTGTTTTGACCTGATGATGTCTTTCAAATAGGTTGAAACGTGGTAGATAATTGAATTTGTTTTTCCATCCACTTGATCATGCAGATTATTTGTGAAGAAGAAATTAGTCGATAAATCAGTTTAAATAAGACTATTTTACACTGTTCCAGCCTAAACGTTACCGCAAATACAATGCTTTTTCTGGTTTAAATATAAACAACGAGCATATACACAGTCAAAACTAGAACAAAAAAAAAAGCGAAACATCTAAGAAAAATCGCAACCAAAGTTAAGGAAAACCAAAAAATGCCACCAAATCTGATCCCTCCATATAATTAGCAAAGATGTCTTATAAACTGCAAATACAATCCTTTTTCTGGTTAAATTATATACAATGAAAATATACACAGACAAAACTAGAACAAAAAAAGCAAGACAGCTAAGAAAAATCTCAACCAAAGTTAAGACAAGCCTAAAAATGCCATCAAATCTGATTCCTCCATATAATTAGCAAAAATGTCTTATAAACTGCAAATACAATCCTTTTTCTGGTTAAATTATATACAATGAAAATATACACAGTCAAAACAATGACAAAAAAGCAAAACAGCTAAGAAAAATCGCAACCAAAGTTAAGACAAACCTAAAAATGCCACCAAATCTGATCCCTCCATATAATTAGCAAAAATGTCTTATAAACTGCAAATACAATCCTTTTTCTGGTTAAATTATATACAACGAACATATACACAGTCAAAACTAGAAGATAAAAAGCATCACAGCTAAAGAAAATTGTTTCGGTACAGATGTGGATTCCTACTAGGGGTCAGGTTGCAAGCTGGAAAATGGAACTACGCTCCCTAGCTAGTGTTGCTGATATTAATTTAAATAAAATTACCTATCCAATAATGGTTATATTTTTTATAATTGGTAGAATGATGAAACTTACTTGATAAAATGCTATTTTTATTAACCATCCTTGGAAATGGTTGATGAGGAGGATACTAGGTTTGTGATCACCAGGTACTGCAACCTTCTGGCTTATTGTACCTTCCTAATTGCCTAGATCAGTGCAATCGACTCAATCAATTCTTCTCAGAAGTATAAGGTCATTGAACTACATACTTTCTGCTACAATTTCATTCTCTAGGTTTTTCTGCTAGGTAGGTATCCATTGAGCCGTTGCTTCGCATTCGCAGATGATATGAGGTGATGTTTCTTCCTCCTCATTTTTTAATCTGCAAATGGGATGATCATTCATGCCCATGTTATGTAAATTTTTCTCAGATTCCAGCAAGTTTAGACCTTTGTCTCGCCCTGTTTAATTGCAGTAGCGAGTTTGCCAATTTTGGTGAGGATTGTTTTAGCATAGGTTCACTATGCCTATAACGGAAAACTTTGTTTAAGTCTTTACAAAAGCAAATATTCCAAGGTAAATAAATAAATAACATTTAATGTTTAACAGTAATTAATATTTCATTGTAGAGCAAAACCTAAGCAATGAAAACTCTAAAGACTCGATAAAGCCTTATTTCTATTTATTCTGTCGAAAACGAAAGGTTCCTTTCAACGTTTTCCTCACTTCGAGATAGTTTTGCATTTTTTCCATGCCTACTAACTTGTAAAGAGGTGGGCGAGCATAATAAAAACTTGTCAAAATCCTTGGATATGAAGAAATGCAGGACGACCATCGATGAACATCATGGTTTTACAAGGTCCATGTAGCTCTAGTTACAAATGCTCACGTACTTACCAAGGAATATGGGAAGAAAAATGAAAATCTGCATATGTGTAAGGTGAAAAAGGTAAGAAGGCTGGACCAGAGCATGGAGACGAAACAATCCACAGGGTTGAACTTTGCAAAAATCTTTTAAACCACCGTGCGGTATGAGATTTTACCAGAAGAATATGCATGATGGAAATAGATTTACTGGCAGGACATGGTATAGTTTGGTGATAAGGTTACTAGGAAACAGGGCTTTTTTCCTTCTGGCTTTTTATACCTTCCTAGTTCTTTAGTCCTGTGCAATAGACTCAATCTTTCTCCTTAGAAGTGCCAGGTAATTGACGGTCGTTGCTGCAATTTGATTCCCTAAATTTTTTCCGTTAGGTTAAATCTCCATTGAGCTGTTGGTTCGCTGATTTAAGATGATGTGAGTGGCTGTTTCCTCCCCCTCGTTATAGATAGGATCTTCGTTGTATTTGCCCATGTTGTGTAGATGCCAGTGTATGTAGATCTCAGATGCCAGTGACGGGTTAGTTCTCCCACCACTCCTCTGAGTTTTGCCCTCACCAGTTGCAGCAGTTTTTTGCTAATTTTGGCGAGGGTTATTTCATCATAAGTTTACTGTTAGAGTTTATCCACTTCTCTCTTTGTTTTGTTTGGATCCATTCTGCGATGGAGGATTCTATGTTTGGTTTTGTTATCCCAAGAATAGGTTCGGGACCTATGCATGGTCTTGCAGATCATCTTGCCAGAGTGACTGCTTTTTCATTACTCAAAATTCCATTGTGTCCTCTACCCAAGATGTCATCAGGTTGCTGTGCTCCTCAGGTTTTGGAGATTTTGGATGCATTTTTTTAGCACGATTTGGAAGTGGTAGGATTTTCTCAACGGTGACTGACAATTTTTTCTCTTGCTGAAGAAAATTTTTAAATTGACTCACCGGCTCACCGACATTTTATCATTCCTTCTTTTATGACTATCAAATATTCAAATATATTCCGAAATTAAAATCAGCATTATGTAGTAATAAAAAGATTTAATTGCTCCTCAGAGCCAATTAAAATTATTAATGATTAGAAGCTAATATCGCAGCGAAAGTGTATACAAATAAACATAATATTGATAAGAAGATAATTAGTGTTATAAACATGTTCTTAATGTTTATAAGTCCAGAACGTTGAGGCTGAGAAAAACCCGAGTTAATACGGGCCAGTTAGTGAAAAGTGGACTTGGTTTTATCGGGATTTTATACCGTGGGAAACGTAAGGAAAAGGTAAGATTGAAATAGAAATTTGCAATAAAACTGTGAACTGGAAGGTTTAACTTCTATCGGAGTTTAATGCTTCGGCCGAGCCCCGTTATTTCCATAAGTAAGTCCTTGGCTAAGAGTCGAAAATGAATTTGTATCGAGTATTAAATTCTATTTGTTTGAGCATAATTTTAGGATCCCGTTTGAAGATTTTCAGCCTAGCTCTAAGTAGTGAACACAGTCGTCGGTAGAAGACAAGAGGAAGGATTACTCGCTATACATTCAGAAATGCTTAAACCTACGAATACTCAACATTCTATTATATACAACTATTTATATCTAATCTAATTGAGGATTAATGGAATTCTCCCCTACACCCTTCTCACACTTCAAATTCGCGCTAATAAATTCATTCACTCTCAACAAACACTATGGTTCGGAACAACATCAGCATCATATACAATCTAGTAGACCTACGAGAATAGGAACAGCGGGCCCAGATACTTGCTGGCGTGTTTAAGAACAATTCGTATATCGGATCGGATACTTGCGCGCACTCTGTTTGGAGCCAAGGAATTCATTTGTATATAGGGACATATAAGGGACACATGCGCGGGCTTTGGCTCTAAAGTAAGCCTGGATGAAAAAACAATTTCAATTGTTACTGCGATGCTTTCGACCTATTTTAAAGCCATCACCAAGGCAAAACAATCTTAAAGACCAATTGGCAGTATTAAAGTTTTAATAGATTAATTTGAAATCATCTATTAAAAACTTACCTTAAAATAGATCTAAAGCATGGCAATAACAGTTGAATGGGTTTTTTCATCCAGACCGTACCGAGAGCCAGATTATTCAAGAATAAAAACATGATCGATATGTCGAATCCTTTAACCAAAACTAAGTATTTTAAGGAAACACTTCGCACAGAATTGGTTGTTGGTCGAGAAGGGTCTTTGAAGCCCATTCACTATGTGGATGAAATATTGAAACATCACGTGTTGCCTATCCCCGATGAATCAGCGAAAATATTATTCTTAATGCCCATTCACATGTCGCTCGCATAGTACAAACCAACCTTCAACAGTATAACATCAGGGTCTTAGCCAGGTCAGCTCATTCTCCGGACTTGAACCTCGTCGAACTTTTCTAGAGTAACCTCAAAAGACGAATAAGGGCACGTCCTTCCTGATACACTCCACATTGTACACTCCAGACTGTAAGAAAGTGCAAACTAGCATGGCGCCTGTAATCGAGGATAACCTTTCTTCTTCGAGACCACCTATCGACTCTGCACATCCAGCCCGACGCTGCCACATTCTTTTAACCACAGTTTTTATTATATTTTTAGCGTCCGCCGGATTGCGGTGGTTAAGTCCTGGCGTTGGGACGTCCGTTCCTTACCCTCCGGACCTAAGTGTCAAGACAACAACAACCTGAATCACCTCAAGCTTGTAACGGCATCTGGTAGATTGCCTCTGAGGAGAAATCGTGCCTTTTGTTTTGGTTTTTATTCTGGTATACCTTGGTTTCTTAGGCTGTTTTGTGTTTACATATTACACGATAAGTGTATTTATGTTGGCTGATCCTTTGTCAGAACACCCTGTACTAGATGTAATTAAAAAAACTAAATAAAAGAAGAACTTATAAATCTACGATGACATCGCTGAACTGTAGATTGTAGGCGTCAGAAATCGAATTATAACGGTTATATTATATTACTATTTTTTGATAATAAAATGTAAACATGTGTTGGAGGCAATTTCTTATTTGAGATTTATTACAATATTTAACTTTGATCATTAATTATTTCATGTTTAAGTTGAGGTTTAATTCCCGGCCCGGTCTCGTTTAGACGAAAGCGGTTTTAATTGTGCTCCTGATTTAAATGGGCTATCGCAGAAAAGAGAACTGGACGCCAAATGTTCGGCGTTACAGACCTAGATCAGAGAGGATTTTAATTCGTTTTATTTCGTTGAACGCTGAAAGAAAATGACGACGCTCTGTTTATTTATGCTAATGCAAAGCCTAAATCTGTCAGGATTTCATGAGCACATCTTGATATACGACACATGGTTTAACTGGCTTTCTTTCTTACATGTTACGCTTCGCGATCCTTGTCTCTGACAACTCGTTTTGCTGCTGTTTTGGGTTCAGTATAAGTTTCAAACTTGTAAAAGAGTTTTTTTGCAAGATATCGAATGTGCTCTGATAATTTTACCGTTTAATATTAAATAATTGCGTTTTGAATAAACACTACACGACAGACACTTTGAGTACTGAAGATGATCTCAATAAAGATCGAAACGTAGGCACGATAAAGATTTTTTCTAGAACATTGCGCCAGACGCATCTCACGAGTTACGAATAATTATTAAAAAACAGTCACTAAACACCACACACACGCGTTTTGAATAAATATCAGTGCCTTCATAAATTTTCCTTTTAAAAGATTTTGTTTTAAGAATTTTTTTCCTGCACGGTGATCTATTGAACTTGAAATCTCGGTCAGTAGATCTATTCAGCTCAAAAGTGGTGTAATTATGCTTTTTCCACAAAATTACAGGGCGCTTTGTTTACTGCACGCACTACTTCCAAGTGTAATAACTTTATTTGTTCGCTATGAAGAAAATTTCCAATATCCATTGAAATAATTTGCCGTGTTTTTTAGTTATTGGTTATAAAGTGAGTAAAAATTTAATAAAACAACATGTGCAGATCCACTTTGGAATGATTTGTGGTGTTGAGATTGCTGACAAGTTGACCTTTGAATATTAAATCTGTACAAATGAAAAAAAAAATCGCGGAGGTCCTGAGTGGATATTAAGGAATGCAATATTAGCGGTTTTGTCTGTTTACAGTATGGGTCTTAGGATACTCCCATGAGGAACGCTCGCTTTGATGGGCTCGGTAAAAATCCAGAACCAATTCCTAACCAGCGATCCGAGGAAAGGATTTCAGGATGTTTTAATTTGAAAAGGAGACTGTGGTACCACACTCACCAATATAAAATTTCAAAATTAAAAAATAAAAGGCGAAAATATTCCACGGGCATTTAAGCGATAAAATACGTAAAATAAATTTATGAAGCACAATATAACCGTAAATAAATTTTAAATGTAAACAGTGTTTGTAAATCCCAGGCTCTGAAGATGATCTCAATAAAGATCGAAACGTAGCACGATAAAGAAAATGTTTTTCAGAAACCTACATCACACCAGACCGCAACTCACTATTTCGGAATAATTAATCTTAAATAAAGTTAAATAATGTTGCGTATATGTATGTTGAATTTGAGACTTGAAAATAAAAATGAAATGAAAAATTAACTTGGCATTTTGAAACTCAGCAAACAACTTATTATTAGAATTATAACAAGGAAGAACGCGTCTAAGAGTGATCAAAAAGTTGAAGAATCAATTAGTGACCTAGTGCGATAGTTAGCAATATGTTAGCAAATAGTTTGCCATGTTGACAGAGTGAGATGGTATTTTTGGAAAACAAACCTTGTTGGGAAAGGCAACAAAGATCAATAAGATAAGTCAATTTTTTTACACGAACGTGGCCATTCAGGGTCTCACAGATTGAACTGACGTATGTACAGGTAACGTAAAACAAAGGACAAAGTTAGTGCAAAACGATTGGAAAAAAACAGTCATTTGGTTTGCTATTTACCAATCACGTTTCATGTTCGAACTGCCTGCCTCAAGATGGAAAGATTAACCACGTTCGGTTTAGTATGCCTTTAGGGATGAACTTGGATTCGTCGGTTCGTAGGATGTGTAGAAGTACGTTTTCTTCAGCCTCCCAAACCATATCTCATTTTATTTTTGGAAAAACCTAAAACCCTTCTAATATTTAGTAGAGAGGAATTCGTATTTTCGCGAACAATTTTTGTTTCGTGTCATTTTTTGACCAATTGCACATATTCACATATTTGAAATTTAGAAATTGAATTGATATTGGTGAAGTATTATTCTTCTCCAAAAAAAGATAGAAATTTGAAAGTAGACTAAATATTTGTTGGATAGCGTTATTGGTTCGAGGGAAATAGAGCTGGGCCATCTTAAAAGGACATGGCACGGAATTCGGATATTCCCGAAGATACAGTAAAATTTTCAGCTCCTCGTCAAAATTCTGGGTTGTGCCACCGCCGCAGCATTGGCGTAGAAGCGCCCCAACCACTAAGGGGCAAGGGCAACCTCGCTCTCCGCTTGTCCACTCTGTATGTCGGGCTTGCATTAAATATCGGGTCGTATGCCGCACGCAAAGGGCACCACAAACCACCATGGATCCATTCCCAGTCTCACTAGAGCTGAATTTGGAACATTGAAGTCACCCCGTGGTATAGACGGCCATACACCCTCCTCCGTCCGTGCAGACAAGATCTAGTGGCTCTCGTGTGCCTCTGGTCAGGCACCCGCCGCCCATGACGACCCTGGGCCGACACGAGTACAGCTTGTAGTTAAGAGAGGCTACCACGCCCTCTGGGCTGCACCATTATTTTCAGCCCGGATACCCCCGTTGCAGCCAAGGGAGAGGTACAGGATAGACTGAAAGAGCTCGGATTGAGAGAAGGGGTTGTGGATGAGAGCACGAGGTGGGCCGTTGCGGCCGTTGCATTTATTCAAGCAGTTGTGTGAAAGCATTTATGGGATCAAACAAAAATAGAAGGTAGCTTCAGGGACCGGGGTATTTTTCCAAACAAAACCTTAAAACACCACCATCTTAATGTTCAACCAAACTTTCACCTCCAATTTGATTGTTTTGGATTGAAATCTTTAAAACTTGAATGCGAGAAAAATAGTCCTTCAAGTGACAAATGGGACGAATTGTATACTAAACCGTTGGAATTTTCAAACCAGGGGTAGAGGAAAATCCTACAATTTCGTACTTTTGTCATCATCAGGTGGTACATAGTACCTACGTTTGGTGTGGACTTCGTAAAAATAAATTAATTGAGCCTTATTTCTTCTAAAATAGTTCCACCAATTTTATGAGATAGGTTTTACCAACACTGTTAGATGATGTTCCTCTGGACCAACGACATAACAATAATACATAAATCTCCAGCTTGATGAATGTCCAGAGCACAATTCTTTGCAGGTGAGACGTTATTTGAACCGTCATCGGCGCAGGTGGGCAGGACCTCTTGGACCTGTTGGCTTCATCGGTCACCCGATTTAACTCCACTTTTTCCGTGTCTATTTTCAGTCGGGCCAGTTAAACAACATCTACGCCAATCATAACCTAGCAATCTCAGTTGAAGAACTGTGACAAAGGAAAGAAAATGTTTTCATTCGATCCCCCTGACTCAATCGCTCTGAACACCGGTGAAGAGTAAAAAGAGAAGATCTTTGCAACTCAAGGCAGGGAGTTCGAACATGAAATGTGAAAACAGCAAACCGAATGAATATTTTCCCCCCAACCTTTTGCAATGTCATTTGTCATTTTTGAACCAATTTAAAATCCGATCGCAACAAAGTGTTCAGCGTAAAAGATCCTTTAAAATCATATGCCGGAATGTATAAGATCTTACATGAAATATTGAAGTTGAGTACTTGAGGTACCCTGTATAATTTTACCCAAAAAAAGATAAAAATTTGAAACTAGACTAAATTTAATAAATAATTTTTTTTACATCACCATTGGTTGGCAGAAATTCAGCCGGGTCGTCTAAAAGGGACACTGTGTAGTAATCAGTATTTCGTATGGTCCAATGGATCAAGTTATACGTCAAGTTACTTAAGTAGTTAATTGTATGAAAAATTTTATACCTCATTTTACTATCACTATTAGATGATGTTCCTCTGCACCAATGACAAAGGCTTGAGGATTTCGAGCATTTTAGCTCATCATCAGCTTGAAAGACTTCCACAACCACGTCTATCGGCATGCCTTGCCCATGCAAAATTTTAAAAATATCGTAGATAGACGTGGTTGTGGATGGTCTTCAACCTGATGATGAGCTAAAAGGCTGTATTCTCTAGGTTGATGGGAGACGTTGTTTGAATCGTCAATTCCGGGATAGGTAGGGTAGATAGGACTTCATGGCCAGATCTGTCCTGCCTCCTCGGCCATCGGATATCTAAAATCAATATCTATATATCTATCAATGTCTATATCAATATAATATATAATAATATTATATATAATAATAATATATATAATATCTACATAATAATATATATAATATATAATAATATAATACTATATATAATATTCTATCTATATCAATATAATACATAATCAATATCTCTATATATATACAGGATATCAATATCTAAAAAAATAAAAAACAGCGTCTACTCCAGTAACCAACCTCCCGCAACATCAGCTGAAGAACTGCGGCAAAGGAGGAAAGGATAGAAAATGCTTGTCAATCCGTTTCACATGACTCTTGCCGTTTACTCTAATCATTACAAAGATTAAAAATACATTTATGTTATGTACAAAATTTACACAAAAAAAATGAAGATGAACAAACAGTTTGAAAATAATGAAATCCTTGTTGGCGAAGGATTTATTATTTGTACAAATGGCGTGTTTCACGGTCGAGTAGTCCCACATAAGAAGTCTCTTTAATAACCATGCACCGAAAAATCAATTAAACTATTTAAACACTTATTCATTTTTATAAAGCAATAAATCTAAAATAATTTATGTATTTTAATGATTTAAAAGAAAAACAGTTAAATGTTTACACGACGTACAAGAAAATATGAAAAAAACATTCAAATACAGTACGATTCTATAATAATTGGAGTGCAGTTTAATTACGACAGATCTTTCCTGTTCAAAAAAAAATATATATTCTATTATTTTCACGCGTCAAATACGAATTTCGTGATTCGTCCGAGGTAGGGGTTCAATAATTAACACACCAACGTTTATCATGAAATATTCATAATATACGAGGATTTACATAATAAGCAATAATTTCCATTGCTTAAATTTTGTACCATTTAGGCCTGAGTATACATTTTAACGGCAATAGCCGCCTTTCAGGCTTTAGGAAATTACGAATGCAAATTAAGACGAGTATCAAGTATCGGGAAAGTATCCAAAGCGGACCATTCGGCTTACTTTCTTAGAGAAATGAGCTTAGAACAGCGATTATATTTATTTACAAGCGATTAAATAGTAAAAAAGCCTTTTAAAAGAAAATGATTACCACTAAATACGTTTTATATGATTTTTAACGACTCTCCTAAATTGGAAAAGTAATGCAACTAAGCAATAAGTAAATTAATGATATTAATAATTGGCAATTTTTTAAATTGTGAATAATGGGAAATTAATCTTTCAGTTTTGTGAAAATGATATCTTCACCAATTCACGTGATTCCCATTCACTTGATAGCCGATTTCAATGAACTTTCTTTTTCTATCCGGTCAAAAAATATTAGACACGAATCCGAGCCTTCTTGCTGATGTCTAGGAGCGTCGCAACCTGTTATGTAACGAAATGAGCTTGTTGTTTTGAGTTTTAGGTCTTGTCATAATAACAATTCGGGATAACAGATGACTTTGTAAAAGCTCATTTTCCACTTTGGTTCGGAAACGGGGTTGGTACATCAACGGACAATTGGGCCGCCGGGTGAGAGAAAGAGCCAGGAAGAGTGTGAAAATTATTCGATATAAATATGGCAAAAACCAACGACTAACAAAAGGCCAAATGCCAGAACGGTACAGATTTTTAAAGGAGAACTGCGGAAAAGAATAGAAAATGCTCGTCAATCATCTCTCCTGACTACGGCAATCTGAGCACCGGTGAAGAGTAGGGAAACAGCAAATCTTTGCTACTTTACTCAAGGCAGACAATTCGAGTATGAGCTTCATAAAGAGCAGACCAAATGACTGTTTTTTGCATGTTTTTGTTTTAGATAAAAATGAGAGTGGTGCTCCGGGCACTGGTGAAGAGTGGTGAAAAAGAGCAAATCTTTGCTTCTTTGCTTCTTTACTCAAGGCAGAAAGTTCAAACAAGAAATGTAATTAATAAATAGCAAACCGAATGACTGTGTTTTTTCGCGGTTTTTTTTCTAAAAAAAGTAAAAATTTGAATCTATACTATTGGGTTGTCCGGAAAATAATGCAGGATTTTGGTATTAAACAAAAAAAAAAAGAAACTAGTTACTTTAAAGCAATGTTCTTTAATCAAAATAATTTCCCATACTCTCAATACATTTCTCCCAACGTGTTGGTAACTTATTAATTCCGTCTGAGTAGAATTCAGAATTTTTAGAATTGATAAAGTCAATAAATGCATTTTCCAGTTCCGTTTGATTTTTGAATATTATGTGTTGTAAGTAGTGGTCCA
>CM077112.1:13501604-13538145 GCA_039619505.1 Cimex hemipterus
TATACTTTTATTATATATTATTGTAATTTTAGAATTTATTATATAAATTTCGGAAATTATTGTTCAACATGACTCAGAAAAATAGTATTTTCTTTGGAAATTTGAAATATAATTTCCTTTTAATGTAGAAAAATAAATTTGATTTTAGAATTATGTTTTAGTATGGGTCAATTTGATTTAAAACCAATGAATATGGTTGGAAAATAGTTTAATTTATTTCAGGAAAAATCATTTAGCGTGGAAAATGCTTAATTTTTACTTTCATTTTGTTTCGAAAAAAATTATTTTTGTTTGGAAATACATAGTTCAATTTCGCTAGAAGAAGTAGTTTTCTTTTTGAAAAGAAATGATTCGGTTTAATAATGGAAATTCACTTGGAAAAGATGCAGAATAAAATCATTGTATGATGAATGAAATCAATTTGTACAATTACGGTAGTGAATGACAGAAGTCAATTTTAAGAAAGCGCTATAGCTTGGGAAAAATTGACCCTCCGTATAAATGTAATAAATCATAAACGGAAAAAGAAAATTTAGAAACGTTCGAAATAATATTTAACATATAAATTGAGTATGAGCCGTGGCCATGGTTCGGTGTTTGACGTACTGGGTATTGACTTCGGTTTCCCGTGTTGCCCTTCAATTTTCTTATGTTAATTGAAACCGCAAATGTATTTCTGGTTTGAACTTTGAACCCTCTTCCAAGAGCCTTAAAGTTCCCCCGAAAGCCCTGGACTTAAATAATATAAAGTTCTAAAGTTCTCCTATCGCAGTTATCATGGGGCAAAACACCATTGATTTTATAGAAGATTGAATTTTACAAAAGTGGTAAAAAAAAAACCGTGGAAAAACCTGTACTTTTTTAAAAAAGAGGCATGACCACTTTTGGAAAATTCAATACACAAAACAGCTATCACTACCTAGTAAAAGCAATATATTTTCCAAAATTTCCAGTGCATAAAAATTATTCTTGAAACATAAAGTCCTAGGTTTTCGAAGCTGGTAATTTCATTGAAAATTTTCGAATCTGGCAAAGTGAAATTTTATTTTAAACGATAACCGGGAAACATTTTTTTTTTTCACCTAATAGGTTATGTCCTAATTGGAAACTAGACGAAAGTGCAGCATAAATGACATTATTAAACCTCAAATTGGTTTTGCCTCCAAACTACCGTTCACAATTCTAATTGCGACCCGTTAATAAGTGAGAATCGTCGGTTCTAAAAATTGAAAAACCCTTCGGGCTCGTTTTCACCCGGTCTTACGCCACAACTCTTAAGAATTATAGGTGACACCGAATTAGAAACCGAATAAGGACAAAAACTGAATTGTACCCAGCAGAAAATGTGCTTTAAAGCGTTCTGAAAGTCTCTCACGGAGCAATTTTTAAAGAGAGAGCCGGACCACCTTTCACATACTGACTTTTCATCTATTTTTAATTCGGGAGGGTCAAAATTTTCATTCAGCCACGCAATTATTGTTTGCTTGTTTTTTTTAAGGTAAACCTCGAGCATGTCTAACGTTCGTGATAAATTAATAAGAATCGCCTTCATTTATACAACCGCCTCGGGATAAAAAGGCCGTTGGCTTATTTTCTAGTTATTCCTAATTAATCTATGTGAATGTGTAGAACTAGTAATTTCTCTTTGTGACCCATTGAATAAAATGTTCTAGAATAAGAATTATAACGGGATTCCAATCTCTCAAAAAGGTACATATTTTGTAGCTTTTATACGAAACGTAAAGTTGACGAAGTTACAGATTGACTAAAATTTCATAAACCATTCAGATTAACTGATTAAATCTACTTGTGTGTATAATTTTCTTTGTGTGTCAATTTAAGCCAGAAGAACAACTTTGCCAGCTCTTTTATCTTCCTCGCTTCTGCTCATAAGCCTTGTCTAAAATCTGAGAAAGTTCGGTGGGTTTATGGAGTACTACTATTTTCCAGCGCAAACCCACACATTTACTGAAACTCTCACACTAATAATTACATCATTCTAGATGAACGGAAAGCCATCAAATGCGTCCAAATATCGTATCAATTAATCACTCAATCACGCGAACTCGGAAGTACACAGCATCCAAGCGGGTGTCCATCAAGGAAGTGTTCCGGGACCCCTCCTTTACATTCTGTTCAAGCATGACTTTCCAGCAGATAGCAACATCGAAATAGCCCAATTTGCCGATGACAAAACAGTGCTGTCCCAAAGTATCACGCTCAGTGAGGCAGAATTACTGTCAAAAAATTGATGATTGGGCATACAAGTGGAAAGTTAAGCTGAATTCAACTAAGTCCAAACTAATTAACTTCACTTATAAGAAAACCTCAAGGCCCTCACGTGTAGTAGTCGATGGGAAATGATTTACCTCTGTTGTTGTTTTATCTAAAGTCTTGGTTTCTCTGACAGCCAGGCAGCTCCCAAGGCGAAGATGAAGAGTGTTTGGAAATGCATGGAGGCCCTGATAGAAGTCAGCTACTCAACGACCTGACCCTGGCATGGGAGCCTTGACATTCGGGCATAGAGACAACGAAAAGGTTGACATGTTGGCCAAAAAGGTAGCGTACTCTCCGGGTCCTGAACCACACTGTTAGAATCCTGCCACAAAGAGTATACATCTGAAAACGGTTCCTTCATGAGTTCCAAACCTGGTTGAATGAGATATGAGGCACACAAGAGATTCAAACAAAGACCATCGGCAAAACTCACAAAAGAATTACTGGAAGTTGGACTACTGACAGGACAGATGTTCCCATCTTTATGAGTGTTGAGACCCATGAGGTCTTTAACGGACTTATCCCTAAGTGGACTTCTCAGACGCCTAGTCTCAGAACACCATGAAGATTTTACATACATGGACTTGTCACTTCGTTGGCTAGCGAGGTGGTGCAATACTAACTAAGTTCAGAAGTGCCCTAAAAAGGCACATCCATTCATGTGCCTTAAAAAGGCAGTTTCCAACAAAGTCCTGACAGGACATTGCCACTTAACAAAGCACGTGCGCCGGATAGGAGTACAGACAGAAGTCACACTGTGCAGATACTGCTAGGAAGAAGAGACCGCAGAACACATTTTATTTTCTGCAAAGGTCTAGGACAAGAAAAACCGCAAGGAAGATACTACACCAAGCAATCGCTGGCAAAGCTGTGGAGGCTGGTCTACAGCCTGAAGCTGGCCGGTGATTATAATCAACGGAGGCGCACAATAGATTAAGGTCGAGGTGCAGTAGACCTTGTGTCCGCCTTTTTTATCCCTATCCCTAAGATCTTGGTCTTGTGGACCACTCTCGGCTAGTAGAATGTGGGTTCGATCCCCACCGTCGCCTCTGGACTTTTTCTGACGCCTAAGGGGACCGCTGGCCGCAATTGAAAGAAATTGACACGGCCCTCATCAATGGAAGAGGCGGGATCGGATCTCAGCGACCCTCAATTTTGTCCCAACCTCCTTCAAAACTGAGTTTCTTCGATGGAAGAACACCGGCACAACGGGGCTCAAGTGCACATTTGTGTTGCGAGCCCTCCCCAAAATATGTAGCGAGGGTTAAAGTACAATAAGCTGTACAGCTCAGGGGAGTCCTCCAGTCGCTGGTATGTATTGTAAAAAAAAGTACCCAGCGGGATTCGAACTCGCGATCTCAATACGCCACTGCTTTCTAACCGCTTGACCTATCGTCACATAAGTGTTTGGAGCAGGGAATTCCGCTCGTGACACTTTTCATCTCAACTAAGTTCTTAGATTAAAAGAATAATTAATTGAGATATTCTACTTCAGTTTGACAATTTATTTATACTTTTTATTTACACGAAACAGAAGCACAATAATGCGTTTTACACCATTCAACAGTGTGATTTTTAGCCAAAACAGAACATCAGATAAGGAGATATTTCGATGGTCATAAATTACGTGGTCTTACGTTAGCTTTCGGCGAACCGGCCCTAAGATACTAGTCACTATATCAAAAAGGCCCGCCGCCCATTCGTCAAAAAAGGAACAACCACTAATTGTAAATAATAAATTAGAAACAAATCCAGAGACGGCAAGCGCGGGCTATTTGTTTGCTCTAGATGGCAATGCAGGAAAGCGCAAATCTTTGTTCTACATCCCATGCCTTTCTCGTGGCCCACGTCTAATTAGCAATTTCCCGTACGTGACTTTAAATTGCATTCAGCGAAAAGATAGCGTGTCTCGGGCTCTCATCAACTTTCGTTTGTCCACATTAACCTTTGATTTATCTCGGAGGGAGACCGACGATTTTAGGATCACGGAACGGAGGCCGGTTCTGTCCGTGTACCGTATAACTGGACGGAAACATTGCGGAGGCGTACATTTCGCGACCCCGTTTTTATTGATTCATGTGTTTTGTTAGAAAAGCAGCCGTTTTATTTACAACCTAACCTACCTGCTTCCTACATGCGCTTATATTAAGTATCTCCATAAAAGACTCTTGATGTAAATATAATGTAAGTATACATAAAAATTGTGAAGACAGCACTAAGTGAACCGTTATTATGAACCGGTAAGATTCTTTTTTTAGTACAATTAAGTATAATAAGAATGACAAATGAAAATAAAAGAAATGGTGGGCCGAATCGGCAGAGGATCTCCCACGTATCAAGAGCACTGCACAGTCGATAGGTGACCCTAGTAAATTTTAGAAAATGGATCTTCCTTACCCCATTAAGAATAGACTATAAGGTTAACACATGGTCACTTATCTTGTACAAAGGATTTTCGGTGAGGTCACAACAGAACGACAATTCTTCAAGTGAAGATGTTCTCACTGAAGATCGAAACGTTGACACGATGAAGAAAACGTTTTTCTGAGCCCTACATCATACCAGACCGCATCTTACCATTGTCTGAATAATCATCGACTAACGATCACTGATCACAACACAATTATAAAACATCTTCTAACTGCTGTATTTTCCTATAATAAATAAGTCCTGATAATGACGATATAATCGTCGAAAGCTCGGTAAAATCTCGTTGTCGTTCTGTTGTGACACCACCCAAGATCCTTTTTCCAAGTTGATCAACAGCACCTTATCTTTAACACGGTCACTTTTGGGCCAAAATCCACGTATTTGGCTGGCATGTAGAGAAAGTTTGCACGATATGCTTGAAATTTAAGGGCGTCATTCCAGGCACCGTATAGAGAGCGTGTAGGATGCCAATCGATATGAGAACTGTGCTTGAGCAAGGCAGCGAGTCGCCTGTTCCGATAACTGGAGGAATCGAGGCGGTTTTACTTAATATAACACTGTTATATCGTTTTGTTTTGTCGTTTTTGTACTTTTACTTATTTCTATTCCTATGTTTTCGTATGTTCTCCGTGAAAGGTTCTCCATCGACTATTCTTTTTTGTTGGAGAAATACCATGAGCTGGAGGCTTGAGGTCTTGGCAAATCGGTTTGTTTTCAGGGTACCTGGGCACATAGGGGTGGGTAAGGAAAACGCGGTAGTGGCGGCTAAGTCCGGGGTTGTCCTAACCTCCTTAACTACCAACTACAAGGTAACAGCTAAAAAGTTGATACCGCGATTGGCCCTCTTAAAGAAATTCTGCCACACGTCGGTGGACCAGATCGGCATAAAGCGTTAATGCATAGCTTTCGACATACCTGATTCGTAGGAGAGCATCCTCACCCGATTAAGGATAAGCCATATGAATTGAAACACGGACACTTACTTGTAAGACATTTAGAGCAAGTGTTTACGGTTTCTAGTTGAAATGAAAAAAAAAGTTAATCTGCTCTACCATCTGAGCTATCGTACCTCCGGTTCACTCGGACATCAACTCCCCATCTCAACCTCACCTTACGAGTTGAAATATGGCAAAAGGAGGGAAAACTCGTGAGGTGAGGTTGAGATGGGGAGTTGATGTCCGAGTGGACCGGAAGTATAATAGCTCAGATGGTAGAGCAGTGGCGTATTTAACTTAAGGTCGTGGATTCGAATCCCTCTCGTGCCATTAGCTTTTTTTTCATCTCAACTAATAACCTAATATAATTATTATATATTAATAATAATTAATTGTCATATATTAATTAGTCGAGCGGACCACGAAAACAGTGAATAATTTAGATCAAGGTTGCTCTCTCTCACCTAATGAAAAGGTACAACTCCTTGGCTTCATATAGGGTGCGCGTAGAATTGGCACCCGATATAAGAATTGTTCTTGAGCAAGTATTTTGGTTTCCTGTTGGATGAAATGGCTGTTTTATTGAATGTACCTACAACTGATAAACATCTCGTTTTGTCTTCACTGTTTTGAATATTAATAGTGAGTGTATTTATTATCGTGAATGTGTCTTATGAGGGGGTCTATGACGTGCTCTATATTCCACCATCCTATCCATAATAGAAAAAGGTTGCTAGATGCTCGCTTGAAGATTCCATGGCTCCATATAGTGTGCGAGTAAATTGGGTCGAAACGTGGCAAATGTATGTGAGTCTCCTGTTTCTTTTATTGAACTATGTTGTTTTATGAATATTGGTAGTGAATGTGTTTATTAGCGTGAATGCGTATTGTGAAAGGGTCAGTACTCAATATAATATTACAATAAAGAATGTTTGATCTCGGTGGGATGGATAAAACTAAAATCTAACCTGAAAGATTGTTAAAACGCCTTTATACTATCATTGAGACCCAAAAAACTAGTTCGAATCACTAGAATCAATGTCATCGCGGTGTGTACACATCCTCCTTTGAGCAGAATAAAAGATGTCCCGGTGTGTTCCTTGACATTGCTCAATCTTTCCACATGGTTTGGCAGCTAAGATTCCTAGAAGCTGAAGACATACTTAGCAGTTAGGACCTAGTACTTTAGAGTAGACAGTTCGCATTTCGTCTATCCATATTGCTACAAAAGGTTGATTGTGTGCCAATGTGGACTTATGGTATCGAACGTTGAGGGGTCAATTCACAGTCCAAAGATACCAATCAAAAGTCCTGAGAAAATCAGTTAATATCCTCTTCGTTCAACGGTAGTTAGTGCAAACCAAATACAAGACATTCCATGCTCAATTCACGCTCCAATTCCAGGCAAATTCAGTATAAATCATAGAAGTAATATATATTCTAGTATATCCGTTTGTAAAGTCAATTTTTATTAAAAAAAAAAAAATCTATAAATTATGAGCAAGAACGAAAGTTTCATCCACGGCCTGATCTACTTGTCCAAGCCGGAATTCACACAATCTTTCAGGAATGCGGCTGTTTGGCGTTTAATTAGTGTCCTCCATAATCGCAAATACAATCTGGGGCGAATAATTATGATTTATTAAAGTACTTAATGTTTGAGTTACTGCCGTGAAATTTTCAGTAGTTTAGAGTGTCTGATCATATTTCAAATGGGTTTATTTATATTAGTTATAAAATATATTATAAGAATTGATATTTCAAATTTTTTAATGAATCTTGTTATATTTTTTCTATAATTCTACTTTTTCAATTTTTTAATTAAATGTGTGCTCACGTAAAACACGTTTTTTCTTATTATATTATTTGACAATTGGATAGTTTTAATTTGCCTAAAAATTGTTATTTAACCTAAACTCGTAAAAGTTAATATTATTTTCGCTTTCACCACAAAGGGTTGTCACTCCCCAATGTGATGACCCTAGGGTCTATACCGAGGAGTTCACCTACCCAGTTATGCTTCTGGGTCGCTCGTATCCACCTAAAACCAGATGATCATGAGACCAACGGGGCAAAATTCCTGCTGGAGCTATCGACCATTTCAGCCCCGCATCTAAAATATAATCTTACCTAAAACTGACAATCATCACACAAATAAATACATTCACGCCTATGTACATTGCATTCATTGTTGTCGGTTGGTGGAGTAGTCGATATTCGTCCGTCGACCTATGCACGATAGACTAAAATTAGAGCCGATCGGGTACTTTTACAAAATTCCGGATCGACCCTAAACGCACACAGAGGGCGTGCGCGATGTTACACTTCATTTCACCACAGCTCCTCACCACTCACCCTAATAAATACATGCATTCAGACAAAATACATAACATATTTACATACAATTTAAAAAACCACGTCCTATAAAAGCGGAACAGGGGACCTATAAACTCGAAATTAAATTCGAATCTCTGTATGGAGCCAAGGCACGATAAGCTTTTATTGGTTTACATTATGGTATGGTAAGAAAGGATACTAGGATGCGGGGTTTGTGTTCAGCCTTATTGTACCTTCCTAGTTATTTTGCAGTGTAATAGACTCAATCCTTAGAGTTTAGAAGTATCAGGTGATCGACTGTCGCTGCTACAATTTCATTGTCTAACTTTTTTCATATGTTAGGTTAACCCTCCATTGAGCTGATGCTTCGCATTCGATGATGACATAGCTGTGATGTTTTCTCAGATGCTAGTGACGGGTCAATCATATCACTCCTCTGAGTCTAGCCCTGTATGTCTATCACCGTTGTCCGCCAGTCCTAGGTACCTTGTTGTGTTTGTAGTAAGGATTCGCAGTATTTATATACAATTGAAAAACCACGTTCTATAAAAGCGGAACAGGGGACCCAGAAACTCGGTAGTGTGCCTGAGAATCGAAATTAAATTCTACGGCATGCCTACACGCTCTCTGTAAGGAACCAAGGCATGATAAGCATCTATTGGTTTACATTATGGTATGGTAAGAAAGGATACTAGGAATCGGGGTGCTCCCCAGGGACTGCAAGCTTTTGGCTTATTGTACCTTCCTAGTTCCTTAGTTCAGTGCAGAAGTACCAGGTTATTGTCTCTCGCTGCTGCAGTTTGATTCCCCGTTTTTTTTCTTCCGTACGTTGAACTGTTGCTTCGCGGTAGCTGTTTCCTCCTCGTCATTACATAATCTGCTAATGGGATCATCACAGTATATGTCCCTGTTCTGTACATGTTTTCTCAGATAACAGTGACCTGTTAGTCGTACCATTTCTCTGAGTTTGGCCTTCTCCAATTGCAGCAATGCTTTTGCCATTCTTGGAGAGGGTTGTTTCATCATAAGTTTACTATGTCTAGCACCGTTAGAGTTTATCGTTTCCTCCTTTTGTTTTGCTTGGGTCCGTTCGGCGCTGGAGGATTCTATATTTGTTCTTGTTATCCCAAGTACAGGTACGGGATCTATGTATGGTATTCCTCCATTGGCAAGACTGTCTTCTTTCTCATTTCCCAAAGTTCCTCTCTGCCATGGCACCCAGGTGGTTGTGTTTCCTCAGGTTTGGGAGATTTTAGATATAATCACTGACTAATTTTGATGTGATTCTTTTATATGCTAATGATTTAATGGCTGATTCGCTATTAGATCTTATGAGGATTTTTTGGCCAGCGTAACCTCTTTTATAATTTTTCAGGACACAAGCATTGATGACATGACTTCTGCTGAAAGATCGAACGATTCTGATTGCTCATGGCTTGCATAGAAAACGCCAGATCCGGTTCCTTCATTTGTTTTGGGGCCATCCGCATACCATGTTTACAAGGTATATAACAATTAATTAATTTGTATTGATTGAAATAAAAAAAGTCATTGTCACAAGCGGGATTCGAACCCAGGACCTTCGGCTAAATACTCCGCTTCTCTACCACTTGAGCTATCGCGACTTCGATCCATCTCAACCCCACATTTTGAATTTTCCCGCCTTAATTTATTATTTAATATTTATTCATTTCCTGTCCCAGCTGAAAATTTTCAATTAAATAAATTAAATTACGTCGATTTTTGAAGGGATTGATTCTGGCTTGAAAATATTAAAAGTTGATTTGGAAAAAAGTTCGATTAGACTTAGCAACAACAAAAACATTCAATTGAATTTTAAATATGAAAAAATGCAATCAAAACTACTCAGGAATACGTAATTGAATCTAATTGATATTTTTTTAATCGAACGATAGAGTAATTTTGGATTTTTTTTACATTCGTTTTTTAAAACGTCTGAAAGCTCTTCTTATCTTCTTATCTTATTTTTCCTCTTCTTATTTTATTATCTGTATTTTTTAACTTTAATTAATTGAATAATGCGGAAAACAATCATAGGCTCACATTTTGCGTATAATTGGTTACATGTGTAGGTTCCTACAGTAGATGGCAGATGCTCTTACCCAGCTGATCCTATATAAAATGAGCTTCTTAAGCCTTTGCCTCCTCTCTATTTACATATTGTCAATTAAGTGCCATTCTCCCGAAATCATGGATTTCATAAGCGTCGATTATATATTCGTCGAGGGGATAAAGCCGTTGTTCATGGAACAGTTCCAGTACGTCCTCAGCCCGGATCTTTACATGAAGCTAGTGGATTTATTCGAGCTCACCAACCCGCAAAAAGGTACCAGAAGCGCAAACTGAAACAGTCCATTATTTCGCCGTTTTCGCGGTTCAAGTTTCATATTTGACTAATTACCTTCTCCATCAGCGGTTAATTTCGACTTATTGTTTCTCCTTTTCAGCGAAAGAGATCATGGAAAAGAGGTTTTCACACGAGGAACAGACGCGGGTAAAAAAAGCTGTGAATATGATCATGATTAATTATTACCGCTCGATGGACAGGATCGGCCTAGATCAAGAAGAAAAAGAAGACGACCTAGAAGATTTTATGGAAGACTATTACAACGTTTACAAAGACGAACTTTAAAATAAAAAGGTTTTTTAATGTTTTAACCTTAGCAGCAGTTTTAACAGGTAAACTGACCCTCACAGGCTATAAAATCAATCATTTATCTGTATATAAATTTTTCAAATTAAAAGAAATCTTATCCTTTTTATAAGTTTTATGCACTACAAGTAAAATTGTTATCTACAAAATTAAAAGCAAAATCTTACACTATTCAAGAGGCGACGGGGGCCGAACCGTTAGTCGTTAACACGGCGCTTCATCACTGTAAAGTAAAGGTCCCAGGTTCGAATCCAGCGGCCCTGGGTTCGAACCCGACATACTTACAAATGGATTTTTTTTTTTTCAAAAACACAGGCACCCCGAAGGTTGATATAACCTCTGCTGTTGCGAAAAAAAATAACTTTGGCACAAAGTTGCGAAGAATCCCCCAGGAGTGGCGCGTCTAGTAGTTTCTACGTGCAACGTCTCGCTGCCCAAAAGGTCTGCCGCTTTAATCTCCTTGGGAATGTTAGGTTTAAAACTAATGGATTGAGGTGTTATGGTAAAAGTTATGTCTTGACTACTTTTATTTTCATCCTCCACGTTTTCAGCCAAGCTTCTAGGTTGATATAGTGAGCCTGTGAGAGCATGAGATCTTATTCGATGTGTCGGAATGGGAAGGGAGGTCAGTAGTATATGTTAAATAAAAGAAGGGACCATGTGGGACTCCAGTCTTAGCAGGATCAGAGATGTTCCCTGGCTGTCCTGAAAGAAACGGTCAGGTATGATCGGTGAGGAAGTATGTGAAGAGAAGGATGCTCAACTACGAACCCGGATGCTAACCCAATAAAGGTTTGATCCATGGAAAGGACCACTTGTTTCTCCCTTTCTCAATTTGGTTTTTTTCTTGCTGATCATTTTTGTAGTAGGTTCTACGTGTAACGTCTCGCTGCCTAACATGTCTGCCGATTTAATCTCCTTGAGGATTATTGGGGATCGTCCAGGATGTTAGGTTTAAAACTAAGGGATTGGTGTGTTCTGGTAAAGGTTGTCTGGTGTACATTTATATTTTTATCCGCAACGTTTTCAGCCGAGCTTCTAGATTGATATGGTGAGAGGAAAGAGCCTGTGAGAGGACGGGATCTTTAAAGAGGATAGAATATATCATCCGCCAAAATGTGAATAAATGTGTCCGGATGGGCAGGGAGGTTAGCAGTATTAGCAGTTGAATAAAAGTGGGACTAAGGATACTATCATGTGGGACTCCAGTGTTCTTCGTTCTCCAGTCCAGACAGGATCAGAGATGTTCCCTGACTGAACTGAAAGAAACGGTTAGGTATGATCGGAATATGAGGATGTATGTGAAGGGAACCCTATAAAGGCATCAAATAAAGTACCACTTTTTTGTTTCCCTCCTTTCTCAATTAAAATAGTTTCTTTCTTACTGATTCTTTTGTGGACACTTCCTATTATGAGCCACTACCCTTGAAAAGGTACACTATAGTCTTTAAAGCTCTTTAAACTTTAGTCGAGTGTGGGGGCTTGATGTAAGTCGTTTGTGTATGTAAAGTCCGAGCTAAATTCGTATTTTACATTTAATTTTATGAAAGAAGCACCTAGGATTTTCATAAATTAGTTTTTATTTCAATTTCGTTTTGAAAAGTATGTCTGACTTAGTTTACCTCATTCTTCTCTAAGGTTATTTTCAATTGGTGTGCCGCCTATCGTCTTCATTTCCAGTTCGTTTCCCGTCCGGACAGGCTTATTTAGAACCACGCGCATTTTTTACAAATGTAAAACGTTCAGTCCCACCAATTACAATTATCGGACAAATTTAACCTTATATAAAGCAGCACAATTCCCCTTAGCAAATAGCGTTCAACTGTACTTTTCTAGTATTCTCCTCGATAGCTCAGAAAGGTCGACTCCTTTAGTCTTCACGTTTATCCTTTTCGTTATTTCGTTGATTTCCTCGTTGAGTTTTGAAGACTTTTCGGTGAGATATTCGTTCAATGCCCTGTTGTTTTTACCTTTCTTCGCTTGGTCTTCGATTTTCGAGAGGAGATTTTCTCTCTTTTGGTCGAGATTGTTCTTTTGCCTAGCCTCGTTCAGTGCAGCCTCTATGTTCTCCAGCGGGCCTTTATCGCCTTTGTCTAACTTACTTTTGGCCGAAATACTTTTCCCGAATCTCAGAAAGTGTTTACTTCTCGCTCTTGACAGCTCGCTTTTCGTTTCCCTTTTCAACAAACACTGCTTCGACCTTTTCCGAGTGACAAACTTGGAATAGTTGGCTTTTGCCGGATATTTTTCGCTGTATTTGAACTTGGGCTCGAGCTTGGGCAAGCCGTGTTTTTCCAGGAGACGAGTCGAATCGATTCTCAATTCGTCGCCTTCTGCCAATCGAAAGAGACCCGGCCTCACTTGGCTCCCGAAGGTCCTCTCCTGGACGGGACGGACAATGAGAAAATTCTCGTTTTCCAAAGAGTCCTTCAGCTTCTTATCGATGATCTGTTGTTTGAAACTATCGGCGATGGTTGTTCGAGAAGGAAGATTTCCGATGATAAGAGATCTTTTCGACGGCTCACCTCGGAGAAGCGATTGGGCAAACGACGGCCTAGACGGTAACAGTCCGAACGTGCTGAATTTCAACCCCTTTTTTTGTTTTTCGATTTTACTGTTTTCCCCCTCGGGAAAGTTAACGGTGCATTTATTGATTTCCTGTTTGTTGGATACAGGCCGGATGACTGTTTTCTTTTGCAGGCGAGAGACCGCGGAAAGGTTCCGGGACGGCCTCTTCGGCGTGCTTAGTATGCTCGAAGCGCTGGTCCTGCTCACGTTGCTGCTCACGTTCGAAGTCCGCTGGTTCACCGATTTACTCGTGTCTGTGTCGGAATCTCTCATCGAGGTTTTAGTATCGCCCGTCTCCGTGCTTTCTTTTTCAGACTTGGACGTCGAATGTTTATCGTTCTCCGAAGATTCGGCCTTGGGCGTCCTGAAACCGTCCACCATCACAGAATCCTTCTTCTTGTTGAAGATGACATCTCGGGACATACGTGCTGTCGGCTTTGTGAATTTGGTGAGCGCCAGTTTCTTCACGGGAGCTTTCACTTTACTCTTTACTTTCGGAATGCTGATCACACTAGGTTTCGGTTTAGGCTCTTCTTCCTGCAACTATTTTTTTTTAATGTCAAAACTATTCTTAACGGGATTTTTCTCAGTTTTGATACCTTGACAACGGTGACCGCAGTCGGTGGAGGCTTTCTACCTTCGGATTCCATCCTTACGCGGAATATCATCATTGCAGCTTTGTGAAGTTGCTTTTTATTCACTTTCCCTAGTCTTGTTCTAAAACAATACTACTGATATTTTAATATTTTACGATCAAATTGAAACAATTCGATATTCAAATTAATTCCTCATTATTGATTTAAGCAATTTCCATCGTTTTCTTCAAGCTAACAACTGAATTACCTTGAGTAAGCATTCATTTCTCTATACTGTTTTAGCTGCTCCCCGGTGGAAAGGTGGTGCTTAAAGAAATCTGTGTGGTCGTTGTGGTTGTTGGGGTGAATGGGATAATTTTTCACAGACTTCCTACAAAGTGAACGTTTTATTTGTCAATTTTTTTTTTTTTTTAAATTCAACAGGCTTCTTTGTTACTTTGACTGTAAATCTTTCTTCTTATTGCTGTTCAAAACGTCATCTGGATGTTGTATCTTGTAAACTTGGAATTGAGGGCGTACGATGAGCCGATAACCCGCCTCATCAAACGAACGCCTGAGAAGCAAACATTTATTTAAATACAGGACTGTTTTTATTAGTATAAATTTAATTTTTTTCAAGCATCTTAGACCACATAAAAAAAACTGTTTTTTTATGTTACCTCTTCTTCTCATTTTTTTCTTTTTTAATTATAACTAACAGAATACTCACTTCCTAGACCTATAAGAGTACATTTTTATTATAGAATAATAATATTTTGACAAAAAAAATCTTGTACATACTTAACTGAGTGATGAACTTTGGGAAAGCCACCTGGTAATATTGTTATGTTGTCATTGTTAAAATGATGCCACCACTGAGCCAATGTTCTAAAAGTCAATACAAATATTATTGTTCTACTAAATAAAACAACTTGCCTATTATATTATTTTTTTAAATTTTAAACAGCAAAATGCCAAAAATTAATGACTTTTGGTCCATTTTGAGCTTTAAACGGAAAAAATCCCATTCCTCTATTCGCTATCTATTGAAAGACAATCTCATATTATTATAAACTAAATTGCCGTACCTGAATTTCACATTTTCCGTTTTTGGGACCGGTGTTTTGACTTTCTTATTTGCGTTTGCACTTTTCTTAGTGGCATTTTTTTTAGGTTTTGCCATTCAGTTGCTTCTTTTCTGTTTCTGAGGTGTAAATGGTAGGAAATTATTACTCTAAAATTTCTAATGTTTTTGTATATTTATATAAAAGTATATATAATTTTTTTTTAATTTTTTGGTTCATATGGCTTCCCACCCTCTCTGAGGCCGGAAGGCTTCGGGGAATTTCAAGACATGCAGCCTTCAAACCGTTTTTACTCCATCAACTGAAAGAGAAATAACGAATTTAGGATTTGTGACAACTTATTCTTAAACTACATACTACTTATATCAGAATGGGATTTTTTTATTAATCAACTCAACAAACATTAAATGACCCAATAGAAATTGATAACCAAAAATCACAGAACCTTTTTTTTAATTGTAATTAGGAAAGTAATAATCCATTCATTTAATTGGGTAGGTCAATAAAACCATTCCTGTTAAATCATTGGTTTTACTTATGAGAAAATATCAGTATTAAAAAAATAATAAGTGCTAAATAATTTTTACAAAATGGGAAGCAATGAATCAAACGACTTCATGAGCCCATCGATTATAATTAATTACTACGTAACATTGATGCCAATGAACAAAGAATAGGAAAAAGAAATGTACAAAAACCAAACTGGATACAAAAATAAAATGCGCCTATTTAAAATCGCAAGGGATTCCCTAAACATCCTGATTAGGAATGACAAAAAAAACGGAAAATGTCCTTTTAGCGATGTAGCCAGACAGTTGGTCGATATCGCACCAAAGAGCAGTCCTTAAATGTCTGTAAAATAAAATAAAATTTTTAAATTATACGCTTGAAAGTTAACGGTTAGGTTAAATAGTGAAAGACGGTCCGGTTGCTTTATGGCCGACTGTGAGGGAGAATAAATATCCTGGGTGAATTTCAGGATGGGCAGTCTGTCCTGATTTGTCCTAAAAGCGATGAAAAAGACTTCCAAATTGGTAATTTTCTTTTCACTTTTTACATCACAGTTAGGAGAAAATATAAAGGAAAAAGTGATCGTCTGTCACGGTTAGACGAAGAATATCGTGAAAGTTCCGGTTTGCGAGAAAAATAAAAATCTTTGGTGAATTTCAAAATGGGCTTGATTTCCATAATTTGGAAAAAGGAGTAAAATAAAATTTAAAAAGATTTGCATCATACACGTGATAAATCAATAGGGAATCTGCCCAAAATTGTCCCAAAAGTACTTTAAAAGACTTCCCAATAATTTTATATTCATTTTTGTTTACAAGATCACAATCAGAAAAAATATAAAAGAAAAAAGATTGTCATACTTAAACGAAGAATATCCTGAAAAATTGTCCGGTTGGTGAAAAAAAAAATCTTTGGCGTATTTCAAATGGGATTGATTTTCCTAATTTGGCAAGATGTGTAAAACGAAATTAAAAAATTTAAATTACATATTGATATATTAATAGTGAATTGTCAAAAATTGTCCTAAAAGCAGTGAAAAAGACTTCCCAATTTATAATTTTCTATTCATTTTTTTACAGGATCACAGTCAGAAAATATATTTTTAAAAAAACGATTGTCACGGTTAAACAAAAAATATCGTGAACGATTGGCCATCCAATTTGTGGGGAAAATAAAAATCTTACATGAATTTCGAAATGGGATTGGTTTTTACTAATTTGTCATGAAGTGTAAAATGGAATAAAGAATTTGTAAATTATATACTTGATACATTAATAATTAATCTCCAGACAGGAAAGAAAAAGGCTTTCCAGATGATTGTTTTCATTTCATTTTTGACAAGATCACAGACAGAAAAAAATATAAAAGAAAACAGATTGTCATAGTTAAACGAAGAATATCGTCAATGACTGTTCAGTTTGTGGGAAAAATAAAATTCTTTGGTGAATTTCAAAATAGGCTTGATTTTCCTAATTTGGCAGGAAATTTAAAATCAAATGTAATATGTCCAAAATTGTCCTGATCATTTCTCTTGATTTTTTTTTTTACAAAATCTCAGCCAGGGAAGACTATCAAGGAAAAAGCGTTTGTCACAGTTAAAGCAAGAATATAATGAAAAATTGTCCAGTTCGTGAGAAAAATAAAAATCTTTGCTGATTTTCGAAATCGGCTTGATTTTCCTAATTTTGCAGCAAGTGTAAAATGAAATAATAAAATAATAAATTTTATACATGACGAATTAATAATGAATCCTTCCAAAATTGTCGTAAAAGCAGTGTGAAAAAGACTTCCCAATTTATAATTTTCTATTCATTTTCTTTGGTGAATTTCAAAATGAACTTGATTTTCCTAATTTGGCAAGAATTGTAAGGGGAATTAAATATTTAATTTTTTTCTTGTTATATTAATAGTAAACCTCCCCAAAATTGTCCTAAAAGCAATGACAAAACATTTCCAATTTATAATTTTCATTTAATTTTTTACAAAGTCACGGTTAAAGAAAAATATGAAGGAAAAACTATTATCATAGTTGAACGAAAAATATCGTAAAAAATTGTCCAGTTTGTGAGAAAAATAAAAATCTTTGCTGATTTTCAAAATTGGCTTGATTTTCCTAATTTGGCAAGAAATTTAATGTATACGAAATTGTCCGGTTTGTGAGAAAAATAAAAATCTTTGCTGAATTTCGAAATGGGCTTAATTTTCCTAATTTGGCAAGAAATTCAAAATGAAATTTAATATATACAAAATTGTCCTGAACATTTCTCTTGATTTTTTTTACAAACTCTCAGTCACGAAAAACTATCAAAGAAAAATGTTTGTCACAGTTAAACGAAAAATATCGTTAAGACTAACAATCCAGATGAATTTACTATCGTCAAAAGTTTGTTTATTCTCTTAACCTATATCTTTGAAATTTATGTTTATAACCAGTAGTTCCTCCATATTTTGTTTTATAATTCTATCACTGTTCTTTTAAAGTAGAAACGATCATTTTCACGGTGGATAAAACTGACTGGATTAAATGTGTTCGAAACGACAACGTTCAGGACTGGTTCGAATCCCAGAAAAGCCGGGGAAAAAAAAGAAGTCAAAGAAGATCGAATCTACCAATTTAAAGTAAAATCTAATGTCCTGCTTGCTTTGCGGGACCAAAGAGAAGTAACAATTTGTACCGTATTTAAAGTTTACAAACAGATGTCTCGTACCTTTCTTTCACATCTTCCGATTTTGAAGCCTTTTTCGAAACGGCCAGCTTTTTCGTTCCTACATTTTTCTTCTTACTCAATATTGCCATGCAGCTTTTTTCACATTTCCCGTATGGAGAGCGCTCGAGGTTCGTCCTACTTCCTATTTGGTTGGCAAAAAAATGGACCGTACTGTTTGTTTCTTTTTAAACCTTTTAAATATTAGAATACCAAAAGTGGAAGTGTTTAAAAGCAACAAACGGACAATTTAAATTTAGATTGTAAAGGGGTCATTTGGAGAATTTTATGTTTTTAATTTTAAATAAGCCAATTGTGAAAGAAAAACTCCATCTGTTTCCCGATTTAAATGGCACTGCACGTTCCTGTTTCTTTTTAAATCCGAAGAAATGCAATGGCCGGAAAAGCGCTGCACCATTGAAATTCTTAAAAGCTCCGACAATCGGAAAGCAAAAGGTTACAAAAGAAACCTAACAAATAAGCTACTCCAAATCAACACAATTTTCATAATATGCAATTAATAAAAACAATATGTAGTTAATCGTATGACCGCTGTTAAGCTCAGCTACATTTTTACTCATTTTACTACCTTGATCATTTTTTCCCAGATCGAAAATTATAAATAGAAAAAAAAAAATTATTACTGTTACAAGAACTTTACAAGGATCTTTCTTCGGCATTTTCATTAGAAATTTATATCATTTTTTTTGTTTGTAAAATAAGTCCGTAGCGTTTTTCCAAAATTCCTCGGGGTTCGAAGGAACATTGTTTAGTCGTTTGTTTTCACACTCTGAGGATGGCTAAAGCCGACATTTTTTATTCAGTTTTTATTCATCAGTTTCTTTCGAGATATAATATTTTTACAAGGTTTGTTCAAAAATTGGTAAGGGGCAGTAGAATCGGAAGTGTTACATAAACATCGAGTTATTACAAAAAATAGTTGGGATGAAAAAAATATTAGATTTATTGTATAAATTTGTTTAAATAAAAGAAGCTTTAAATCGTTGTTTGTTGAGGATTCCTATTGCTTTTTTGAATCCTATCAAAAGGAGACATCTGGGCATTCAACAAATGTTTTATCTTATAAAAGTTTTTTCACAAAAAAAATGTTTTCGGCTTAAAACGCAAGTGTTCTTGTTTTTTTATATAGCTAAATTATAAAATGTACGAAGAAGGGATTAAAATCGACAATGATAACGAAGTGGAAGGCGTTTCTGAAATATCACCGAAAATGGCCAAAGCGAGTTTAAAATGGAGAAAGTTCAATAAAAAATGCAAGAGGAAATTAGCTGTTAGGAAGAGTTTAAGGTTGCAAGAGAAGTACAACCCGATGGAAGTCGTATTCATCAGTGACGACGATTCCAAGGGCATCGAGGAAAAAATCTCACTCGGAAGCAAGGCGAATTTTTTCTTCCTGCCGGATTACGAACTGGAAAACCTGAATTCGAGGAGTTTGGCGAAGAGCATCAGCAAAGAGATGATGTCGACGAAATGGTGGTTCAGTCTTGAAAAGTCACATCCAACGAGGAAGATGAAGCTGAGGAAGAGCGTGATGTTGGAACATCTGGCGAGGAAGAGGGAATCGGAAAGGAGGAAACTTCCCAGTGTCCTGGCGTCCAAGGAAGGCTTCTCAAGGCGCAGGAGGAGGGCAAAGCTCAGGAAAATATCGCGAAATATAAGCAGGATGAACAGGAAGAATCTTAAGAGAAAATTGTCCACGTTGTCGATTAATTTTCCCGTTCTCGAGGTGATCCAAGAGAATAGGGATTACGACGAAGATCTCACAGAACTTGAAGCCGTCGCTTTAGTTCAACTCTCTTCCCTGAAGAAATCCAAAAATTAAAACTTCTGTTATCAAAAATAAACTTTCCGAACAAAACTGGACGGGGAGATTTTTTATCCTTAAATTTTAATTGACGAGATAGTTCGGGCTAAATCCGCTTCTTTTGTTCGTACTCATTGTCAAACTAGTTTTTTATATCTTCGGAATTTGGAAATATTTGATGGAAGAAGTGAAATATCCTCATACTTATCAGCTCCTTAAGGTAAAACTGATAATTCGATTAATTATTCATTCCATGTAATATCTTGGTTGAGATAAAAAAAAGTCAGTGTCACGAGCGGGATTTGAACCCACGACCCCTGCTCTACCACTGTCGTGACTTTGATCCTCTCGGACACCAACTCCAGCCCAGCCTACAACCGTTCGAACCTTCCCTCTTTCAACCTTGCCATTTTCAAGCATAAGATCGTGGGTTCGAACCCCTTTCGTGACGCTGACTTTTTAATCTCAACCAAGACCTTACATGGAAAGAATAATTGATTGAAAGATGTAACTTGATCAATTGGCCGCTAAAACTTAAATGAAGTAACTGATAATATTAAACTTTAGACGGTCTGCTTAAAATAAACCGGAATAAATAGATTCTTGTGTATTGTAAATAAAAAATACATAAATTTGGATATTAAAAGAAAATCTTAAACAGTAAATTATAGGGTAAAAGGTCACAGATGTGCAGATAGTTGAAGATGCTGTTTTGAAATTCCGCTTCTGTGAACAACTTTAGTCGTATGTATGTCGGTTTTAACCGAGCCGGAGAACGCCGACAAAGCATACCAGGACGAGCTTTTTGAAAGTCGAGAACTGAGCAAGGTCGGAATAATATTTTCCCGGCCGACGGTTTATCTTTGGTGACAAGGAATTCGACAGTTTTACGTGAAAATTCGCAGCATGACTTGCGCCTTGGACGCCTTTGAACTTTATTCATTTATGATTATTCAGAGATCGTGAGGTGCGGTCTGGTACGACGTAGGTTTTAGAAAACAATTTTCTTTATCGTGCCAACGTTCGGATCTTTATTGAGATCATCTTCAGGGATTGGGATTTATAAAGTTGTTAACATTTTACAAATACACGTCGGATGTGAAAAAAACGAATTTACACAACGCTATAAAATCATAAACTAAAAAAATGGATTTATACAATGCTAGAAAATTTTAGATGAAAAAAACGAATGAATTTACAACATGCTAGAAAACTCATTTTTTTAATCGAAAATTGTAAGTTAAGAAAAGAATGAATTTATACAATGCTAGAAAATTTTAGATTAAAAGAATGAATTTATACAATGCTAGAAAAGTTTAGATTAAAAAAAAGAATGAATTTATACAATGTTAGAAAATCTTAGATTAAAAAAATGAATTTATACAATGCTAGAAAATTTTAGATTAATAAAATGAATTTACACAACGCTAGAAAATCATAAACTAAAAAAAAATGGATTTATACAATGCTAGAAAATTTTAGATTAAAAAAAATGAATTTATACAATGCTAGAAAAGTTTAGATTAAAAAAAAGAATGAATTTATACAATGCTAGAAAAGTTTAGATTAAAAAAAAGAATGAATTTATACAATGTTAGAAAATCTTAGATTAAAAAAATGAATTTATACAATGCTAGAAAATTTTGATTAAACCAAACCAATTTATACAATGCTAGAAAATTTTAGATTAAAAAAGGAATGAATTTATTTTTTTGAAACTCATTTTTTTAATCTAAAATTTGCTAGCACTGTATAAATTCTTTTGTTTTTTAATCTAAAATTTTCTCGCATTGTATAAATTCATTCTTTTTGTAATCTACAATTTTCTAGTAAGTATAAATTCATTCTTTTAATCTAATATTTTCTAGCATTGTATAAATTAATTTTTTTCATCTAAAATTTTCGAGCATTGTATAAATTAATTTATTTTTAATCTATAATTTTCTAGTATTGTATAATATCATTATTTTAACCTAAAATTTTCTAGCATTGCATACATTTATTTATTTTTAATCTCGAATTTTCTAGCATTGTATAAATTCATTTTTTCAAATCCTACAAGCATTTGCATAATTCAAGCAATGTATATAAAATCCATGCCCTGAAGATGATCTCAATAAAGATCGAACGTTGACACAATACTGAAAACGGTTTTCTAAAGCCTACATCATATATTTTGTCAGTTGATCTGTGTGCTGTGCATTAAACATACACATGTACTGAGGATGGGTAGTTTGATGGTCAAAACGTGCTTTATTCTGATAACCTAACAGGGAAAAGAAATAAGTAGACAATTTAAAATAATGGGAAGAGGGCCTTGAAAAAATTACAGGAAAAAGAAAATCGTGGAATCAAAATGGAGAGAAATCTTAGCTCACAGAAAGGCCTGATTCAAATATGTATATAGAAGAAAAGAAAACTAATATAATTTATATAACATAAATAAATCGATTTTCAAAATAGAAAAATAATAAAGTTAATTGCTCAAAGCCCCCATCAAGGGTGGATTTGTCATTTTTGTCGGTTGATCTGTGTATTGTACGTTTATAAGCAGTCTGATCTAGCATCATCCTATTCTCTGAGTATGTCGCCTCTCACTCTAGTCTCAGATTTGGGGAAAGCATAATAATTGTTTAAAATAAAAAAAAAAATAAAAAAAGTAACAATTTATTCATATCCTACTAAAACTTACAACATAAAAAGTAACATATGTAATTTATGTATGTATATAATTTATTTCAGATGGGTTTTTTTTCTGTAACAGCTTCCCATTGGATAAGACAAAAAATTTTGTAATTTTAAATTGTTTTTTCGCTGACTGGCAAAATAAAAGTGTCACTTCGAAAAGTCAAAAACATAAATTTTCATTACAATCGTAACTGTAAGCTTAAATTTACATCTCATAGAATCAAAGTAAATAATTACCGATTGTTGCTGTATACTTAAATTTATATCTCATAGATTCAAAATAAATAATGTAATAATAATAAAAGAAACTGCTGACTTTTTTCCCACATCATGTGTCCGATGTAAACATAATGTAACATACTTTTCTTTTTATTGTTATCCCAATAAGTTGTAGAGATGCTATGTAGACTTACTGTGTTTTTCCGTTTGGTTGCATTTTTCCTCTTGGCTAGCGTGTGTTGTGCGCTTATGGATCAGGTAAGTGATTTTAAGCATATGCTAACATCCCGAAAATTTTGTCGCATTTTTTTAAAAAGAAGTTAGACTGATGACATGATGATTTCTTTTTTTAATTATTCAGGGTTGAAATGGTTTTTCTATTTATATCAATAAATAATATATATCGGCCAGTTTTCGAAAATGTTATAAACAATTTGATATCAGGAAGAAAAGTAGTTTTTAAATAAATAAAAAATCTAGACATTTCATTTGTTACTTATTTCAAACAGATTATACTAGAATAAAGTGTTTCAAAAATAACACAATCAGTAGTAGCTAAAACTTTTGACTTTTTCTTTTCTTTTTTTTTTTTTTTCAATTTTGCCTTTGTAAAAACATAGAAGGAATAAACGACGAATTTGTTTTCATAAATTTACGTTTGACACAAAATATTTTTTGTAAATTCATTTTAAATTTTTTGTTATTCCTTGTTATCCCTCAGGACGATGGCGATTATAAACAGGAATCTGCTTACGGTCAGTTAAACGGTATACAGAGCGACACAGGAGAGTACTTTTATAGTGGTGTATTGCTCAACGGACCTGCCAGGTCGCACAGTTTCTTCTTCGACGACCTAGAACCTTTTGAGGGGGAACATTCGCACAGATAATTTTTTTTTTAAAGATAATTTTATTTGATTTTTGAAAGAATAAATTGTTCAGTTTTAGCTAGTTGAGATTTTGAACTTTAAACCCTGCAAAATTTTAAGGTAATAAAAACAATAATGTAAGCAGTAAACTTTTAATGTCTTTTACGTGAAAGACAAAAATAAATATAATTTCTGCGGCTGAATGTAATAATACACATTAAACATAACTGAACAAATAAAAGCCTATTCTTGCAACAAATTTATTATTAGTTATAAAAATAATTTTATTTACAATAGTTATATACAGAACGAACTTCTTATGGTAACTCAAAAGTTTCTTATACGAACAAGAACAAAAGATTATTTTTTTGTCCTAAACGGAGAAATAAATTCTTTTCTCACATTGGGATGATTGTTTGCTAGCGCCATGGGCGAAAGTGGAAGCGATTGCCCGCCGTACTGGTTCGATAACCTCGCACGTTTCTGACACAGCACGCTCGGACTTTTCAAATTCGAGAGATTCGAATGAACGGACGACGGACTTTGCAGAGTGGATTCCGGGCGTTTTATAATATTTAACAATTTCATTTTTTCATCCTCCGCGAATTCTGTTAAACTCTAGAAAAAGTAAAAATTTTATAATCTAATTTTTTTTTTTTTTTTTTAATAAGTTTAGCGTTACCTTCTCAATCGAGAAGAGATTGAATTCAGTTATTTCCTGCTTGAAATAAAGCTGCTTGGGGTTTTGCGAGAAAAGAGACATTTCCGTAGCATAAACGCAGGGTATTGTCGGTGACCTGGAGCCGGCCCTCCACTGCAAATTGCTTCCAGCGACGAGTGAACCTTCTTCTAAAATCTCCTCCCAGCCGAATTTCTACAATAAAATAAATTAAGCACGGGTATTTTTCGCCGAAATGATTACGCACTGAAAGCGACGACCAAAAGGTGATTGCGAGGTAGTTAGATTCAAGATCGGACAAGTACACTTTAGTCACGCCGTGCGTTTGGTCCGGCTTCGTCACGTAAATCACGACTCCGATGACTTCCACTTCGCCAAACAACGGAGAGAAATTCTCGCCTGCGAATTCCGACAATTTCGTTATCTTTCTTTTATACTTGGACACACTCTGCAGGCATTTATTTTCGACGAATCTCGTCTGCCTAGTGGTTGAGAGCTGTATCATATTATCTCTGAAATTGAAAAAAAAAAAAAGTTATGTTATATTTTGCAAGATTTTATTTTTAAAACCATAAAAATTACCTCACGCCAGATGCAGAAAGCCCGTATAAATCTAAGGTTTTGCACTCATCGATCAGAGCAAGAACTTCTTCTGTCGGCTGCCATATAGTTAGACAAAAAGGGCAGCCGGTGAAGTAATCTACTATTTTTACCTAGAATAAATTAACCCTTCATTTTTTTATGTTACAGTATAACTTTTTTTTAAAAACTTTATATTTAAATCCGTTCAACTACCGCCTTGCTAAAAGAAACCTAAGAAAGCATCCCCTAGGAGATCAAGAAGGCTCAGGCCAAAAAAGAATTGCAGCAATGACAGTTAATCACCTACTGCTTCTTAAAAAATAGAATGAATGAATTGAACTTAAGGGACGAGGAAAAGTACAATAAGACAAAAGGCTAAAGTAATTGTTAAAATAAAAAAATAAAATTAAAATAAATAAAAACCACACCCTTGTATACTTCCCATCAAGATCATAATAATTAAGAATCCTACCAATTTAAAATAAAAATAATTGTTTTTTTGTTCATTTAAGAAAAAATTCTCATTTCAATACATTTGCAATTGTTTAATTACAAGTAGATTTTTGGACGATTTGTTTTAATTGTATTGAAGAACAAAAAAAAATTACCTTTTTCATTCGTTTGATATTTTGTTGTTCTTCGCCCAACTGTTTTTTAACAGATTCATCCACTTCGCTTCTTATTTTTGCTGTAACTTCTTCATGATGCGCTGTTACAGTCGTCAGTTGTTCGGGAGAGAATAACGACTAAAATGAAATCATTTTCGACTTAAATTTGTGATTTGAATCGAAACAAATTCAAATTGGTTCAAACCTCGTCATCGGTCATTTTGTAAATTGCGTAAAGAGTCTTCGGATCGTCGATGTTTTTGATATTTTTCAAATTAACCTCTTTCGCTAAATTTTTCGGCGTGTATTTTTCCTCGACCTGCGCGATAAATCCGTTACGAATAAATAAAAATAATTATTTGGAAATTTTAAACCTCTTTCCAGACGTTTTCGTAAATCGCTTCGACTTTTTTCCCGCACAGTTCGTTCTGTTTCGCCTCTTCGATCGATTGCATTCGGTCGTTTCTCAAGACTGAAAATCACGTATAAAAACACGCCTAAGGAAAGTAAGAAGTAACAAGTCTTACCCGTCTTTCCCTCGGTGTCTTTGGACATAAAAAGCAACGGGTACACCCTGGCGACGACGCCTGTCGTGAGTCCGATCAGTCCGCCGTTTGGCAAAATAGAATTCAGGCCGACAACGATTGGACCTGGATTCCTGAAAAATCCCATTTTACTGTACCATCTCACCCTTCGAACTGAGTTCGTATGGATCTGTAATTTTACTTCTTGCGGCACCTTTGGAAATCAATTTTTAAAATTAATTAAGCTTTGCAATTAGGAAATTTCTACTCCTTACATTTAAAGGATCACACCCGTCATCACAGTTTAACAATTCTGCGCCATGGACAATCAATTTTGTACCAATTTTTACTTTATTGCTTCTTACAAGCTCGACCATTTCAGGATCTACAAGTGTAAAAACTGAATACCAACCGTCTGTGATTTCCAGTTCCAATCCATGCCCTCCTTTGTCAAAATCTGTCTAAAAAAAGAAATAATATGTTACCACAAAGTATAATGTTTTAAGTTTAAAAAAAATACCTTTTTGATGGAAGCAACACAACAGATAAAAGTCCTTCCAGGTTGTTCATCTCGTTCCAGAATTTTCCTTAAAGCCGGCCTCTGTGCTTTATCTATTTCCTTGTCGTATCTGTATTTTAATTGGAGCAAGACGTTCTCCACGTTCAAGCACCTAAACCAACGCCGATCAAACATCTGCATCAATTTTTCTTTAAATTCTATTAGCTACCTGCCAGAAAATTGTTTAGGGAATGTGCGCTCAAAAGAGCACAGCTTCCAGACAATCCAGCGATAATGGTTTTCGACCCAATTTACAGGAACGAGGGACGGGTCGACACCGGGGCTGGCTAAGAAACAGTCCTTTATTTCAGTTAAGCCCATCTCGTTGTTCAAATCGGGCACCAAGGTAATTCCATCGTCCATTTGGATTTCATATCCTTCACAGAATCTTGAAAAAAACAATCAAAATTAAAAAAAAAAAAAAAAAAAAGCTTCGCAAACTCAACAAGAAATTTAATCTTAAATTTACCGTTGAACATTGAACCGAAATTCACGGGCATTTAGTGATGTCAAATCCAAAATATCATTGTTAACTCCAACTGTGAGTAACTGTAATAAAAAATTTTATTAGTATTATTATTAATAGATGTTTCAACTTGTCAGCATGATTCACCATTTATGCACAAGCGTGAAAGTTCTTTTAAATTTTAAACCAAATTATAAATCAAGAAATTTAAAGTAATTCATGGCATTCAGGGGGGGGGGGCTAAATACCCAATATGTCGTAGACGAGGGATTAGAACCACTTTATAATACTTTCTCCATATTAAAATTAATTAAGGTTTTTAGTTGAGATAAAAAAAAATCAATGGCACAAGCGGGATTCGAACCCACGATCTTCTACCACGTGAGCTGTCCAACCTTCCATCTGAACCATGCCACTGACTTTTTATCTCAACTAAAAACCTTAATTAATTGTAATATATTAATCCGTCAAGTGGACCACGAAATTAGTGAATTTAATGACTTAAATTGAAGTTTAAAGCAGAAAAAAAAATTACAAAAAAATTTAAAATGAAAAATGGCAAAAAGGAGGGAAAATTTAAAAGGTGCGGTTGAGATAGAAGGTTGGTGTCCAAGTGGATCGAGGTCACGTATCAAGCCGAAGATTGTGGGTTCAAATCCCACTCATGCCATTGGTTTTTTTTTATCTCAACTAAAAACCTTAATTAATTGTAATATATTAATTTGTCAAACGGACCACAAAATTAGTCAATTTCTCCATATTATTCACATTCAAATCTGGGGTGGTTAGCATCCAAATATAAGTCCTCTTGGCCGTCGCAGGCCCCCATAATAAATTTAATGTACTTATCTCAAAGAAGATGAAATTTTAAAAGTGATTTATTTTTTATTTTATTTTTTTATTTTATTTTATTTTTTTTTATTGACCTGTAATTTAAGTAATAACAGATCTTCCAGGTTTGCCTAATCTTGCTGGTTTTTCCTGTCACGGCACATTTTGGCAATTTACCCGATGATAAAACAAGAAAGAAAAGACAAGCCAGGATGATGGGCGATCAAAGTACAAATAAAATTAATTTGGGCTTGAATAAAGTTATCGCATGGGTGGCCACAATAGTTTAGGTGTTGACCAAGCGCTCATTAATGTAAGGTAAAGGTCCCAGGTTCGAATCCAGCGGCCCTTCATTCAAACCTGATGTACTTATAAATGAGTTTCTTTAAAAAAAAAAAAAAAAAAAAAAAAAAACACCGGCACTCTGATGGTTTATATGCTGTTATGAAACCTTGTAAAAAATATATGTATACTTTAATAATACAAAACTTATCACACTGTTTTAGAATTTTTTTAAAAATTGTTATACAGGGTATTAAATGAGGGGTTAAATGTCATGGTGGATTCAATAAACAAAACGTAGTTCAATGTCACTGAAACAAGGTCTTGATTTGTTGAATCTTGACCCCTTTCTGGGACATTATTTTTGCGATTTGTTCTTAAATCATATTTTTTCATACAAAGCTGTACCTTCTCAACTTTGGTAGGATTAAAATACAAACCTGACTTTAATTTCACAAACTACAATAAATTTTCCAAAAGAAAAAATTTCTGTTGAAAAATTCGCGCTTCGGAACACACAGTAGCCGCTCAAAGAATAAAAAACGACAAAAACCTGTGGTTTCACCTAAGTTCCTTATTTTATAAGTATTCCAAGGACATACTTACTTTTACCTGTTTTAGAACTTTTCTTGGTGAAATCTCTAAAATGTTAAAAAACAAATTATCGAACCCAAGAAGAGCAGCGACCCAAGAATATCATACATGACATATTTTAAATAAAAACATTTATTAGTTGGTAACAAAAATCAAATACATTTCCCTTCCTTTTTTCTTTTATGTCATTGCATGTGATTTCAATTTTCTCTATGAGCTGTTCTCTTGTTTTGGTGGGTGTACTGTACACTGAACATTTCACAGTTCCCCATATTAAAGAATCTAATGGGGTCAAATCAGGGCTTCTCACTGGACATGCTGCAAGGATGTGGATGGATGGATACCAGGGACTGGAGGAGTTCCCTCCTGAGCACTGCAGCTGTACAGCTTATTGTACTATACCCTGGCTCCATTTTTGGAGGAGGGCTCACAACACAAAATGAACTTGAGCCCCCGTTGTACCGGTGTTCTTCCATTGAAGAAACTCATTTTTGAAGGGGGTTGGGACCAGGTTCAGGATGAGTGCCGTGTCAATTTCTTTTAATTGCGGCCACTGGTCCCCTTAGGCGTCAGAAAAATTCAAGAGGCGACGGTGGGGTCTACTAGCCGAGAGTCTGACGCCTTAACCACTCGGCTACCGCGACCCCCTCATGCCGCAAGAAGAATATCTAATTTTAATTACCAACTAATAAATGTTTTACGACTGCCAATAACCTCATACTTCTAGGAAGAAAGTTTGAGTCTATAGCAATAAACTAGGGACCTAAGAAGGTACAATAAGCCAGAAGGCTGTAGTGCCTGGGAGAGCACAAACCTCATATTATCCTTATTACAATGCCAATAAATGTTTTTATTAAAAATACGATGTGTACGATGTTCTCGGGTTGCTGCTTGACTTGGGTTTGATATAAGTTTTTCAACCTTGCAAAGGAGATTTTGCTAGGAAAAATTCTAAAAACTGTAAACGTGAGTATGCCCTGGAAATATTATAAAATGAATTTGTGAAAACTTTGGTGAAATACCTGAAAATTTTGATGGAAAAGTCATCGTACAAGTCCCAATTAAACATTTAAAAAAATAAATCAATTTTATCTATTGAATTCACTAGTTTTAGTGGTCCGCTTGAACAATTAACAATGAAATCTATTTCAATTAAGGTTTTTAGTTTAGATAAAAAAAAGTCAGTGTCACGAAAAACTGCAATAAAAAATGGCAAAAAGGAAGGAAAATTCAAAAGGTGGGGTTGAGGTGGGAAGTTAGTGTCTGAATGGATCGAGGTCATGAAGATGAAGGACGTGGGTTCGAATCCCGCTCGTGACGCTGACTTTTTTATCTCAACTAAAAACCTTAATTAATTGAAATACATCTTACAATCGGTCATTCTTTGAAAAGCTACTGTGCATTCCTAATCGTGAATTTTTCAACAGAAATATTGTTATCATGTGGAAAAGTTAATAAATTTGGCGAAATAAATGTCAGGTTTGTATTTTAATGCTACTAAAGTTGACAAAATTACGATTTTACATGAAAAAATTGATTTTAGAATAAATTAACCAAACACTGGAGAGTCAAAATAGAAACCTCGTTCTGGTGGCACTGAACTTAGTTTTATTTAGAAAAACCACCATGGCAATGTTGACATTTTAACCCTGCAACACCCTGTATAATGCATGTCAAGTCTCATTTATACATCCTCTTCAGTATATTACTTTTTGACAAGACTCGGTATATTGCAAAACAGTTGAAAAAGTGTAATAAGTTTATTCAAACCTAAACAAATCTGAAAAACATAAAAATAATAAAAATCAACAAAGACATTAATCCGTTTAATACTCACTTCTTCCCTGGTATACAATCTTGCAATATTTTCCCCTAATGCGTCACTCAGTTGTTTTCTTTCTTGTTTTCCCTTTGAAAGAAATAGGCTGCCTGTCTGTGGTTTCACCTTACACTTCTTTTTTATTTCAATAGCTTCAACCTGTCTTTCCTTGGCGTCCGAATAAGCCCTGAATCTTTTCTCGATTTCTGAATCGTGGTCGTCAAGCTCATACTTTAACTTTTTACATATTTTTCTATCCCAAGTTTCCTGCTCTGTTGATTTCCTTTTGGCAAGGGTTGTGTCATCAGTATCGGCACCAAATTCGTCTGACAGTTCCATAAAAGCGAGTGTGCATTCGGACACTTCGCTCATCTGTGATGACGTTAACTGACACTTTTTCGCTCCTAACAGCTCTATTTGTGTTTCTATTTTCACTGTTGAATTATTGCCGTTGCTGTTAGCACTAATCGATCTTGGCAATTTATTCTCATATTTCAACGGGCCAGCAGGAATGTCATCACAAAATTTCACCTCCTTTTCAGATATTTTAGCCCTTTTCTCAATTCCAATAGTTCTTTCGGGTGTACCAAATTCAAACCTTTTAGCAATGTTCATTTTTGAAGGGAACTTTTCTACATTATTTCTAACTAGGGATCTTTTATAATTAAAATTAGAGTTACTTATAGGGGTATTTTCATCGTGTATCAATTTTCTTTTGTTGGATTTTATATTACATTCAGATAATTCCTTACCCAAATTTGCATCAACATCTTTTTCACTCTCTGCATTTTTTACTTTTGAATCTGATGGTAAATATTCTTTCCTTTCAGCAGCCGTTTTATAAGAGATTTTGTTACTTTTCTCCTGAGCAGTGAAACTGTCGTAAACACAAGACTTCTTTGTATGAGAACCAGTGGAAAAAGAAGATTCTTGTGGGAACACATGTTTAGAAAATTCATGAAAAAAACCAGGTTCGAGATCAACAACGTTTTCAACGGTTTTATCACCCGCTTCACATTTCTGAGCGTTTTGTTCAAATTTTTCACATCCAGTTTTGCCGACGTTATTGATCGGTAAATGGACTGTTCCCATCGATGTTGATTTATTTTCCAAACCGCTGAAAGGTCTCCTTATCGAACCACGTAATTCGTTGATTACAGAAGATGCTGAACAACCATCCATCTCTTCAGTGAACAATTTCATCACTTTGACCAAACTTTTTTCAGAAACGAAAATTTGTTTTCCAGATGCTGTTGAAAATCCAAGGCTGGATGAAGTTTCTTGAGTCCGGTTATTCCCTATTGATGAATGCCCTTCTTTTGCAGCTGAAGATAAAATTTCTGTAGTGGAAGTAGCGCAATTGTCGTCAGATTTTTGGGAACAGAGAGGTCCTTTTTGAGGCGAACATAATTTACTTCCTGGATTCAATAATTTGGAATTTTCTAGATTTTCATCTAAATCTTGTCCAAACAACTTTTTAGCCTTAGCCAAGCTTTTTTCTGAAATTTTTATTTCTTTGCCGGATGCTGTTGAAAATATTGAACTCTTTGGCGAGATTGATAAATTTATGTTTTCGTCTAAATCTTGTCCAAATAACTTTTTGGCTTTAGACAAGCTTTTTTCTGAAATTTTTATCTCTTTGCCGGATGCTGTTGAAAATAATGAACTTTCTGGCGAGATTGATAATTTTACGTTTTCGTCTAAATCTTGCCCAAACAACTTTTTAGCTTTAGACAAGCTTTTTTCTGAAATTTTTATCTCATTGCCGGACGCTGTTGAAAATACTGAACTGTCTACTAATGGTGATAATTTGCAATTTTCATCTAAATCCTGTCTAAAAAATTTTTTAGCTTCAGCCAAGCTTTTTTCTGATAGCTTTATTCCTTTTCCTGATGCTGTTGAAAACACTGAACTTTCTGCCGATGCTAATAATTTCAAGTTTTCGTCTAAATCCAGTTCACGTGAATTTTTACCTTTAACTAAACTACATTCCGATTTTACTTCTTTCCCCAATGCTGTTGAAAAAGAAATGCCAGGAATTATGATTTTTGTTTCTTTGCCTGAATCTTGCGCAAACACTTTATTTTCTTTTACCAGTCCATTTTTTTCTGAAGTAGCATCAAGAGTTTCTTCTTTGTAAATTTGAAGTTTTTCTGATTTATCCATTTCCGAACTGGCCAGAAATCTTTTTGATAATACATTGTTGTCAACAGTTGAACACTTTTTATTTAAATCTTCCATTTCTTGAGAACTCTCAGATATTTTAAACGATTTTTCTAAAACGTCGTTATTTTCAGAAGAAGTGCTTATTTGATTGTTTTCGCCATTATCTTCCACATATATTTTTTTTCTCTTCACGTCTCTCGTCTCATCTCTTCTCTGAGAGATTGCTACATTTATCCCTGACCCATTAGAAAAGCTAACCTGTTCTTCTGGAATTTGATGTGAAAACAGAAGATTAATTTTATCTGAGCTATCTGCTGAAATTTGTTTAAATTTGCCTGTTTCCAAGCTACTTATACAGTCTATCTCTTTACTGCCATCAAAATCCTCGGCGAATAGTTTTCTCGCTCGAGTTAAACGACTCTCTGAAATTTCTACTGATTTCCCTCCTGCTGTGGAAAATGTAAACCTTTCTTCTGAAGATTCAATTTGAATATCATTGCTATGTTCTATGAATTTTGAAGATCTGTCTTGTTTGTCTATACATTTTGAAAAATGAACGGAATTATTTTCCTCTCTTGGACAAAGGTGCATATTGTTTTTACCAAATTGTGAAAAATTATTTATTTCTTTGTTTTGACTCTTTAAAATCCCGCCGGTTGTGGACGACGCGCCCATTTCTGTTTTAGACGAATCTTCAAGATTTAAAGACCACGAATCGACTGGATCATCAGACATCATACTCTCGACAATAGTAATTTCACCTTCGTTTTCTTTATCATCCCTGGCAATAAGAGCGAGATCCGGCAGCCTAGAGTACCCTTCAGACCCTTCACTCTCTGGCATCACAATTTCAGTTTCGATGAATTCTGACGGAACTTGGGACACATCCGAGCCGCTGAAATCATCACTAGTTGATGTACCTTTCCTGCATTCCTGCAAAGTATTGAGCACTTTAGCAGACGAATAAGTTTCCAATGAGATATCAGCTTGAGAAAAGGCCGCAAAATTAAAATCAATGAAATGGTCTTTTAAAGCGATATCTCTGTTATTTTTTAAATTATCCGTACAGGGATTTCGGCATGATTTGTCATTAGCAGAAGAAAATCTGCTAACTGGATTCAAATCGCTGGAACAGGTTGGATAGTTGTCTTCATCGGCATTGACCTCTTTGACTAACTTTAAACGTTCTTTGAGATAGCCGTCCGGCTCATCGCTAGAATCGACTCCTTCTACGTCTATAAAATCCGATTCGTCGTCTACATCCTCAGACATTGGTTTCGTACAGTTCTGCGACATGTTAACAACAGCACCTCCAAGAGTCAGAAACGCTGGATTTGAACTTTGTCCAACTTCTGCAGAAGTTTTGATATATTGGTCACTTTTTTCTGGCGATTCCTTCTTTGTGTAGAGGAGCCGACTAGAATTTAAAGGACTTTCGTAGACTTCTGATAAAAGTAAATTTCTACTCGTATTAATTTCTTCTTTTTCATCTTCTCTCTTGCAATCTTGTAAATGGTTATTTTCTTCAAATATCATGGCAGGAAAATGTCTTTTATCATTAGTCGAGACCTTATTATCTTCAGTGTTTAATTCGGTTTTCCCATCGGCTTGAAATTTTGCATATTCGTTTACTTCTAAAGTTCTTTTTGTTGGTGAAAAACCAACAGGGCTGTCCAGCTTAACTGAACCCGATGGCTCATACCCAGAAGAAGTGAGAAAATATTCTTCATTTGAATTGTTTAAAATGGAAGACTCGAATTTATTACTTGGTTTGAAAATACTGTGTTTATCATTTTCTAGTTCTTTGACTGAATATTTTTCAACGTTAGGACTTCCTGATTGAAAATTGTTTGTTAAATCTCTATATTTAGACACGAAATTTTTTTCTACCGAATCATCAAGGTCTAATAAGGATATTTTTCTTGAAAACGAATTTCTAGAACTTGTCGGGGTCTGTTCATCTAAACTCGAAACTGTTTTCCCTTCTGAAAATTGGAATCGTACCTTCATGTCAGGACTCGGGTTCAATTCGGGATTTTTATTTTTTATTTTACAAACTGATGAACTATTAACTGTCGTCGATTCTGAATGTTTATATCTCTGTCTGGAATCTAAAGCCTTACGTTGCTTTACCTAAAAGTATAAAAATTTTGTAAATTTCAATTATAATAGGAAAAAATGCTGGGCTTTTTTAAGGTACTCACTTCTGATAAAAGGTCAGTTTCTTTTTGAACCCCTGTCCTGGAATTTAAACAAAAAAAAAACATAATATATAGGAAGTTATTAACCAACACTTCATAAATAGATAATAAAAACGCTTATTCTTTAAAGAAAATAGCACAACAAATATTAAATAATTCGTAACCAGACAGAAACAATCCTAAAGATTTTTTAAGGCACTGTCTGTGATAAAATTTACTTTAAACGAATGATGGACAGGCTTTCAGTGGTTATTTATAGCAAGTTAGTGTTACTTAAAGGACTTGATTTGAAAATGTATACTTTAACTTGAGTTGTGGAAATTGCCTGTCTTTACTTTTATTCAAATTAATCGACTCGAAATTTTAACTATATAAAAATCTCTGAAGATGATGTTAAAATTTACAGTCCAGCCCGAACATTATATTGCACCAAATCATAATAGATACACAAAAGTTGGAGAAAGTACAGAATAAATTCCTTCGGTGTATACTTTTAAAAATTAATTCTCTAGGAAAAGATTGTTTTGAATCAAATTAATTAGAAAAGAAGATAATTCGCAATTGTTAGATTACATAAATTTCAATCGATTAAAGTTTTTAATCGAGATAAAAAGTCAGTGTAACGAGCGGGATTCGAACCTTGATTATTTGAAAGATATTAATGGTCAAACAGACCACGAAAACTAACGAATAAATTTCAATGCATCTAGGGATAACATGAGAAATTATAAAACATTTATAATTACAGAAACATCCAAATGATAATTGATACTTAAGGTGTAAGTAAACTGTTGGCTAAATTATTGTTACAAGGAGGTATGCGGAAAGATAATCAGGATCATCAATCTGTTTGTAGACAAAAAAATATATCCATACTTAAGTCTATGGGTATACAGAGTTTAAAGTATACATAACCGTAAGAAGTATTACCAAAACAACCAATCTCCGCGAACCAAACAAGTAGCAAGAAATGTCTGTAAAACCTCCATTTTTTAAAATTATTATTATTATTAGTTATTTGACTTAAGAATGAATTGGGCTGTATAAATTAAAATGAGTCATAAGAATTACCAAATTTAAAGTTGTGCAATTAACAAACTCTTTCTTTTCCTTTTTTTAAGGGCATTTCAGTCACTAAATATATGAAAGAGGTGTTTTTATTAAAAAAAGAAAAAAAAAACATTTGTAAGTATGTCAGGTTCGAATGCAGGGCAGCTGGATTCGAACCTGGGACCTTTACTTTACAGTGATGAGCTATCGATGCTCCCAAGGTCCCATGGAGTAACTTCATTCGAAATTAAACTCAAATAATTATAAACAGAAATAATTAATATTTTCCAAATTAACGAATAATTCTGTGTTGTATCACCCACGTTAAATGTCGGACAAAGAATTTTTATCCCATCAGTAAACAGGGAAAAATGAATATGTGGAAAACAAGATGAAATATCATTTATAAAAAGATTAAACAAGATGGGTCCGAGTATTGAACCTTGAGGAACTCTGGAGGACAGAATACAAATTGAAGTCACTG
>CM077112.1:13538155-13576161 GCA_039619505.1 Cimex hemipterus
AATCGTGCAAAACAAGATAGGTCCAAGTAGTGAACCTTGAGGAACTCCAGAGTAGACTGAATATCTTTTGGAGACTAGGAATATTAATTTGACTTCTTGACTAATGCCTGTTAAATCAGAATAAAAAGTTTCAATATTATGAATTCCATAATAAGAAAAGTTTGTTAATTTGTATTTCATTACTAACCTGATCGAAAAATTTATATAAAATCAACTTATTAAGGATCTACTTGTTGATGAGCAGAAAAGGACTTTATTATTAAAATTTCAACCACAGGCTGAAATTTATTGTCAGAGTTTCAAAGTCTTTATGAATTACTGATTGTATGCACGTACAATTAATTAATCTTATTTACAATTGTAATTATTTATTAGTCAAATCCCGAGTATTATTTTTGTATTCAAATATTGGTATGTAAATAATACTGCATGTTATTATTTTTATTATTTTATTATTGTCAATGTTTTAAATGTTCTTTGTAATCTTTGTAATAAAATGGGCTATTGCTTGTAAATAAATAATCAATTATGTTGAGGAGGAAAAATTTATTGATGTGTCACTATTGTTCAAAGGTGGATAAAAAAAATTTAGACGATTGGCAAATCGTAAGTAAAAAAATTTAAAATGTGGAAAACAAGATGAAATATTATTTATTCAAAGTTTAAACAATAGTGGCCCAAGTAGTGAACCTCGAGGAACTCCAGCGAGAGAAATTATTTAAAATTATCTGAAAGACTAAGAATACCAATTTGCTAGCTTTACTTCAACCGGTTAAAAAAAAAAATTCAAGAAAAACAAAAACATTTCAAAAAGATCGATTAATTCCAAAATAATAAAAGTTAGTTAATTTGTATATCATAGACAACCAGAAGAATAATTTTAGAAAAATCTGCATATATAGAATCCACTTGTCGATGAGCAGTAAATCATTCATTATTATTATTATTATTTTTATTTTTAACAAGAATTAAAGTTTATGCAACAACAGAGGTCATATCAACCCTTGGGGTGTCGGTGTTTTTGAGAAAAAAAAAATCTATTTGTAAGTATGTCGGGTGAGAATGCAGGACCGCTGGATTCGAACCTGGGACCTTTACCTTACAGTGAAGAGCACCGTGTCAATGCCCAAACCGTTGCGGCCACCGATGCCCCAACTTCGTTATTAAAGTTTTAACTAAGGGCTGAAATTTGTCGTGAGAGTTTCTAAGACTTTAAGAATTATTGATTGCATGCGTATGGGTCTATATTATTTTAAACATAAAATTTATAAAAATCCACACATATATAGAATCTACTAGTCAATGAGCAGCAAATGATTTCATTACTAAATTTGTAAGCAAGGGCTTCAGTCTGTCGTGAGAGGTTCTAAGACAAAGAATTACTGATTGTATGCATATGAGACTATATTTTTTTTAAAATAAAATTTAGAAAAATCTATTTGTTGGTGAGCAGTGAAGGACTTCATTAGTAAATTTGTAAGGCTAAAGTTTGTCGTGAGGGTTTCTAAGAATCTAACAATTACTGATTGTATGCACATGGGTCTGTATACACTTTTTTTACATAAAATTTAGAAAAATCTACATATATAGCATCTACTTGTAGACGAACAGCAAAGGACTTTATTATTAAATTTTTAAGCAAGGGGTGAAGTTTGTCATGAGAGTTTCCAAGAATTTAACAATTACTGATTGTATGCAAATGGGTCTAGTTTTTAACATGAAATACATGTAGAATCTACTTGTTGATGAGCAGGAAATGAATTTATTATTTAACTTTTAAGCAAAGACTGAATTTTGTTTATAATCTGTGTTTACTGAGCGTTAGCATTCAGCACGACTCACAAGAATGACACACAGAAAACAAAAAATTTGAGCCCTGAAGATGATCACAGTAAAGATTGAAACGTTAGCACGGTTGGGAAAATGTTTTTCTAAAACCTACGTCACACCTCACAATCCACAAATAATCTTTATTTATAACTTAATAATGGAAGTTTAAAATACTTTAGAAATTGCTGATCGTATGTATATGGGTCTGTAGATTTTTTAACATATGATTTATCTCCAGATTGGAAAATGGGTTTTATAAAATGGATTTTAAGAATATTAGGAAAAGCGCTTAAAATAAGTGATTTACTGAACTATTCCACCAATATCGGATCTAATGGAAAATTACAATAATTTAATAACTCTCAATGATCCAAGACAAAATTTGTGAAAAATGGGTCAAAACCAAATATCTGACCGATAAATCATTAAAAATATTGACTTTTAATTTTATATTATTAACAATTTAACTTGTTGACAATAAATGTCAGTCGATGCTGGGTGTTGGTCTGCAAGTCGTGCTGAACTGACAATGGGTCACAGGTCTGTGCACTGTTCCGAAATTTCCTCACTGAAGATGACACCAAAAGCGTTTCACTTGATGAGAACACCCAATCTCGGTTCAGCACGAAACAAAAATGTACCAATTTGAAAAACATGAATTAGTTTAACAACAAATGTTCTGTGTTTAATAAAGAATTGTAATATTATGGAATATTTCATTGTCTACTTTTGTCGCATAGTCTGTCACTTATTAGCCCAACTTTTGCTTTTTTTATTTCAGTGAATGTTTTTTTTTTTCTTTATAATAAGGAATTGATTTTTAGTTTTGCCTTGTGTAAAATTTAAGCTGGACCTGAACAACAATTTGTCAAAACGTTGGGAGAAAAATTAGCAAAAATAAAGATAATCTAGAGATAGAGAAAAAACTGTCTTACGGTTGTAAAAGGAGATTATGCTTCTGTTCATCGTTTGCCGTTGTGGCTCGTTTTCCTTCGTTAAAAACCCATTTTTTGTCCACCAAAACCGGGCTCATAGGCTCGTCGAAATCCTCCATCGTCCAGGCTCGTGTCAGTGGAGAACTTCACATGGCAGCTGAGGGCTGAGGCAGGAGACTGGAGAACCTCCCCCTGGAACTAAGCGGGAATCGCGACGCGGTGTTATCGGCGACTTGTTGATCCCGTCTTTGAGTACGGAGATGGAGCTCCACTCGTGGCAGAACGTCCTCAGGATCTGTGAGGATGCGGCGGCTTGCGTGCAAGAGCGGACCTCGGAGCAGCTCGACACCGTCTTAGTAAGTCGGCTATTTGACTTACTAATAAGCTCTTTAAACAGGTGAATTAATATTTAATAAAACGTCTTTTATTTTTTGTTTTCTTACACTTTTACAGCCGTAGCCTCGAAACAAAAGAAATATATACACCAGAGGACTATTTAAAAATTACTTTCACTATAGCATGTCAAATTTAAAAAAAAATTATTTTTATTTTAAAAGCAATATCACAGTGGTTTAGAAATTAAGCTTCTCCTGGCTAGTGTTACAGAAAGATTATTAGGCCTCAATCCAAGTGGTTTCATTGATGCAAATAATAAACTTCTGTCACTCTTGGCCAGTTTTACATTGGCAACTTGTGGAATCAACTTCTCCCAACAGGACATAAGCAAGCATTCATTTTCATTGCTAGTTTACATAGTATGCCCTCACTAAAGATGGTGCAGCGCTGAAACGCATTTGATCAAAAGTCAAAAACCCAGGAGTGGAGTACCCAGGAAGTGACCCTGCACTGGTTCAGGTGTTCAACAGTTCACCGACTCCCAGACCGAAAACCCCGCAACAATCCTTACATTGATGTATAAATTTTTCTTCGGCCATCACTATGAACCCTGGGCAAATCTTTGGGATTAAAACCGGAACATGGCTTATTGGCGGTAATAAGACCCAAAATAACCTACGGATCGTTAATCTGGTTGACCAACAAAAAAAAAGTAGCTACTTAAACATTAGGCAGCGTACAACTAGCAAACCATGTATCACAGTGGCAATGAGAACAACCCCTACAAGTGCATTAAAAACTGCTAAACCTACCTCTAGAAATATCCTACAAGGAGAGTCTAAGATAAGCTCATTTAACCTCCAAAAATAATCAAGTTGGATAAGAACTAAAAGTCAGACACCCGTTCTTAGAAATGGGGACTGACTATATGATCCCGAAAACATTCTTTACAACATCCTATAAAGACTCATCAAACTATAAATGAGAGCATCAAATACAGTGATATGGCTCCAAAACAAACAAAGGAACCGGATCGGGCAAAACCCAAAACACTTCGGGCTTTCAAACAAATAAATTCCATCAAAGCTTGCGCCCTGGAAAATCTTAAAAGAGCAATATAATCCTTGTAAGATGTGATAGCTGAACAGATATTACAGGATTAGCTTGTAAAAAAAATCGCATAAAAATTTCAACGTGAATGCATGCAAGATCTCCAAACCCTAGGGAAACACGACAACTTGATACCTTGGGTGCTAGTGCACAAGGGAATTTTGGATAACAAGAAAGCAGACAGACTGGCAGGAGGATCTGCAAGACCTAGGCGCCAAACTTATACATGGGATAGTAAAAACAAATATAGAATCCTCCACAGCAGGATGGATCCAATAAAACAAAAGGAGAAGTGGATAAACTCTAGCAGATCGGTAAACCTACGCTAAAACAACTGTCACCAAAGCTGGCAAACTCATTGAGCACCTAACGTACAAAAAAAACTAGAGAATCAAATTGCAGCAATGACAGTCAATGGCCTGTCACTTGTAAGGAGAAAGGATTTATAGGTTATAGTTTATGCGATGATAAGGAAGAAAATCCCATCGATATCATCTTTGAATGTGAAGTAACAGCGCAATGGAGACATAACTTGGGACACAAAGAAAACAGGGAAAGTACTTCTTAAAAAAAAAAGATGCAGTCGATTGCACTGAACTAGAGAACTAGGAAGGTACAATAAGCCAAAAGGCTGCAGTGCTACCCTGCTTCATAGTATCCTTATTGGTATCCTTCCTCATACTTCCCTTCTTCGATTATGGCAGTTTGGTATATGGTGGTCTTTCAGAGAGGGAGAACGCACAATTGAAACAAATTATGAATTGTTGCGTAAGATCTGTATGTGGCACCCCACGGGGATCCCGGGTGTCGAGGCTGTATTCCCAACTTTCTTGGCTATTCCCCTCCTTCCATACACAGTATTTCCTAGGTGCTTTCTTTTCCAGTCCATCCACACTCGTCGTCGTCCTTACATCATTCAATCCCTCCAATTCTACACCTTACATCTCGCTCATCCCCAATGGACCTTATCCTTCTGCAATATACAACCCATACCTTCGAAAGATCCTTTCTGATCCGAGCCCCTAAACTATGGAACTCCCTTCCCCTTTCTATTCGTCATGGTGCCTCATTTTCCTCCTTTAAATCCCACCTGTATAATCACCTCCTCTCCCTCCAAGCAGAGATCTCACGTTATTATTTGTTGTTTTTATTTTATATTAATTTTCCCCTCTGGCCTGCCTTACTGGTATACATTATGGCAAGATTTCTATCTATTTTTTAATTTTACTTCATAGAAGGAACTTCATTTATTTCATGTTAATTATTCTTAAGGGACACCAGTCCCAGAATAAAGTTGATATAGGTTTGAAAAAATATTTTCTTTGTCGTGCCAACGTTTCGAGCTTTATCGGGATCATCTTCAGGGCCTGGGATTTACAAACATTGTTTAAATTTAACATGTTGGATGTGGAAAAAGGTGGAATATACAAAGAAAAAATATTTTTTACATTCAGTCAAATTATTTCTACTCACTCAGTTTTCTGCGTATAACAGCTTGTTCATTAGAAATACTTTGGTTGAATATAAAAAGTATTTTTTGCATTGTATAAATTCCCACTTTTCCACATCCGACATGTTAAATTTAAACAATGTTGGTAAATCCCAGGCACTGAAGATGACCTCAATAAAGATTGAAACGTTGGCACGATAAAAAAAAAATTGTTTTTCTGAAACCTACATCACAATTTCTGTATAATAATTTTCTAACAAGTGCAGCATTATTTATAAAATGAGATAAAATGTTTATACAAATTCACATTAAAAAATTTAATATTGCACGCAATAAAATAGACCTTTTATGATAATACAATTAATAATGCCAAATTTGTGAAAGTACCTTTTAAACCTGGGTTAAAAAAACTAAAATAAATTACCATTAAAATTACTATTCTATAGACAGCCTTAAAAATACAGAGAGCCAATAAATACCTTAATCAACGAAAAACCCTTTCCTACACAGATGTCCAGCTTACTCTATCAGTTTTTTTCCTTGAACAATCCGTGTAGGGGCAGGCATCAGTGATAAGGGAGAAATGCCAGATGTACTATGACTAATAGACATAGATCAATTAAAAAAAAAAAAAAAAAAAAAAAACACTAACTGAATGTTATAGGGCATTATTGTCCAAAATGATACAGGCTGGATGGAAATGGAAAAGATGAAACTGTATTCTACAACAAAGACATGTTCCACAAAGTAGGCACATTCAATACTCTCATTTCCGCAGAGAATAAATCAATAATTCTTTAGGTGAGCTAACAGAAATGCAATGCCCCTCTCAGTCTCGAAGATAAAATGAAGAGAAGAAGCTAAAAAATTGGCAGAAGGAAAGGAACGCACATGCATCTGCTTGTCAGGCCGATCTCTGTATAAGCACCTTTGCACCATGCTTATACATTTTATTTTTATACGTAGACTATAAATCTATTCTACTTTTCAGCAAGTTATTAAATTAAAAATAACCTTTTAACAATAGGCAAAACAAAATTAAATAAATCCCAGTTGAAATCAACAAATTTATGTTCAAATGTCACGAGGGATTATTTTCTAAATATTTTCAACATAAACAGGATGAAGACAATATAGGCGGATTTTTCTTTGTAGACGATCCTCAAAATAATTTGTTCCGGCCTACCCGGCGAGACGTCGGCCAGTTTCTATTTAAAGTCGCTCCATCCCGAGGAGTGTCTGTCATGCCTCTTGGAGTTTGAGTCCTTCCAAACGACGCTGAAGAGTAGCCCTCGAGAATGCACATCTTTCGCCGATTCTATTTTGAATATCAGGCGATTAAGTAAACAGCTTGGTTCGACGTTGGACACATTGGTGCGGCTAATCCCGAGCCATGTTGAAGAGAAGAATCGACTTATTCAAAAAGTTTTTCAACATAAAGGTAATTTTGGAACTTTTATAAAAACCTGGCAATTATTCTAGTGAAAATAAAACCGATTTTGTTGCTTAAGCTTGCCAATTTTTTCCGACATTCTATTCAAAACTTTTGATTTTCAGATTGGGAGAATTTTCCATTGACATTGATTGAGCATTGTTTATCTGAAGACGCTTCACTCTTTGAATCTCAGTTCGTCGAACTTTATAAAGACAGATCTGACGATACGATCGTACCGCTTAAATTAAACAGTTGGCTCTTTTGGTCTTCAAAATCGCCGGCGGTGTTTCAGATTCTAACTGCCGTCATGAATGAATTCCTCTGTGTTACAAAAGACAAACTCTCTACGCTTTTTATCATTGGGACGTTCGTCAAGGAACTTTCTAAACTGTGCGAATCTATCGGTGCCGATCTTGTCGGTCTTTACCCATCCAAGGTGCAATGCTTAGCCGCATTACTCACGCTGGATCCGGATAATCTTCCTGAAAATTATAGGAATATCTTTATTGAAAAAATTGTACCTCGCCTCGGTTCTTTAGATGAACTAGACAGAATGATCCTTTTATCGCATTTTCACTCTTGGCATGTTTACCTTAAGGATAATGTGAGTAAAAAGTTAATTTATTTTTAATTTATTATATTGTATTTATATGTAAAGTTCTCTGTGATAATTTCATTATTTTTCTTATCCTGTATTAAATGTTTGGTTCTTAGTTTTATAAAATATTTTTTTAAGTAGATAAGTCAGAATTTCTACCCTTGTCTTTAATTTGGTTGTTAAATAAATGAATGTAAACACACCGAATATGACAAAATGTTTTTGACAGGCCAACCCAGCAAGGATAGGCAGTCCAAAACGATCCTTAATGACCAAATTTTAGGAACGTTTCCTGTAAACATAAACATAGAAAAATCGCACAACTCTTTAATGTTAATGCTGTTAGTGTTATTTTGAGAGAAAAATTGCATGTCGAGTGTTTCCTATAATATTCCAGAAAAAAGTGGCACATTCTCTACAACTATACATTCACCACCACAAGCCACAACTTGAAATTTTTGCGCGCCGGTCAAATTCTAAACAATCTTGAGTCTTAAACACGCTGAGGATGTTGGTGGCAGAAAAACGTCTTGACAAACCTGGCTAGAACGGGGGAAAAAATTTTCACCTGCATACTCATCCACACCTTCCCTGAGCTTTTGTTTCTAAGAAATAAAATTTTTTACAAATTGTTGGTTCTTTATGTAGTTATTTAGTGTGGGAAGGTCGTGGACAAGCATTGGAGAGGCTCTTGTAAGTCAAGAGCAAGACCGGTACATGGCCCTCAGAGAACCTGAGCAGGAGGCGAGGGATCATACTCACCTGACTAAGGATTGGCCATATGTGGCTGACACATGGGCACCTGCTTTTGGGCCAAAGCCCACGCAGGTGCCCCGTATGGAGAGAAAGGTTGCTCGATGTGTCCCTCAAAATAGAGGCATGTCATGCCTCGGCTCCATACAGAGAGCATGTAGGCATGCTGCCGAACTTAACAAGTTTTCAAACACAGTAGTGAGTTTCAGAATCTGTATTATTGCTTTTTAGATTTAATTTTTTTTTTTTTTTAATTGTGCATAATATGTCTGAGTGCATGTATTTATTAGCATGAATGGCAAGGGGTGAAATATAACATCATCGCCCCTCGAACATAGAGCATAAGAGTGTGTGTTCAGGATCGATGGCGGAATGTTTATAAAAGTACCTCACCGACCCCAATCTAGATTAGTTTAAGTATAGGTCGGTGGAGGAATATCAAGAACTCAACCTACCAAATGGAATGAGTGAAATGTATGGACTATGGATATACTAGTCAAACAAAAAAAAGTTCATCAAATTGTGGGTCACCAAAATTTAGGGTTGCGTCAGCCAGGTGGGCCTTATAGACCATCAGAGGTTCATTCTTTATAATTAAAACACTGAGTTAGAAAAAGCTGAAATGAGAACATTTCACATCCATATTAATCCAGATCATTCCATAATCAAGCTCCTAAGAAGAAATTAAAAATAAAGATAGTTCAGAGGGGAACAGAACATAACATGGGAATAGCCTCCAATAATAAAATTCAAAAAGTTATTTAGTGTGGTAAGGTCGTGGACAAGTTCATCAAATTGTGAGTCACCGTAAATTCAGGGTTGCGCCAGCCAGGTGGGATTTGTAGACTTCATCGGGGATGCATTCTTTATAATTGTCAGTTCAGCAGAAAAAGCTGAAATGAGAACTTTTCACCTCCATATTAATTCATAATCAAGCTCCTAAAAAGAAATTAAAAATAAAGACAATTCAGAGGAGAAAATAAATAAAACACAATAGAGTCCTTCTGGTCCAAAAATCAATTCTTGGGCTGCTGCTCGCCTTGGATTCGATATCACATTTTTCAACCTTCCAAAGGAAATTTCATGAAGAAAAGTTCTAAAATATATATAAGTATGTCCTTGGAATGTTTATAAAATAAGGCAACTTGGGTGAAATACCTGAAAATTTTTATGAAAAAGTCTTTGTACAAAGTACAATTGAATATTTTCAAAAAAGGATTTTGCTATTGGTCGTTTTCTTGTGTGTGCATTCGGAAGCGTGAATTTTTCATCGAAAATTTTATCTTGTGGAAAATTTATTATAATATGAGAAATAAAGGTCATATTTGTATTTTAATGTCACTCAAGTCGAGAAGTTTAGACAAAAATCAGAAAATTATTAATCTCTCTGGAGAGTCGATAGAAACTGTTTTAGTGGCTCTGAACTACGGCTCTTTTCTTTTAGTGAACCCACCATGGCATAATTGAAATTTAACCCTGTACTTAAAAAAAAAAAGTTTAAAAAAAATCGTATGACAAATTACATCTGTCACCCTTTGACAGCCATGTTAAAATCTCACTTTCAGTCGGTTCAATTAAACAAAACAGATTTTATTTGACTTTTTACTTTTCTCAACAACAAAAATTTCTCATATTAAATTAAATGAAAAGATATGCTAAAAAGGTTACTTATAAATAAAGTACCAGGATTTTTTTTATTTATCATATGAAACATAGGACATTTTTTTACTATATTTTTTCATCGAAACCAAGACCTAGGATTAAAAAGTAATTAATACAGTCAAATAATAAATACATATATGGATTATTTTTTATGTTGAAAATAATTTAATATGATTGTGAGAAAAAAATTATAAAAATTAATACTTACCTTCATAAAGTTTTAGTCAGAAAAATAGGGTTATGTAAAATAAGTTTTGACTAGCCTATGAAGAATTTGTGTGAAATTTAATTTTATTAAATGAAATTTCATAATTTCTCCCTTTTTCTCCCCCAAATGGAAATGTAAGTCATAAAATTACAATGTATTCATTTTGACAGAGTTAAAACAGCTCCTGCAAAATTTTAGTATCGACCTGACTCTGGCGGGGGTATATAATATACAGCTTCTTACCCAGATTTTTTTTTTTATATATATTGAGCCAAAACATATTTTTTTTGTGTGTCATTTGAAAATTATTGAAAGACAAAGAGGAAAAAAAGGTGAGGGGGCCATTAGAATATAACTGCAATTTATATCATTCTATATAAATTAATATCACATTTATTAGCCTCGTACCTACTCTAAATATTATAAATGTGGTAAAATTTGTCATTGAGTCATTTCTCAAATGGTACAAGTCAGAATATAAGTACTATATTTTATCTGGGGAAAAATAAAATAAAATAAAGGGTGTCACTTGGGATTAAAATGGCCCCCAAAAATTACATAAAATAAAAACACATTGCTTTTTTTTTAACAAGAAAAAGGATTTGTATGTATATAACATCTCATTACTCCTAACACACACTCTATTTTTTAGAATAAAACATAAACCCACCTTTTAATTTGTGTGTTATAATTTTTTTTTATATTTTGTATTTTTTCTTTCTAAAGCCACCTCACAATATGGAGTATAGCTTTCCGCCTTTAGGAAATATAATGGCAGTGTAATTGCTAATAAAAGATTTCTTACTCAATTTTTACTCCAATTCTTTCCTGAAGCACATTTACAACTATCAAAAACTGTTAATGCATTAAAGAGTGCTCATCTCTTATCATTAAATTGTATTGAAAAACTTTGAAATAGGATTAAGAAGAAAAAAAAACCAATACAGTTAGTACAAGAAAAAAACGTAGATTTTTTACAATAAATAAAATTTGAAACAAGGTAAAATGTACACAAAAATATTGTTGTCCATGGGATAAACGTTGAGCTTCAATTGAAACAATTTCATATACCAAAAATACCAATGTTTTGTTCATATCTCCCCTGATCACCTCACTTAACTGCCAATCTTCTTTCAAGATTTAATTTTCTCTTCTATTTTCTAGACTGATTTTTATCTTTTCAATAATACACTTCAGAAAAATCTTTCGACAATAATAATTTGTACCTTGAGGTATTTTTATAGATCGTTAACCACTTCGTGGCCGGAAGAAGTGCATGAGGTGGTCCAGCCACCTTGCAACCAAGCCGAAACCATTTTCATTTCCTTCTTTCAATTAAAAATCCCCAAAATGTTAATCTATATTTATAATATATCTCTTAGAATTTTGGTAACTTATAAGCGAAAAATTTTTCATTAATAATTTAAATTGTCAACAATATTATAAAATTAGTTTCATCGCCTTACTAGTAATAATAAAAATACAAATGAAAATATGAGGATGGCATGATCATTGCAAGAAACGCACAACAAAATAAAAAATGGTGGCCCTTTAAAAGTTTTATATAAACAAACATCGTAATAGATATTACAGTAATTTGTGAACAATGATGATTGGAAGTAAGGACTAGAAACATTATCTACAAAAGGAGAAATGAGAACAGACGGAAATTTCTAACGAGATTTACAATCTCTGGCCAGTTTAAGACCTAGAAATGTATTGATTATTTTTAAAAAAATTGAAACGTAACTTAGTACCTTGCTCTTTTTATTTTTATTACTTGTATTACACTTAACTTTATATAAATTATTCCCTTTCCTAGATCATTTACCCCTAACCATCCAATTAACACTTAGAAGTTCCAAAATTAATACTCTTATCTTTCGGTCTAAGACCACTTTATATATATAACAAACAAACAAGCAAACAAAATACTCTGTAAACAGAAGAAGAAAAAAACGTTCCACTTATCAGCAACTTTGATTATCCCCCTACGAGCAAGACCTAAGAGGTCATTTTGAAAAATAAAAAAACCACGAATTACAACCACCCATAAAGCAATTTATAATCACTAATCTTTTTATTTTAAATATATATCTTTAAAATTTTAATATTATTTACAAAAGTGCAACAGAATTTATATTAACTTTTTTTTTTTTAAATTAAGGATTAATTAAAAAATAATAAACCTCTAAACATAAATAACAATGTGCTTTTAGCAAATTTGGATGGTTGTAATGTGTTTTATTCCATTGTTCGATTTTTTTTATATATATATATTTTTTATGTATATTTTCTCCCACTTTTACTCTGGGAATAAACATACAGCGAAATCGATAGAGTGAGGGCCTCACATTCATCACCTCGGCTACATTGAGGTTTGGACCTCACCCTCATTATCGCTCTTTCAATTTTAAGCGATAATTATTAATTTATTAATAACATTAACAGCCAACACTAAATAAATATATCTAACTATATTTATATATATTATTTATATATTATATAAAGATCTGAAATTCTATCCAACACAATTATAAATGCCCATGTTTCTAATTAACCTTTTCAAGGCCAACAGTAACAATATAATACAAATATTTGAATGAGCGATAAGGAAGTTGGTGCCCAAACATTATTATATATATTATATATATATATGTATATAAAGTTAATTGCTTAATGTTATTTTGAAAGAATATAAATTACGATCATTTCAATTACCTATCTGAATTACACAGCTTCACCTAAGTGTAAGTGGCACAACAAACAGAAAAGAACTCAATTTCACACCATTCGAACAAACGTAAAGTACTTATTCAAAATGTATCTTCTTATTTCTGTTCCTAAACTTCCAGTTTTTAACATGCCGGCCGAACATTAAAATTACTAAGTTTAAAAATATCTATTGGAATTTGAAAAAACTGATTTTTATTTAATTTATTAAAACTCTTTAAAAAGAGAGTTCTTACGTTCGAACGGGACTCGAAACATACTCACAATTATGACAGGCACACATTAATCGATGTCCCCACCGTTTGTTTTTTGGTTTTTGTAAAATTTTTGTTAATTTTTTTTCTTTTTTTTCAATATTTTTTTCTTCATAACAGCAATTCAACGAAATTAAATAGAATTAAAAACTGAATCCCACGGCATGCTTAGGTAAAACATTTTTTTTTTTTTTTTGTTAACATTTTATCGATACTATCACTGGTCCAAGGTGATCAGCAAATTTTAATATTGTCAGTAGCAAAGTATAATCACAAATTTGTCCTAACACTCTTCAAATATTTTCTTAATTATGTGTTATCTGCCTGGAGGGATCGAAGTCTATGTTTGTTGATGTTGTACCGAGAGTCAATTTATTTGTCTAGTTGTAATGCCGTTCTCACTTAGTACCAGGAGGAGTTTCTTGACCACTAACTTTTTCCAACCCGTCCTTCATTTTTTCACAGTAGTTGACGAATATATCACGGAAACGTACCCATGATTTTTCAGGCACTGTAATCGCTGTTCTAAAGTTAGTTTTAACCTGGAAAAAAATCAATTTTTTTTAATATACAATTGATTACAAATAGTTTAATTTTATAGAATGGCTAATGAAAATATCGACACAATTGGATTGATTAAAATTGCTATCTAAACCCACCCCCTGACTTCGTATAAATTAGGAATTAAAAGTTTAAAAAAAAAAAAAAAAAGTGTAAAGGATTTTAAATGTTTACTATGAGGCCGTAAATCTGATAGGTCACCCTCTAAGTAAGGAGTAGAGAAACATTTCCCAAAAACCTTCAAAGCATAGAAACATAACAGGCGTAATAGCCTCAAATAAAATTCAAATAATTAAGTTTTTAATTGAGATAAAAAAGTCAGTGTCACGAGCGGGATTCGAACCCACGACCTTCGGCTTGATACGTCTCTGCTCTACCACTTGAGCTACCGTGACCTCGATCCACTCGGGCACTAAACTTCCCACCTCAACCCCACCTTTTAAATTTTACCTCCTTTTTGCCAATTTTCAAATGTCATGTTATCTATTTGATTCTCGGTGACAAATGAAATGACTACGAAGAGCTTTAGTAGTAGTAGGTAGTAAGTAAGTAGTACTAAGTACTTTAGTACACTTCATTTTTAACTTATTAAATTCACTACTTTTCGTGGTCCACTTTACCAATTAATCTGTCAATAAATTAAGGTTTTTAAAATGAGATAAAAAATCAGTGTCACAAACTGGATTTGAACCCACAATCTTCGGCTAGATACATCACTGCTCTACCACTTGAGCTATCATGACCTCGATCCACTCGGACATTAACTTCCCATCTCATTTGTCTCCTAAATAGATTATAAAACATTTGCAAATGGCAAAAAAGGAGAGAAAATTCAAAAGGTGGGGTTAAGGTAGGAAGTTAGTGTCCGAGTGGTTCAAAATGGCGATAGCTCAAGTAGTAGAGCAGCGGTGTATTTAGCCTAAGGTCGCGGGTTCGAATCCTTCTCCTGACACTGACTTTTTTTTTATCTCAACTAAAAACCTGAAAGGTCAAGATTGGTAAAGTGGACCACAAAAAGTAGTGAAAATTCAGATTTATTTAGTGCGGGAAGGTCATGGACATAGTTCATCAAATTGTGGGCCATCATAAATTTAGGGTCGCGCCAGCCAAGTGGGCTTTATACACTCTTCATCGGAGGTGCATTGACAAGGGACCAAAGGCTGAGTAGTGGAAACTTCTGATTACAAGTTTGTTGTACACAATCAACCCTTGCAAGAGGTAGTTTATGCCGTCAAACTCAACAATTTTTAAAGGGGAGAAGGGTGTGGCGGTAGGAATTGAACCCACGACTGTGGATCTATGAGCTGAGAGCCTAACCCTTGAACCACTTGGCTACCACAGTCCCTACAATCTCTTTGAGAGTCGGGGAAAAAATAATCTCCAAACTTAGGATGGTCTGAGTCCAAAAGCTAAGAAAGAATTACAAATAAAATTTTAAAAAATTACTATTCTAAATATGATTTTAATAAATAAATAATAAGAGTGCAGAACAATTTACCTCAGAGATGCGCATGTAGATACCACGATTGTTTTGGCCAATATCAAAGTAAAAATTTTTATTATCTACCCGCAAATGTTTTCCCTCGGGAAGTTCACCTTTAAAACCTCCATCGTCAGTACCGTATTCTACTAAAAGATCTGTTAAAGCATTCCTAAATTCTATCATTCCTTGGGCTGGAATGGCTATTTGTGACCTTGGTCCCCCTCGAGAGATAGTTTGGGATACCTGTAAACAAAAACAAAAAAATTTAGGTTATTGGTGTTAGTAAATTGTGAGGATTTACAAATGTTGAACGTATCGGTAAGAACATACCCTCAGAAAACGACCCCGTGTGTTTTCTTTTAGGTCCAAATAGTAGCGACGATTATCCTTAATCATCATTTCAGATTTCAATTTCCCGTCTTCGGGAAGATTTTCAGGATTTCGAGAACCTGCAAACGATTCTGCAAATAATATTCCCACTTTTGAACTATTTTCATAGTTTGATGTTTAAAACAATAATAGATTATCAATTTAAAATAAGACAAATATTGGACAGCATAGAAATAGGCAGAAATATTTAAAAATCGATCAACCGTCTTTACGAATTTAAAAAATAAAATACAATTACGCATGTTTTAATAGAATTTAAATTTGGATTTTTAAATTACTCATAAAAGAATATTATTGCATAAAATTTTTAAATGGATAAATTAAATAAAAACAGAAGTAAAACCTACCTAAGGAAGCATAAAAATCACTAAAGGTTGATAGATAATCTCTCATTTCAGCAGCTGTTGAAAGAGCCAAGAATATTTGACTCCGCCTTCCATCGGAGGATATCTATAAGCAAAATAAAAATACACAATTGAATTAAGTCCATCAATTTTGTACAACTACGTCGTGTGAAAATTAAATTAAAGCTACTCACTTCTGCTACTTTTATAAAACGTCCTCTTCGATTTTGTTTAACGTCTAGATAGAACCTTTTAGACTCAATTTGTATCATTTTAGTGGCCAACTCTGTTTCGCTAATGGGGGCCCCCAGTTGTTGAACTGAAACAAATATAAGTACAAATAAAAATATAAAATCTTAAAATACGTAATATATAAAGGGATATAATTTATTTATTTTAATAGTTTGATAAGTCATGCAGTTTGGATTAAGCTAGATAAAATCTGTGTCCGAGCATTGTTCTTATCTGGTCTACACTTCCTAATTAGTCTGACTGAATTATTCTGATTTCCCACTTTACCAACAATAAACCAAATTTTAACTACATTTCATGAAGTTCAACTTATAAAAAATTATTAAATTCATTTGTTAATAATCTATTGGATGGAATATTTTAGTTTTTCAGGTATACAAACATTAAAAAATCGCCAAAAATGTATAGTGTTGTGTGATGAACCATTTGCTTAATTGTGATCGTCCAATTTTTTCTGTCAGGGGAAAACAAAAACTGAGTACCTGAGCACCACAGGGAAAAGCGGCAATGACAATAAAGAAGCATTTTTTGTAAAATTATTTTGCCCAGTTTAATTTCGTAAAAAATATTTAATTACTTAATCTCTTATATAAGGTATTTGTTGAGATAAAAAAGTCAAGTGTGACAAGTGGGATTTGAACCCAAAACCTTCATATAAGCCGCTGCTCTACCACTTGAGCTATCATGACTTCAATCCACTTGGATACTAACTTCCCATCTCAGCCCCACCTTTCGAAATTTCCCTCCTTTTTGCCATATTTCAAATGTGTAATCTAACCGATTCTTGGCAATAAATGAAATAACTTCGGAGAGCTTTCGTGGAGATATACTTCATTTTACTTATTAAATTCATTAGAGTTCGTGATCCGATTGACCAAATGTTTTTCAATTAATTAATCTTTTATATAAGGTATTTGTTGTTGTCACGACCAAGATTCGAACCCATGGCCCTTGGTTAAATACGCCGCTGCTCTACCACTTGAGCTATCATGACTTTAAAAAATTGAAAAACGGTAAAAAGGAGGGAAAATTCAAAAGGTGGAGTTGAGATGAAAAGTTAGTGTCCAAGTATTTAGCCAAGGGTCATGGGTTCGAATCCCACTCTTGACACTGACTTTTTTGTCTCAACAAATACCTTATATAAAAGATTAATTAATTGAAAAACGTTTTTCGGCCAATCTGATCAAGAGATCTAATGAATTTTAATTTTGTTATTTAGCTAAATCTTACGTTTTTCTTTTTAAAATATCCTATAAACAAGAAAAAACTAAAAATTATAATGATTGCAAGCATTTACTTACAGTGTATATTAACATGTGCTCAAAGCAATGTGGACTTAGGCATCCCGACTGTCACTGACCTACTCCAGCTTGAAGTCTATCAAAAACAACGACTGATATGTTTCAGCCTTATGACTAGAGCCTGGATCTGAATGCGATCCCCCCCCCCCTGCACCACAATGGATATTTATCCAAATCATACTCCAGTGGTACGGTTGTTCAAATTTTATTATGCACACTCTGGCATATTTCAAGAATATTGCATTAACTTGCATATTTGACACACATACATTGCAACATTTTTAATTGTAAAATAGAGAATGGAAGAAAAATAAAAATAAACTACGCAACTAAGAACGTGGGAGGAAAAGACTAGTCTAAAAGTGTAATTGGATTTAAGCTAATTTTCCACGAACAAAAACTTTGCTGAAAAATTAATTTTTCTGAAGTAGTTGTGTTGTGGAAGGAAATAGGGGCCTCATTTGAAAAACAAAAACATTCAATGTCAGCCCTCATTAATATTTTCAACCTCCTAAATCTAAAAATAAAACTAAAATAGTCAAAAGTTCACTTTTGTTTTAAAACATCAAGCTGGGTTTTTCCTTTAGAAGCAAAACAGAAATCCCGTCGCGACACGGAAATTAGAATTCACAAAAAATTAAAAAAACATTCTTGGCAAAAATAGGTTGAATGAATTGGGATAAATTAATGACATCTTGAAAACAATTAAGTTCAGGGAATCAACCACCCACTAATTTTACGTTCCTATAGGCTCCCCTATCACCTTTATTGACACTGGTAAGCCATGGTTTTTTTTTTTTTTTTTCCCAGAGCTACAAATATTTTTTTAGCAATAAAATGCTGTGAATAAAAAAAAACTAAACAAATTCATTTCTATTACGTAAAAATTTAGAAACATAAATTAATCGCTATTTTACAATTAATTTCTTACAGGAATCATTAATATAATATTTAATTGTGATATAAAGGAGCGTCAGTGGCCGTGATGTTTCGTCTTTGACACGGCGCTCATCACTGTAAGGTCAAGGTCCCGGGTTCGAATCCAGGGCTGCTGGATTCGAACCCGACATACTTACAAATGGGCTTTTTTTTGTTCAAAAACACCGGCACTCTGAGGGTTTATATGACCTCTGCTGTTGCGAACCCTCGTTAAAAAAAAAAAAAAAAAAAAAAAAAAAAAAAAAAAAAGTGATATAATTCCCGCCCGCTTTTCGCTAAAAATTGAGCTGCTTCTCTCATTTGAACCATTGGTGGGGGGACCGGTGGGTACATTTTTACAATCCGTGTCGAAAGACTTGGTTGTACAATTTCTTCAACCTGATGATGGATGAGCTACACGCTTGAAATCCGTATCGTTAAAAAAACTAACATTAAGTAAGAGAAGAACTATCTTTTCCTAAAGATTGAACAACATTCTCCACCATTTATCATTTCTACAGACGCCGTTGTTTTACAAAAACTAACTTTGAAATGAATTATATAACACTGTAAATTTTAATTCAGACCATGAAACTTAATCATTTTCAATATTTATTCAGATATCGTGAGATGCGGTCTGGTGTGATGTAGGTATCAGAAAAACATTTTCTTTATCGTGCCAACGTTTCGATCTTTTATTGAGATCATCTTCAGGGCTCAAAGTGTTTGTCTTCTGTGTAATTGTGCCATGTCGTGTTGAGAGTCAAGCCATGTCATTTTCAATATTTTTTTAATTATATGATGTTTTATGTGAGTGAATTTTTTTTTCTGTTTTATTTACTCAAAATGAATATTTACTTGAACCCCCCAAAAAAATATCTAGTTTAAAAAATGTTAATTATTAGACGGATGATTTGTCTGACTTTCAACCTGCCTATTTTAATATTTATAGTGCCACTTATACTTATTTCATTTTTTTAGTGCATAGTTGATGGGGTTTCTAGTACTTATTACGTGGCATATCGAGGATTTTTATTGCATTTACACCCTCGTGCTCTCTCTAATTTTAGTGTAATGAATATCTTTGTATTACGTAAACCTACAAATTGTAGAAGAATTTGATTTATCTAGATGGATTTAATGATGGAATTGATTATATAGTTAATTACTTATAATGGTTGTACATAGAAAAAACACCAAAAATCATAAAATCATATATACAAAAATATTACTGACCCAGTATTTTTAACTATAGTTCCATTATCCTACTAAACTTATAATGTAAGGTAATGGTATCACTATGTACAAATACTCAAGATTATCTGTTTACTGTATCATCATTAATTTTATTTGTTCAAAAGTCAGGCGTACTTATCATTGAAAGGGAAAAAAGGCGTCGCGGCATGCTAAACCATCACGGCCTGCAAGTAAAGCGGCACACGCCCCTTCTAGAAAGGCTACTCTTTCATACTATAAATCTTGATAAACAGACGTATACACAGGCTGTTGCATATGGTGGAGTGACAATTACAGTCGCCATTACTGCCAGATTTTAAAACTAGACATTTACGTTGACTTTGAAACTCAGTGAGCAGGGGGAAACCATCAACTGTAATTATGTAATTTGCATATTTCTATGAAAATCAAAATTATTACTGTAGGGAGAAATAAAAATAAAGAGCCAATGAATATGGTTATATTTTAAAACGTCGAAATAATTACTGAAACATTTCTTAATAATTTATATGAAGGAATTGTTGAAAATTTTGAAATGGCAACAATACGTTTGGAAGGATAATTTCTAAAAATATTCCAAGATTAACTGAATTTTTTACAAATTGAAATTCAACTCTAAATCATTGTAAGTTTATCAATTAACTAATCCAAAATTTTCAGTTAAAATTTTAAGAATTGTATGAACATTTATACATTAACAATAAGTAATGCACTTTTCAACTATTACAATTTTAAGTAATTTTATTTGGGAGGAAACCGATCAATTTGATTCTGAAAAGGTTCGATTATATTTTTAAAAAAGTTAAATTTTATTAATTAATTGTAATGAATTAATTGGTCAAGCGGACTACGAAATTAGTGAAGTTAAATTTTACTTCGAAAAAGGTCAATATGGGATTTCAATTACGATTTTAAAGAATTCAATTTATGTTGAAAAAGTTCTAATTGGGTTGGGAAGTTCTATCTAGGTTGATAAAAACTGAAATTCGTTTGGTAGAAAGATAGATAGATTCTATTCAGAAAAAGGACAATTTAGGTTGAAAAAAAAGAACGATTTTCCTTAGAAAAAGTTCAACTTGGGTGGGAGTTGGATTGAAGAATTGGATGGAGGTAAATCAATTTGAGGTGATAAAAATCAGACTTCCTGTAGTATAAAATTTGATTATGGTAGGTAAAATTTCATTCTATTCAGAAAAGATGACTTTGGATTGGAAAAAGAACGATTTTTCTTAGAAAAAGTTCAACATAAGTGGGAGTTTAATTTCGATTAAATATCTTTCTCTGGATGGAGGTAGATCAATTTGAGGTGGTAAAAATCAGACTTTCTGTAGTATAAAATTTGATTATGGTAGGAAAAAGTACATTCTATTCAGAAAAGATGACTTTGGATTGGAAAAAGAACTATTTTTCTTAGAAAAAGTTCAATATAAGTGAGAGTTTAATTTTGATTAAATATCTTTCTCTGGATGGAGGTAGATCAATTTGAGGTTGTAAAAATCAGACTTTCTGTAGTATAAAATTTGATTATGGTAGGAAAAAGTTCATTCTATTCAGAAAAGATCACTGGGTTGGAAAAAGAACGATTTTGCTTAGAAAAAAATTCAACTTAAATGGAAGTTTAATTTTGATTAAATATCGTTGACTGGATGAGAGTAGATCAATTTGAGGTGATAAAAATTAGAAATTCTGTGGTATAAAGTTTGATTATGATACGAAAAAGTTCATTCTATTAAGAAAAGGAACAATATAGGTTGGAAAAAGTACGATTTAACTTAGACAAAGTTTAACTTGGGTGGTAGCTCAATTTGGGTTGTATAAGTTCAATTTTGATTCGGAAATAGTTCAATTAGATATTGGAAAAGTTCCGTTTGGGATGGAGAAAGTTCAATATGGGTTTAAATTCGGAGATAATAAGTTCAATTTTGATGAGGTGGAATTCGATTTGGGTTATGTAAGTTCAATTTTGACTCGGAAATAGTTCAATTAGATCTGGGAAAAGTTCCGTTTGGGATGGAGAAAGTTCAATTTGGGTTTAAATTCGGAGATAAAAAGTTCAATTTTGATGAGGTGGATTCGATTTGGGTTATGTAAGTTCAATTTTGATTCGGAAATAGTTCAATTAGATCTGGGAAAAGTTCGATTTGGGATGGAGAAAGTTCATCAATTTGGGTTTAAACTGGGAGATGAAAAGTTCAATTTTGATGAGGTTCGATTTGGGTTGAGAAAGTTTAATTTGGTTCGTAAATAGTTTAATCTTGATTCAGTAAAAACTCAATTTGGGTCATATAAAGTTTAATATTTAGAATTCCACTTGTGTTGGAAAAAAGTTCAAATAGGGAGTTAAAACCAAATCGGTCAAGACCAAAGATTCAATTTGGTTTGCAAACGGTGCAATTTGACCTAGAAAAAATTTAGTTTGGGATGGAAAAAGTATAGAGCAGTTATACGATTTACAAAACAAAATTGAATCAAACGTGGAAAAGGTTTGGTCAAACTTGGAAAAATAGTTACAAAATGTACTTAAGATTTTAATTGAGAACGCTTTGTTGGTTTTTCAAAGGTTTCTTAGACCTCGGTTTTCTAATCCTTTCTTTCTATTGTTAAGAATAAATAAATGCAAAACGTTTTCTTTAACCAAAGATAGAAACGTTGTATTTTCAGAATTTATTGTTAAGCAGATTTAAATACGAACAAAGGCGTACGAGCGAGAAATCGAGTTAAAAGTTACAAATTACAACAATTGGTCGTTTAATATGATTTTTGACGTACGAACGGCAATAAATAACGTCATTTTCTCCGCACCGTCCCGCTGGGATTTATAAAAGGTTATCAGCGTGTTCCAGATACAAGGGCCTCGTCGAAATTGCCTTGCCAGCTTTTCTACACCTCGGACTACATCCTAACCATCCTTGGGATAAGGGAATTAAATGCGAAAGTCAAATTTTATGAATATGCATCTGTGAGAGGATACAGGTAAATTTACAAACGCAAAGAACTTTAAGGTTTTCTGAAAACCAGAGCGTTTGGGATGAACAGGCGAAAGGAAAGACAACAAGTAGTTTCTATAATGAAAAATTCTGTTTTATCATATCAGTCGAAATATAGATACCAGCCATTGACTGCAGTACGGAAAATAAAACTTTTGAAATGTTTTCTCCCGTGTAAAATGTATCTAAGTCAGAAAACCGTACAGGATAAATAAATGAAATGGTCACGCTCGATAAACCAAACGAAGTGCAAAAAAAGGGTCCAACCTTCGCTGCTTTGAACCTTTTTTTTTTTTGTAAAGTACAGAAAAAGCTTATTTAACAATTCTGTTGTTACATTCATTATTTGTATATGCATGGTGGGAATGTGTTAAAAGTTTTTAGAAAAAAAAGTAACGTAATGAAAACTTCAACATTAAAGTAATAAGTAATTCTCCATGTTTTTCTTGGAAGAACCGTTTTTTTACAGGTATATTCCGTTTTGTGTGTGTGTGTGTGTGTTTTTGAAGATAAAACGGTTTTACCTCAGAAAAAACACTAAGAATGATAAAATAATTTGATTGATAATATGACTATAACTAACCTAGGATTTTAAACTATAATCCATTATTAACCACTTGGGTCAAGAAAAAAGGCGTCGGTTATCCTAAGTATTCACAGCCTGCAAGTACGGACAAGCGCTTTTTTTTTACGAGGGTACGCAACAGCAGAGGTTATATATTTCCTCAGGGTGCCGGTGTTTTTGAAAAAACATATGTAAGTTTGTCGGGTTCGAATGCAGGTCGGCTGGATTCGAACCCGGGACCTTTACCTTTCAGCGATGAACGCCGTGTCAAAGACTAAACCTTGCGACCACCGACGCCCCTGACAGTCGCCTTTTAGAAACGCTACTCTTCCAAACTGTACATCTGTATACAATAATAATTGTTTGGCGTGGTTTATTATTGGTTTCACTTTGAGATCAGAATCAGCCGAATTAATATCGGGAGGGGATTGAACTTTCCTCACAAGGTTAATTTTTAGAGAAGGGTAGAAAATTGCTAGATGAGAAATTTCATGTAAGGGCGTTTGAAGAAGGCTAAACCTTCATTGCGGAGCTGTAATGCGCATACTTTCTTTTTATTTCCCTAATAATTCCACTGGATAATTAAGTATAATAACTGCAATTACGGTAGGGATTACCGCCAGACTTTGGGTAACATCAAAAATATCGATACTCGGCATTGATTTCAATACAGAAAATAAACTCCTACGATTCCTTTCTTCGGTGTAAAATCCATCTAAGTCAGAAACCGAACTATATAAATTAACAAAATTTGTTACGCTCAAAAAAGGAAACGAATTAAAAAAAACCTTTCCTGCTTTGATTTTTTTCTTTGTAAAGTCCGGAAAAAGTTTTTAACATTTCTGGTGTTACTTTAATTTAAGTATACGCATAATGGGAGTTAAAAGTTTTGTTTTAATGATAAACGTAGCCGTTTTAAAAGGAAAGTAACGTAATGGAAACTTAAACATTAAAGTAATTAGTGATTCTCGAAGTTTTTCTTGGTAGAACCGTTTTTTACAGGTACTTCATTTTTCCCCCTGGAAGATAAAACGGTCCTACGTCAGAAAAAACACTCTAAGGATCATAAAATAATTAGATGCTTGTTACTAACCTAGAATTTTAAACTGTAGGTCCATTAACCACTTGTTGGGTCAGAAAGGCGTTGGGTATGCTAAACCTTCACAGCTTGCAAGTATAGCGGGACAAGCGTTTTTTCGAAAACTGTGCATCTGTATAAACAGACGTATACAATAATCGTTGGACGTGGTTTATTATTGATTTCATTTTGAAATCACAATCGGTCGAATTAATACGAGGAGATTAAACTTTCCTTAGAAGGTTAATTTTTTAGGGAAGGGGAGAAAATTGCCAGATGAGCTATTTAAGGGCGTATGAGAAGGCTAAACTTCGAAAAAGTGCAAAAAATGGGTCAACGTATGCTACTTTGATATTTTTCTCCGTAAAGTCCAGAATGTGGTATGGTATGGTGTAAGCGGGGTTTGTATTCTCCGGCACTAAAGCCTTCTGGCTTATTGTACCTTCCTAATTCCTTTAGTTCAGTCAATAGACTCAATCCTTTTTCTTAGAAGTATCAGGTCATTGTCTGTTATTGCTGTTAGGTTAAACCTCCATTGAATAGTTGTTTCGCATTCGAAGATCACATGAGTGGCTGTTTCCTCCTCCTCATTACATAATCTTCAAATGGGATCATCATTGAATATACCCATGTTGTGTACATGTTTTCTCAGATACCAGTGACCAGTAGTCCCACCAATCCACTGAGCTTTGCTCCCTCCAACTGCAGCAGTGTTTTTGCTAATTTTGGTGAGGGTTGTTTCATCGTAAGTTTACTGCTAGAGTTTATCCACTTCTCTGTTTGTTATGTTTGGATCCATCCTGCGATGGAGGATTCTATGTTTGTTTTTGTTATCCCAAGGATAGGTTCGGTTTATATGGACTTGCAGATCCTCCTCCGGCCAGTTTGTCTGCTTGTTCGTTACTCAAGAATCCCCCGTTCCCTGACACCCATCATACCGTTACCTTGTTGTGTTTTCCCAGGTTTTGGAGATTTTGGATGCATCCACTGACTAATTTTGATGTAATCCTTTTACATGCCAGTGCTTTGATAACTGCTTGGCTGTCTGATCTTATGAGGACTTTTTTGTCAGTGTAACTTCGTTTAAGATTTTCCAAGGCACGAGCGTTGATGGCATGTATTTCTGCTTGAAAGACCGAAGTATACTTCCCTAATGAGTTTGACTGCTCATATTTTGGGCATGTACAGAAAACGGCTGATCCTTCGTTCATTTTGGAGCCATCAGTATACCACATCATTGGATCTGATGCTCTCCTGAGTTCTTCCTCTCCTTTATAGTCTGTTGAGACTTTATAGGAAGTTGTGAAGATTGTTTCCGGGATCAGTCAGTCCCAATTTCTAATAATGGGCGTCCTATTTCATTGTTTATGGTTGTATGCCCGAATTGTTTGGTTCCTTTCCAATTTAGTTGTTTTTGGAGCATAAATGAGCTTTGCCAAAAAAAGTCCAGATAAGCTTAATAATTCTGTTGTTTGTCTAATTTTAGTCTACGCATATGGTGAGGTTAAAAATAATTTTCCTGCAAATTGTAGTCGTTCGAAAAAAAAGCTGCATAAAGTGAAAATGGGAAAAGTTTACGTTCGTTTTTGTAAGTCATTAATAGAACAATCAATTGTTTGTTTTTTTGAAAATTAAAAAGGTAGTTTTGGACAAATTACAGATAATGATAGTAAGGATCCAAAATGGTTGGTCTCTTATTAAAGGTGCACTAGTGCTTTTTGGAAAACATCTCATTACATTAACTATTTCTTTGGCTTAACGTGTTAGGCATATTTGGAAGATGTCGTACTTCTGATCAACATTGTATGTGACAAAGTTGAGAACAAGAGATAGAAAATAACGTGACAATGATACAGCATCAGAGAATGATTAATGGCTTATATCAATAATTTTTTTGTTTTGGGCGAAAGGAAGATAAAAATTCTCTCCAGCGTATTTTCAAATGTACTGTTTACAACGATGAAACGTTAAACTTGCGGATAAAAACGTAGTCGACCCGGTTCCTAATTAAAAATCATATGTTTCCCCAGGGGGTCATTGTTGATGAGGCAAGGTCGGAATAACTTTCTCCAGATGGGGAGGGAGGGAGGTTGCGGGAGTGCATCGACCTCCAGAAGGATGTTGGACCGGCTGAAGGGGTGGGTTCGCCCTCCTAATCAATATCAGACACCTCACTACGGGACCCGGACAACACTCCGTCTTATATCCTATCCTCGAACGGGTTAACCCCGTCAAACGTGGCCACCCGTCCAATCCCCCGCTCCAATCAATCACATTCCCGTCCAATTTTCGAACCCCAAATAATTTATAGACGCTTAATTTTCCCCTGGCCCTTATACCTTGATAAAATACATAAAATATTCTGAATTTAAAATGTACGATTTGGCGTTCCATAGTAATGCAAAATCATGAAAACGTTCCAAGCATCATCTAAGCATCTATCCATCTATCCTATTTATAAACTTTTTTTTTAAATCAGATTTAAAATTAAAAGAATTGCAGAAACAGGACTTCCCTAATGTTGACCTAGTCTTCCGACACAAACCCTCTGAATAACCCGTTTTAAATATTAAAACCCTACAGTTTTTGAACTCTGAACAGACAGAAATCACTAGTCTACATCCGCGACATAATTTTATAAGTATCGTTAAGCATAACCTGCACTGAGTTGGAAACATATTCAAAACGGGACTTACGTAAGCCATCGTGGGGGTTTGAAGAAAGCATCCGAGGACGGATTCAGCCGTTACAGCGGTTTAGAACCACACTGCACCACAACGCGCACCAACTGCATTTCTGTCTGGTGTTGAAAAGAACTTTTCTAACTGGAAAACCCGACACAACTCCCACGGTCGATCTCCAACACTTTCTTGCCAGTCATCAATCAAACACGGTTATCGGGTTAATTAGATGAATTTTTTACTGCCGGAGATGGTTATTAAAGAAGTTAATTTCAGTTTAAAAGTTCTTATTTTCTAATCTATCATTTATAAAAAAAAAAGTTTTTTTTTAAGTAGACGAGCTTTCTGAAACCGACAATCCGTTATTTTGACTCGACGATTATTTTAAATAATTTTAATTAATCAACTGTTGAAAATCAGTTTAACTAGCAGCTTCAGTTTAGATTTAAAAGTTTCCAAGATTTAGACATGACTAAAATTAAAACTCCGTAATCAAAACTCCGCCAAAGGATTGCAGTGCTTTTCTTTAATTTACCGCAGTGGCATAGTCGATAGAAATTGCACTACAACATGCCATAAGTAAGACCTGACCTGAAACTATGATGTGGCCTAGAGAGAATTGTCGATTATCTCGACTTGAAAGTTCGGCTGTTAATTTTTTGGACTTTTCTCTATATTGTAACGGGCCAGACGGTAAAAAAATTCGCAGGAGTCAAAAATCTAGTGAGGAAGTTTTAAAAAAGCTGGCAGGGAATGATTTGACAAGGATGGGCAGTAAAAACGTATTAATTTTGAGAAGTGGCGACTGTTAAAATTTTGATTTGATGGTTGATTCTATTTTATTCTTTATTAATTTTCGGCATGGTAGACACATGGTGCTGGAAGTGATGAATCGAATTTTTTTTATAAGGAAGGGGCAAAATGAAAGCTCTGTGCATTGCCTGACCTGTCTCGGGCTCGGCAGTGAAATAAGGCCGATACATTTTAAAACTTAGCCCCTTTCCACTGCCAGGCGTTCCTCTCTACCCCATCTCCGACTCGCACACACGCCACCACTCACTCTCGGCCACGACCGCCTCCGAACTCGGCTCGACGACGAATCGGGCTTTGCCGCCCCCACCAGCCCAAGTCCACGGCACAAGCGTCGCCCTGATCGATTCATCGAAATCGACGCGAAAACTGCCCCCCGGACGCCACCCCCGCACAACGCCACCGACCCGACGACTGTTTCTAGGGCGACACGACCGTTGTCCTTGCCCAAAGTGAAACCTTGTGTGAATGAACCTCTGTCACCGTTAGGTCAATAACTCCCCATCCCATTACCAGAAACCCAATCCTCAAATTTGTAAAAACTAGGCCCAGCACGTTCCATGACAAAAAAAATCTTAGCTAGAAAAACTAAGAACAGACATTTTTCACTTATCCAGGCTGAAAACAGAACGCGCATTTCACTATTTTCCATTATTTTTAGCATTTTATTCAAGTGTTCAGCTCTTGAATCTAGATTAAAGGTCATCCAATGTAAATTTGTGCCAAATGTGTATTTTATGGTAATTTAAAGCAAATATAAAATAATTACCATTTAATTTCAAAACAATTTATGTTCAAAACTATTAATGTTTGTTTCTAAATGATTTTGAATCCGATAATTTGTGTAATTACGGGCAAAATATTCCACCCAACTCATTTTTTTTTTTCATTTTCTCCATAAAAGAAAATTCTTAACTTCTTAATTTTTTCCATCGTTCTATCAAAAAATATTTGTACATGCTAAGTTCTAAATCAGAAATATCAATTGGACCTAACTTAATCCTTAATCCAAACCAAGGATAAAGGATTTTTCAATGTTTAATTTTTACTAAATTTCAAACGTCTATTCATTCTCATATGAACTCCAAAGCAATTAACCGTTTACTTTTCATTTTTGTTTTCTTAATTTCTATTTTTAAAATTAAAAAGCCACTTGGTACTGAGGATGTTGCACTTAGTTTGGCACTTATTGGTATGTTGCTGTTGCCATCGAAGCACCCTACAAAATACTGCGAAATATAATATTTTCAACAAAGATTATCTCAAAGGATAAGCTAATCCCAACCGCAGGCAGCGTGAGTCACAAAAGGAAGAGGAAGGACTCTTTCAATTTGTTGAAATCATGTTCATTTTTTGTGAATGGCAAGGATCGCTTATTTTTATTTTATTTTTCTAAAACTTAATATATTTATTTTTTACGTTACTGTCATATTATTTGGATCCCGGGTTTTGTCTTTTTGCGATTAATTTGTTTGAGTTTATGGCGCGGATATTGTTTTAATTTTTTTATTTTACCGGGTTGCTTCGTGTGAAGGGGATCCACGCAAAGATCTAACAAAAGTTAGACGTTTTTCGACAAACTGGTTGTCCTGAGGTAACAGAACCACTGGATGACCATTTTTTGACTTTGACAATTTTGTGAAACGGTGCAAGCGTTTTATCAGCTCCAAGAAGTTCCAGGCGTCCAAATTTCGAACGCTCGAATAAGACGGAATCACTATGATGGCTTTTCGCCCCCTAAGAGGACCAAAATTGACAAGAAGACGAGGAGTTGCACGGCTCGGCTAATTAGGAATGGAATTTTGAATGCTTGGGGTCCACCCTGAATTTTATTCTGTGAAAGTGATCCTCTGGATAATAAATTTGGAAAGCTCTGGTTTACGGTATCATCATTAGAAAAGCTCAAGGACAAGAATTACACACTTGACATAAAATATAATATTCAATTATAGGAGAAATCGATGTATGAATATTGCGACGGCCGTGTCGTGTCGTCTCGTTTATTTTTTCGTGAGCCGATACGAAGCGAAATTGAAACCGTGCTAAACGATCAAACATTTTCAGGTTACATAATATAATCGCCCGCAATTCATATTTCCCTGATTATATCAATCATTGAGAAAAACTAATCGTTTGTTTGCCGAACTTTCCGAATCATATTTTAAATCCGTTACAAATCTGACGACACGCTCAATCATCAGAAAGATCTTATCCGTATTGCAGTAAAGATTCTGTCAGGATGTACTGTTACACTTGGCATAATTGATCACCATAGAAGCCATGATCTATTCATTACGCGACACCTTCCCCTAAGGTTGACTTGGCCTGATGGCCTTAGCTGCGTACACCCTAAGGAGCATTACGAACATAATATACAGCCGAAAATGTCGTTTGATATATTAACAAACTATAGCCAATTCAAAATTTAAAGTGTTTAAATGCGAGCCAGACCACTTGACCAAGCAATGTTATCTAAATTTGTTTGAGTTAACAGATAATCAGTTTATTCTTAAATAACAGAAAACCGGAGTATATCGAAATCTGACCTAGCAACGGCCTACTACCGGTTTAGCACTATTCAGACCTCACGAGGAAATCTCACAAGCACAACCTAGCTTAAACCTGTACAAAAAGGCCATACATTTTCAAATATTAAGCTGATCAGGTTGCAAAAAATGGCATTCACTCCTGTCCCATTAAGTATATTCTTAAACTCAATAACAAACTGGCAATAAACTACCTCTCTTAAAAGGCATACAATAGAACACTATATTTCCTTTTAAAAAGTTCACCCAAGAGCGTGATGTAAAATTCGATCTGGTTACATTGCCATCGTGAACAGTGAATCTCATAGGGATAACCTCGTCCAAACTGTGAAACCTGGAGAATGTAATACCTGACACATGGCTCATAGCTGGGTTTGTTATTGCCCAAGCACCGCAGCCTCTTGTGCTTTTCCTAGCTTCCCAGTTCAGTTCAACTGACGACCAATGAATGTCATTTCAGTGTCCAGTGTGTGATGATTAGAGATCACAGCAATATCTCATTGGCACTCTCAACACGACACGCAAGAAAGGCACAATTACACAGAAAACAAATACTTTGAACTCTGAAGATGATCTCAATAAAGCGTCAAAGTGAAGATTTTTCTGAAACCTACGTCACACCAGACCGCATCGATATCTGAATAATCATGTGCTGTTCATTCACATCCATAGATCCATCATTTCAAAGCCCATGTTTAAGGGTTATCACAGACAGCAGTGACCTGTATACAGACATAAGTCTGAGTTTAACTACGGCAATGGATTTGCCAGTATTGCCAGAGCACCGTAGCTTTATTTACCAAAATTATCTTCACAATAAAGTACAATAACATAATAACGAAAAACAGTAAAATGAACGTGTCTTAAAGAACTATCTATACAGATAATTACTTTAAAAATAAATAAAAAAGATAAAATACCAATTCTTAGTAACTGCGCGTTAAAAGTTTGTATTGGTGGTGATAAAATCATCGAAAGCCCGGGCAATAAAACGATTCGACTTGGATTAGACCGTCGTTTTTCATCTTCTCTTCGTTTTACTTATTCCTTGTTGAAATAAACGAAGAAAACATGAAAGTCTTTTGACATTGGTTCAACTTAATGTAAGAATCTGGGATAACCAAAGACCACGAGGGAAGGCAGGCCAGGATAATAAAGACCAAGTTGGCGAAGAATATCAGTATTGATAATCCGGATTGAAGGTAAAATTAGACTGACTTAGAATTGAAATGATCAAGGTGGGGCGAGACCCTTTTTGTAAATTTGATTGTGCTAAATCTGCGAGTAGATCCAATTTTCAAAAGTGATTTAGAATCAAATTTATAATTAGATAACAGCTATGATTCATTTATCTAATTCTGTCATGGCTTTTATTCAGCCAATAGAATTTTTTAATTATCAAAATTTATCGCAAGATCTAGCATGCAAGTTTGATAAGGTTTTTTCTTATCGAATGAAATAAAAATTGGTTTTAAATTTGGCTGTCAGTCAAATGAAATTAACGATTTTTCCTTATTGTAACAAAACGACAAAAAAACAAACAATCAATACCATTTTAGGCCTCTCTGTTTGTTTGACACGTAAATATATTCCCAAGCTGCGCATACAAGATGCACAGTGTTTGATAAATAAACAGCTGGAGAAAATTTTCCAGTGGGTCAAACGCTGCGCTGCCAGTTGCTGAGCGCGAACCTTTGAAACTAAACTTAACCTAGATTTATTTTACGACTTCAGACTTTTTCAAATAGAAACAAAGTGCTTTTAACTTAGCTCAAAGGTGTTCTAAGACATACGGATAGAGATAAAAGAGGGGGGCGCAAGGCCTTCCGCCTCGATCTGAGTATATCTATGTTTCTGTAGTTTTATAACAAACTATCCAGCTTCAGGTAGTTAACCAACCTAAACCTACCGGCTTTTCATCTCCTAGTTGAAAGAATCTGCACCTACTGGAGCCTCTCAAATAAAATTATTGCCGTCTCTTCTTCTGCCTGTCAGAATCTGCACGGTTTCTTCTGTCTGTACTCCTATCCGGTTGTACGTGCTTTCTTAGGCGGCAGTGCCCTGACAAGAGTACCACCAGAATCTTAGTTTATCTGGTTACCCTCCAATAACTTCTTTGTAATTCCTCCGGATGTCCCTTTTATGAATCTCTTCGCGTGTCTCATATATGGGGTTCCACTAGGTTTTGGACTCATTTGGACCCATTTTTAGATGTAACCGTTTTGGCAGTTAGGTGGTAGGCCACAAGGGGGATTCTGGTTCAGAAAATTCATACTGGCTCCTTTTTTGACTGTGGTCACTCATTGATTCCATGTCCCGAATTCCCAAAGACTCACAACGGTCAGGTCATTGGTGTCACTGACTTTCGAATGTTTTATGCCTTTATTTGTTAAGGTGGCCATTCACGATCGCTCCCAGCAGTCCAAACCTCGGAGCGTCGCCGTTCCAAAAGCTACGTCAATGGCCAAGATGTACTGGCTGCGCCGAATATTCGACCGTCCAAAATCCATCGCGCCACCCCGAACATCTACAGAGCGACGTTCAAACCTGGCGTGAACGGTTGAATATTGGCTCGCCTGCTTGGTCGGGAAAACCCGCATTTTTAGAGAACTTAAGTTCTACATAGTTCATCCTTGTAGTGAGAAATCGTCATGTGGCTGTTTCATGAGGAGCGATGATTTTTTCTCATGACTGTCACTTGTTTTCTAATCAATGGGGTAAGAGGCTTAATATAAATATAAATAAGACGATTATTCAAATATCGTGAGATGCGGTCTGGTGTGATGTAGGTATCAGAAAAACATTTTCTTTATCGTGCCAACGTTTCGATCTTTTATTGAGATCATCTTCAGGGCCTGGGATTTACAAACATAATTTACATTTAGAAAATACATATAGAATATGGAATTTATACAATGCAAAAATTATATTTTATATTCTATCAAAGTATTTCTACTCACTCAAAGTGTTTGTCTTCTGTGTAATTGTGCCATGTCGTGTTGAGAGTGCCAGTGAAATTTTACTGTTTCATGTTTATATATGTTTGATTTTGAAGTGGTGGGGAAGGAAGTGGGTATAGAGAAGACAATTTTGTATAGGTCGTCGGCTTCTTTGAGGTGAAAAGAGCCGACAAAGGGAAACAATGTGTTGGTAATGTTTCAGCCACTTTATTCTTTTAGGATTATGTAGAAAGGGATAAATGGGAAAAGGAAAATTAGATTGTTGGACAATTAGACTATGCGAAAATTATTTGATGTGTGGAATGTAATGTGATGATATATGTATGTTATCTGTATTGAATTTGATTAATGATGTTGGCGTAGCTGCGACTGAGTTTGCATGTATCTGTTCTGTAATTGATACTGTGTTTATCCTTGTTGATGTAAACCATTTCTAAAAAATTACGTTTAAATTTGTTTTGTTCTATATGTAGTATTTTTGGATTGTTGAAGTCAAAATTGTGTTTTTGTTCAAAGTGGTGGGTAGCGAGTGCTGTAGGATTTTGTTTGAGTTTTTTGCAATCGTAGATATGTTGTTTTACTCTCCTGTCCAGATATTGGGATGTTATACCAATGTACGTAGAAGATGATCTCAATAAAAGATCGAAACGTTGGCACGATAAAGAAAATGTTTTTCTGATACCTACATCACACCAGACCGCATCTCACGATATTTGAATAATTATCCGTTAACGGTCACTAATCTCTACACATAAATAAGACGTTTCATCCATCCTTAAATAGTTCTTCCAACCAGCGGGTTCAAGGGCGGCTTCTGTTCAGGAGGCACTTCTTAGACCATTTCCTCTTCGGATGTTTGCTTTTTATGTATAAACAAACAGCAGCATTGCACAAGAGATCGTCATTTGAGGAAGTAGATGACGATAGCGACGACTGCCTGTGGAGAGGTCGTGAATGCCCCCAAGAATTTCAGGCACTCCAAATTGTACGGTACGGCGCGGTTCCATTTGGAGCGATCGTGAATGGCCACTTTTACAAGTCACACGCTAAATTGAATCTTCATTTACATTTTGAAAGGAAGTACAATGTACAATGTTTTCATGGACCTTGATGAAGGATTGGTCGTTTTCGTTGGTGCAGCACCTAACTAACATGCAATTTCAGAAGAGCCATCAGTAGTAATTTAACTTTCAACGTCGGGTGTGCTAAGAACTATTGGCTCTACGATTTAGATTTGACCCGTTGAATAATTTTTCGGATAAAGGGTTCGCCTGGAGGTAATCTGCCAGAATAAAAGTTCCGTGACACTTTAGATGTCACTCGGCCCTAAGTGGTTTCTATTTCAGCCTTTCATGTTAACAGTGCTCACAAATGGTTTAACTCTGGTAGGACGGAGAAACGGCTCCGTGCCACGAGTTTAGTTTTAGAACTTTTCCACGTGGAAATCCCGCCGACAAATCATCAAGATGTATGCCGTATTTATAGGGAAATGGGACCGTTAAAAATTCAATTCGTCACGCTTCACGCACCATGGGAAGAGTTAACGAAAAATAGCCGTTTGTCGCTTATCTTTCCGGTGCAGTGAATAATGCATTCACTACTCATTTCGCTATTGTGCTGCCAAGAAAGAAGGAAAATGGAAATTTTCACCATCATCCCTTTTCTTTCAACCCATTTAAAAATTTATTGATAGCCAATAAAACCTAATAGAAATATTTCAAATCATCTCCTTAACACACTAGATTCATAATAGGCAATACTTTTATAAATCAAAAGGTTACTACTAACAATATGAAATTAATACCATTAAAAATACATTACACAGTTTCCCTTGGTTCATACTTTCAGGCATTTACAGTTCCAGCAATTTGACCTGATTATTACTGCTGATTTAGTCTGTCAAAAGCGTTTCGGCATTTTGCGTACCTTTAATTTGGGTAATTCAATTTCTCGACCAATCAAGTGGTCAACTACCGTTTCTTAGGACCCATAAGCTCTAAAAGCAAAAAATCCGAGTTTTGAGTTCTTCATCCTTGTTCATCCAGCAACTAGCAAGCAATTCTGGTTAGAAAACCAAAATTACAATTGAAACAGTTCCTAGTGGTGTTATTGTACTTTTTTTGCTTCGACTTAATGCCTTCTTCTTAACCCATTATCAACCGATTCATCCGAATCATGTCTTGAGATATAATATTCTCAACTTTTTTTTGTTCGAACCCTCGGAAAATTTGTTACATTTTCCGCCTGCCGCCTGGAAACTTTCAATTGAGCTCTTCGCAAAAACAGGTCGGGAATGCAGAAAAGCAATCTCTAGGTATTCCGACAGCCAAGCTGCGCTCAAAGCATCTCACTTGAGGTAAGATCATGTATGGCACTGCATGAATGGCCTGGGAGAAAAACCAAGCTGCCTATTGTCAAGGTCGAAGGTACCCAGGACAGAGCGGTAACAGAGACTAATAAATTTGCTTAGATCAGTCCTCAGCAGCACCAATACCAGAACTATTCTTTAAAATTCCTTACTGTCGTAAAAATGGATCAACATCCCAGGATAGAGACAAGCAAACGATACCGTTAAGAATTTTCCCTAAATTTACTGCCCCTCTACATCAAGTATTTGGCCTCACTACTGAAGAATTAAGCTCTTAGCTCTTATTAAGCACTAGCTTCGGAGTGTCAGGAATCAGACTGAAAAGATTCTGCCTACTCAATGCCTCGAATTAAAAAAACCCTCACCAAAAATGACGAGGACTAAACTCTGAGGTGTGATAGGGTACCAATCTCACTGGCTTGTCTTCATAACCTGGGTATGTTCTATTATGCCCCTATCTGTAGGTTATGTGATTAGAAGAAGGAAACAGCCGCTCATGTAATCGCCGAATGCGAAGCAATAGCTCAAAGGAGACGTAACCTGGGATGCAAAGAAATCACATAGAAAGGAATTGTAGCAACGACAATCAGCTAATACTTCATATTCAAGGACCTAGTCAATCGCGCTGAACTAAAGAACCAAGTACGCCAGAAGGCTGCAGAGCTTGGTAAAATAAGAACCCCCACTTTCTAGACCTTCTTTGTGATAATCTTCCGGTTCTGCCAAGTACATGCTACTGCGAATTCCTAACTAGAAAAAGGTTTCTGTTCAGAGGCAAATAAAAGCTGAGCAATATGTCTGCGACTACACCCTGGAATAGAGGGTCTCCCCAAGCTAGATTCTGCCAAGGAGCTTCAGTATATTCTACTTTTGAACATGGGAACATGGGCAAATAAAAGCATAACTCAGGAGTCACTGTAAGTCCAAGGAGGCAGATAAAATTGTAAAGCTGGATCGTACGTTCTGTGTACCATAAGTAGAGGTTTAAGTCCGACTTCCGAAGGGCGCATTGACCTGCCTACTTATTAAATGATTTTATGGCATTTTGCTCCCACTGTATACAGGACAAATATTTGTCTACTGATAAGTCGTCCTTGGACCTTTTGATGTTTTAATCTGACTGCAGGATTCGTTTGTATGAGAACCTATCAGGAGAATCATCAGGATCATTATTAGAAAACCGTCCCGGAGGGAGAAAAATGCAATTAGGTTTTGCGTTTAATAATTAAAAAGGTACAAGGGGACAGACGAAATCCCCAGCCCAAACGGTATACAAGGGAAATCAGATCAACAGGTCCCTCAATAGCTTGGACGGATCACAATGGGGTTTATTCTTTTTCAAACAAAGAAGTTCACGTTCGCCGATTCGGCCGTGCAAGGCAGAAACCCAGCTTGTAAGCCGCTCTGCCTGCCACCGCCGTTTGGCCTAAAAATAAAACGGTCACGTGTCTTGACAAGCGAATCTATATGCAAGCAGAGTTGGTATCACCTTTTAAGCATCAGACGTAGTTAGCGGCTTTTTATCTTTAACAGAAATCGCGTGATGATTACTTTTCCGAAAATCAAAGGGGAAAAGAAAAGTCGAAAATGGATTAATTATACGAGCGAAAGATATCTCGACAAAAAGCAAAATGTAAAGGTTGAGTTTATTTACAGAATCAAATCTAAATGGGTACGAAATTTAGACACAAGAAAAACAGAGATGACTGTTTGTTTTAAAGAGCATAACGTTGATCAAGCCAGATTTAATATTCCAACGAGGTATTGTACAAAAATTCCATCCATTTATTATTAATTAAGCAGAGAAAGTTGAACATTTGAGAAAAAATTCCCTCTTTGATGTTTATTAATTAAAATCATAACTAAACAATATCCCAGGTGTACCGTCGTTGTACACCGTCCCCAACGGGCCATCGGGTTTCAAATAAGTCCAGATAGTAGAGTTTTTAATAAAAGAGGCGGTCATGTTGAAAACAGGCAGTCATATTTATTTTAATAATTGTAAAGACGGAGGGGGAGCACTTGGCAACAAGAGCTTGTTCGTTACAGGAGAGAACGAAAAGGGAATCAATAGAGACTGTCTGACGAGCGAGGCTAACAGATGCCAGCACGGTCTTAACATTTCAAATAAAAGAAAACGGATTTTTCCAAATATGACACGTCGAAAAATAAACCCCGAGGAATGTTTGAGGCGATAAAATCGTAAGAAATTTGGTGAGAAA
>CM077112.1:13576261-13609913 GCA_039619505.1 Cimex hemipterus
CATATAACCTCAACTATGAGGCTAAATTTGAGCATATTCAGAGTTTAAATTTAATATAGAATAGCTACTAGGTACATATAACCTCAACTATGAGCCTAAATATGAGCATATTCAAGAGTTCAAATTTAATATAGAACAGCTACTAGGTGCATATAACCTCACCTATGAGACTAAATTTGAGCATATTCAGGGTTCAAATTTAATATAGAACAGCTATTATTTATGTAATGAAAGAATAGAAAAGTTTGCCATCTCCACATAATAAAAAATAATTTAAAAAAAATGACAAATTTAATTTACGAACTGCGTTTAATTTAACACAACCTGTTGACAAAAGTGGCATTCTTAGCCGCCCTTTAATTTTGTTTATAAAAAGTCAAACTTTCATTGTTAACCCTGGACCTTTTCCCCCCAAAAGAGTTGAAGGTCTGAGCTTCTCTTAAAGAGTTCTGATGTTTCAAACTGAATCGTCCTGAAATCCGCCTCCCTTGAAAACGAATAATGAAATCACTCGCTCATTTAAGTTTAAACTGTCTATTGATCGGAGATGGCTGCGATTGATTTGATTTAATCGTAATTTCCCTCCGATCCGTTCGAATATCCTTTAACCTCGGACCAAAGGAACGCCCCCCCCCCTGTTTTAAACCGTTTAAGAGATTTTACGAGTTCGTAAAAATCTATTAATAAAACGGCCCAAGTTCCAATCCAAGCTGGATTATAGTAGCGTTTTTTATATTTAAACCACGACTACTATTCTTTCTACAATAAAGTATATTTTTATTTAGCACTATTTATGAATACTTCCTACTGGAGCCAAGACAAGACAGAGGGAACAATAGAGAAAGAATTATTCTCAAAAGTCACACAATACATCTGGTAGAAAACAAATAGTAATTGAATCCGAAAAGTAAGATACAATCTGAACGTCCTAATTAGTATCCTACGGTATATTTTAGCCGTAAAGGTAAACAAGCGGATAGATGGGTACTGCTCATGCTCGACCCCACTACGTATCTGTGTGCATGGACCAGCTGTTGCCCGTGAGGTGAAACCCTTTGCTGCTCCCACCAAACCAGTGACGTGTTGTCTGAGTCACCGTTCTGATCTAAGGCGTCCTCCATTACGTCAGGTCTTCCGTAAAGAAGTCGGAGGAACGGCTATCTCCTGGGCCGGAGTGGATCCGTCGGATATCCTCGGTACAAGGGGGCCGATCCGGAGCAGGAAGTTGGGGAGCAATACGAGGACGTCGCACTCCTGCTTCCGGCTTATCTTAAAAAACCCATCCTATACGCGAAAATGACAGCAAAGCAAGCAGTTTATAATTAAAACCAAATAGTGATGTTACAGAACCAAACGTTAAGCAATTCTACGCTGTTCTGACTAAATAAACAACACTGTTTATATTTAATTGAAGGTCTTATAACAAGACCTTTAATCTTCAAAGGTGCTACTTAAATATTTAAAAATTCCCGTAAACTTAAACAATAGAATTAATCGCCTTTTACAAATCACGTTATGAATTTTCCGGAAATGTGTAAGATTCCGTTAGGGAAACCCGGCCTCGGCCGGTGAGAGTCACAACAAACAATTCAGCTTCCTTAAAAATAAAACCGGCTCATTGACGGATGAGTCACGATCCAGGGATAGCCAGGAGTGTAACGGACTTAAAACAAGGAAACGTGTACATATGACTAATGCCTCGGATTAACTTGCAAACTGATCTCATTACGATTCTGTCAGTCAGGGGTTAAAAGTTTCTATTTGGTTATTAGACAGTTGGATTACGAAACGTCAAATTTTGTATAGGGTACATTTAAAGTTTCCATGGTTGTTGAACAACCAACATTTTCACGACAAGGGTCAGAAAGGACCAGGAACTTCATCTAATAATTTACCACTGAATTTCACATAGTGCGAAAAATTCGGAAAAAAATTGAACATTTTCTTTTTTATATTTAAGGTAGAAATTTTTTTACATGAAGTCCTGTTGACCAAAAACAATACCAAAACTCTAAGGATAAAAGAACAAACCAAACATGGACTTGGATTTAACCCAACTTTCCAAAGAAATTCATAAATAAATTTCGCCATTATTGGTATCATTATAATGTATATTTTGACACAGAAATCCATACCTGTACAATTCCAAGTTAACCAAAACCCACATCAAAAGATTTACGTACGAAAAACAAACCAAACTTGGATATGTCGGCCCGTATTTCATCTAACTCCCCACAGAAATTCATAAACAAATATGGCCTTTATTGGTTTTACTACAATACATTTTTACCACAGAAATTCATATCTGTGAAATTCCGGTTGACAAAAAACCACACAAAAAAAATGTATGGACGAAAAAGCAAATCAAACGTGGATGTGCGGATCTGTATTAGTAAACTGTAAAATGTATGGGCCAAAAAACAAAACGAAAATGAATGTGTTGGATTCAGATTTTATTTATTAAATTCCCACAGAAATTCACTACTAAACAAATACGGCCTTTTTTGGGTTCAGTATGAAACATTTTTCGTCACAGAAATATCTGTGAAATTACGGTTGACCAAAAATGTATAGACCAAAAAACAAACCAAAAAAATGAATGTGCGGGAATCAGATTTTATTTATTCAATTCCTACAGAAATTCACTACTAAACAAATACGGCCTTTATTAGTTTTATTATCAATCATTTTTCGCCACAGAAATTAATATCTGTGAAAGTACGGTTGACCAAAAACCGATCAAACAATGTACGGACCAAAAAAAACAAACCAAAAATGGATGTGCGGGATTTATCTATTAAATTCCTACAGAAATTCATTAATAAATAAACCCGGCCTTTATTAGTTTTGTTTCAAAACATTTTTCACCACAGAAATTAATATCTGTGAAATTACGGTTGATTAAAAATTTAAGAATATAAATTCATAAAAGACAAAAATTTCTGGCATAAATATTTTAAAAAATTGGGTATTAATGTAAAAGAAATATTTTCTACTACACAAATACCCTTCCAACTCGTCAAACTTGTAAAGGAGTGCGCATTCAATATTGTTTCCCATAAATAACGTTCTTGACATGAATATGAGTTACACAAACCTTAAACATTTCAGCCAGGGTATAAAGTTTCAGAGAAATCAATGACGCTAAATCACAACGCTCGGATTTTCTTGTCTTAAAATTGTTTTCATAACCTAATAGAAATTACGATATTTCGATTTTCCAAATTTAAAAAAAAAAAGCAATATTTATCTATTTGTGTTTTGTGCAATCTCAATTTTGAAATCTTGAGGTCTGCGGGGTGATGAACCTTGGGCATTTTCGATCTTTCAGGTTCGACTTTCTCGCAGTCTTGATCTGTCAGTCTAGAACACACAGACCAAAGAATACAGGGTACCTAAAGATCGAAAATCAACCATTTTTGACGGTTTCGTAATGAAAATTGAGTTTAAACAGACTCAAAATATACTGGGAAAGTTATACTAGAAGGAAAAAAAATCCCTCCTACGGGGAGAAGGGTAAGTATACAAGACACGTTCAGTAAAATTTCACTTGGGAAAAAAAATGGGCCAACATATAAATCAAAAGCAGGCAAATACGGCCGACCATATCCTTTACAGTCCTGCAATAGCAGGGTTAAGATGGGAAAGCTCTTGACCAATGAAGACATCCGAAATTATACCCCTAAGAAAAATCCACAAAAGAAAATGAAATCTTCCGGAAAAATCTAAATTGTAAATTAAAGTTCGTCGAGGGTACTACACTTGGATACGAGTGGAAAATCGGGTGGCGTCCAGATTATTTCTGGAAAAAAACATAAAAATAAGACTATCCGGCGATTAAGGGGTCTGTACGGCCTCGCTGAGTCATTTTTTATCAAAAAAAGCCAGCCCAGCGATAATGTAGTATAACATTTAACACAATACCCAATTAAATAACACTTTCAAGTACACAGTTATATAGTCAATCAAATTAGTAACACTGATAAAAAACCAAAATAATGTCAGCTCTCTAAAACGAAAAAATGGCACAGTCAACGTACGATTTTGAACTATATCTAAACACAGCAAAGTCAACAGACCATATCCTTTACAACTGTCCTGCAATAGGCAGGTAAAGAGTACCTATGAAAGACGTTCTTGACCAATGAAGACCATTAGCGGAAGTAGGACATAATAGACGAAAGTTTAAGCGCACTGGGTATGAAATCCACGGTTCATAAAGAAAAACCGCGGTCATTTTTAAATTCTAAACCGTAATTTTCATTAAGTCAGGTATTTGATGCTATTATGAGAATTTCAAGCGCAGGGAAATGTTAAACAACCCATAAAATTTTGATTAATTTCAGCGAAATTTTACATTGTATATAGAGTTAACTGAACGGGACTTTTTTTACATTTTGTGCTTTCTTGATTATTAAATATTTAGAATATTAAATTTTAAGTGGTTCTTCCCTAAGCCTGGAAGGCTGACTTATTTTTCAGGAGTGTGGAGTGTAGTAAGTCATAGTGGACTAACAGGCCAGTTTATATGCCACGGTTTTAAAGTAGTTCAAATTGTTCTGTTAGCAGTCTTATTGTTTATAAAATTTGAAAACGTTCCAATTTTTACCTTCGGGGGGTATCCAGTACGGAATCCTGCCATGGTTCCAATTCGTGTTGTCTTGGGTTTGTTCTGGGCAGCCCATGGGGGAGGCGGGTTGTCTTTGGTGGCATGCCAGGGGCAAAACTGACTCCCGCGATACTCCCATTCATGAAACGCGAAAGTGTGCGGATTCACGTCTATGGAATGCCGTCTTGCATGTGACGTAACTCACTGACGATGCCCCACTACGAATTCACGGAATTACCGGCATCCCGGTTTTAGTCGGCGTCGTTTCTGGTTTGTACCCACTTTCCAGCATGGGCCGGCTGTTGGGGAACCGTGTGACTCACTTTGGGAAAAAGTTCGTCGAGGATCCTTCAACGGGACGCGGCGGGGAAACCGGGTGAAGACCTGGCTCATTTCGGGAAAAACAAAAATGAGATTATCCGGAGATTAAGGGGTCTGTCTGGCCTCGCTGAGTCATTTGTATCAACAAGACGATGATGCCAAGCGATAATGCAGCCCAAAATTTTAACATACAACCCATTTAAATAACTTTTTCTAATACAGCCTTATATAATCAATCTATCTAATAATACACAGTAAAATTTGTCAAAAAAAAACGTAGGATTCAAGATTAGATAATTTCTGCCTAAAATTATTTTAAAATGACAGCTCTCCAAAAACACTTTTCACTGATCACGTCCGAGGTCAACGTTAAGCTTTCTTCTTCAATCTCAAAAGGACTAGGAAAACTTTAAGAATAGAAAATAAGAAAATAAATCATGATTTAAATTTATATTCGTTCCATCTGCCTGCCCAAAAATTTTTTTTTACTTTTAAAAAATTAACAATAATTACTCAATATGGCGTCAAATTTAGAGAATTAAACCAAATTTTTTCTATTCTCATTTTTTTTTCTTAATAAGAAAAGCGTTTTTCTACAGAAAAACAAAATTTGCCCGTTGTTGAATTATTTTTCCATCAAAGTCAACTTCGTTTTATTGACATAGACTACAATATTGTCAATAAACCTTCTAGTACTTATTAAAAACTAAAAACAAATGAACATCCGAAGGGGTTTCGCAGCAGTTGAGCAGTTATTAAATTTTAAATTGGGACGTCCAACGTATAAGACGGATTTTTTAAATTAATCTATTAATATTCTAATATTCGGCTTCGTTTAGATTAAAAGAAATGATGGGCAAGTCTTATTTTTAATTAAACTTAAGCCTTTGAATTCACACAGTAAAGTCCTGCTTGAAACTATGAAATTCTTACAATTTTGACCTATTTAAATATGTATTTACATTGTAATCATAAATAATTCAATTTGAAAGAAAATAAAAACCGTATAACTGAAAACTGCTTTCCAAATTTAATTGACCAATTTGAAAGCCTGAAAACATATACAACTAATTTTCAATGGAAGTTTGTGATCAGCCTCCGCGCTATGAATTATTTCAATTAATTGTTCTTTTTAATCCCAACCTTTCATGAAAAGAACAATTAATTGAAATAATTAAAACGGTCAATTAGATCACATAAGTGAACTATGAATTGTACAGGACAACAGTTTCTTCAATACTGAACAGTTTCATGTTTGATATTATGTAAATTTAAAAAGAAAAAAATAATAAAAATAAAAATAAAAACTGTCCTACCTCCTCCGGACATTCCATCTTCACCGAGTCCAGCGTTAGGGACCTCAGAAGACTCAGCCATTGCACCGCTCATAATTGTCTCGTTCGAGCTCTTGTTATGGCATTCTCACTCTTGTAGATTAATCAGATCCACATCGCATCGACACTAAGAAGTTAGTCGATATCTTAGTGACGGCAGTAGATCCATTGCACTTCAACAACCTGCAGGGTAAAAAATTTCATTACAATTTGTCAACATAATTAATATTATTATTAATCTAAGTTGTCTGGACAAATTAACTGGGTGAAAGATCATTGGAATTTTTTCTAATAGATTCTGGAGCTGTTTTCCTAAAACTCTCCATTTATTTTTTTACAGATAAAGAAAGAATAAAGCAATATAAAATTAGAAATTTATTAACTCCTAATTTATCGATTATATATTTTTTTCTTACCTTTTGATTTTATTATTGAATGAATGGAAAAACTACTTTAATAGATAAACATAAGAGCGTAAAAAAATTGTAAATAACCCAAAAAGCACATAATGAGAATGGTTTTCAATCATCTGTCGGAGTCGGGCGATAAATTTTTAATAAACAAAGAACACATTTCTTCTCATTCTCAAGGAATAAACAAAAGAGAGAAAAAGAAACTGTGTAAATAAACTAAAATCACAACAATATACATAAAACATTTAATAATTAAAATTTCAATTTAAAAAAAAAAAAAAAAAAAAAAAAAACATTTTCCTGCAATTCCAGGCGCAAACTTTACTAGTTTTAAAGACTCGGGGTTATTTAATAAAGAAATTTTATTATTAACTCCTGACAAAAATCAAAATAATCAAAGGAACTTGGTAAATTTTAGAACAATGAAAATAATTCAAAGGAACGCTGAGAAGTATAAACAGCCATTTTAATACAGTTTACTATAATTAAAATAATAAAATGTTCAGTAATAGTAATAATTTTGTTCCTGAAGTCGTCAATTTAAAGTAATTTGTAGCAATTTTAACTTGGCCTTGAGTCTAAAGTTAAAAGACTCCCGGTTATAATTTTTTTTTTTCTTTGAGTTCATCTATCACATTTATTAACCCATGAGAAAATCAATATACAAATACCAAATCGTATGTAAAAGACACTTGGTCCTTTATAATAGAAATATTTAAAAAAAAATAATAATAATATGTAATAACTTCTAGAATGGCTTGAAAAGCCAATATGATATGAGATCACTAACGATATTTTTTCTAGCGTAGATATTATTTTTCAAGAGTTTCCGTAAACTCTTCTCGGATTCGCTCCGTGCAAGTAGATTTTGTTGCTTGGCTTTTCGAAACATGGATTTATTCATTATAAAATTTATTGCTTTTCTCCCTAAAATATTATATCTTGTTTAAATATCATTTAGTGAACTGAATTAGATCATATAAGGATTTTTTTGTTTTGACAATATATTAATTTTGTAAAAATATATCAACTCTATTGTCAATAAATTCACTAATTTTGTCGTCCTGACTGATTAATATATTACAATTAATTATGATTTTTGGTTGAGATAAAAAAGTCAATGGCACGAGCGGGACTCGAACCCATGATCTTCGGCTTAATACGACAGCTGCTCTACCACTTGAGCTATCGTGTCCTCGATCCACTTGATCTCGAATTGACTTTTTTGTCACAACTAAAAACCATAATTAATTTTTACATATTAATTGCTCAAGCTGACCACGAAATTAGCGAATTTAAAATGAAGTGTACTTCAATAAAGCTCTGTGGCCGTTTCATTACTCATTGAGAATCCAATCTGATTACGCGACATTTGAGAAATGGCAAAAAGGAGGGAAAATTCAAGAGGTGCGGTTGAGATAGAAAGTTGATGTCAGAATGGATCAAGGTCACATCAGCTCAAGTGGTAGAGCAGCGGTGTATCTAGCTGAAGATTGTGGGTTCGAATCCCCCTCGCTCCATTGACTTTTTATTTCAACTAAAAACCGTAATTAACTGCAAGAGAAGGTTTTCTTAAAAGAGAAAAAAAATCTTTTCTGATGGCCAGTTGTTCTTTTAATTTCTTCGCAACAGTGCAGATTGAATAGATTATTTGAGAATTAATTAAAGATTTACGTTACTAGCTGTAATAACAGCTCTAACAAGAAAGTTCATACAAATATTGATATTATATACATTAAACTGTTTCATATCTGAAAGTTCCATATTAACAATTTTAAATAGCAATTTTTTTTTTTTTTTTTTTTTTTTTTAATAAAGTTGAAATGAAATAATTCGTTTTTCTTTACAAACTTTTGTTTTAACTTAAAACTGAAAAGGCAGACAAGAAAAAAAAAACCCAGAAGCGTACGACTGACTAATGAAACCCCTCCCCCTTTTTCGCGTCTTGAAAGATTGATGATTGCGTATAACATTGGGAAAAGACATCGATGTTAATTTCTTCTTTGCCTCGGAACATTTAGGCTTTCAAAACTTAACACCCTGATATTTAATATTAATGGTAACTTCTATTCAAAAATAAATCTGAATTATAAAATGGTACACTTTTCTTATAGGTATAAAACTAATTACTTTTTCTATCAAATCGTAGGTATCAATGATAAATAATTTGTACGATAATTTATTGACCGAATTGTAAATATTTATTTTCAATTAGTGAAAAGTAATTACACAATTTTCCATAATTTCTCACAATTTGTCTTGGGGCTTAATTTTTTTTTCCTCCCCCCAATACGTTAAATAAATATTAGTAAACTATCAAACTTTTAAGGTAATAAATTATGTAATCGACTTTCTCTGGGTTTTTAGCATGTTTTTATTATTGATTTTAGACGAATCGTAAATATGGATTGATTTATTGACCCGAGAAATTAAAAAGGTTAATTTTTGCCATAGCTCGATACTTTAATTTTAATACATAATAAGAATTGTAAAATGTTGCAAATATCTACTAGTAAAGTTTTAATTTATTTAATTTAAGTAGATATTATTATAATTTATGTGTACTTTGTGTGTAAAATTGTTTAGGACATGTAAGTAACCATAAAAAAAAACAAGATTGATGTTTCTATTTGATATTCACAAATCATAAAGATCGATGGACGTTGGTAAAAATTGGTCCTAAATATTATTAATTTCTGTCACTACTCTCGATTTTGTATTTTATAAAATTGTAAAATGTTTTTTGTAAAGAGTTTGATTTGTTTTAATGAAGCAGAATGGACGTTTCATCATTCTTATGTAAAATTAGTGTATAATCCCTTTTGCATTTTTTATATACAAATTTATTTACTTTTTTTTTAAATAAACGTTTTGACTGACTGAACAAGAGTAATTTTTAAAATTCTGTTTAAAAATAATGATTTTCAAAACTAAAATAAGAATTTTATAGCATTACTACAATGCTTTTAAAAATTTTCATACTGAATCTTTTTTTTTTTTTTTTTTTAAATCGTTAATATTATATTTGATTCTGGGTTAAATTTATACTTTCTGCACTTATTGAATATATGCGTTCATTTTTTTGCATTTCCCTGCGTATAAATTTACCAGGTTATACAATAAATCCGCAATAAAAATATATATTCGATTGTCGGGTATAAAAATTGGATTAGAATTACAAATTAATCCTACGCCCTACGAACTTTAAATCTCGAACAATTACAAATAACGGATTATACGTGAAGTAAAAGGTGTAAGTAGTACAACGCGAGTGTAAAACTTATTTCAAGATCAATACTGCTTTGCCTCACAAGGTTCAGGCCTTGAAAGCACTGATGGCAGTTATCATTGTCCAACGTTAGTACGGTTTATGTTATACTGTTTATATTAGGTAATTATCATATGTAAATATGCAATAAAGAACACTAATGAGAAAAAAATGGTAATTATATGAGGATGTAAATTAAATAGAAAAGGATGTTTCTACTCATAAACTCGTTTTGCAGTTATCCGAATTTCAAGCTGTAAATGTTTATCAGACTATATGAGAACCAGTACATAATGGATTTCTCATCATTACTTAATTATATCTCACTAATTTGTGCCTTTTTTTTCGTTTATCAAGACAGAAATATTTCATGTTTTGTATTACTGATTATTAAATTTTTTTTCTATTTTTTCAATATTTCTATGAAATTTTTATTGTTTCGTGGTATGCTTGACCAAATAGATTCTTTTCAATTAATTATTATTTTGGTTGAGATAAAAAGTCACGTGTCGAATCCCGCTCGTGACACTGGCTTTTTTTCATCTGAACCAAACCCTCAATTAATTGAAAATTATTACAAAACATAGACCTGTTTTACACTTTCCCATATAGGAACTTAACTGATTTTATCGGAAACTGGTAAAAAAAATTATACTGGAATTTGTATAACATAAAAATTGACAGTTTGACCCTACAGAATTTAAAGATCATTTCTGCTACACCTATGCAAAAAAAAAAAAAAAAAAAAAAAAAAAGACACCTGTTCCGACAATTTTACTTTGCGACATTCATAAATGTAAAATATTAGTATAAAATTGATCAATGAACTGAAAATCAATACTGTACGGACTTGACAAATTTTAGTACATGAAATATTACTACTGTATATCTCTTCAATAATTATGGTATGTGGTATTATCATTTTAAATTTTTTATACGACTATTGATGAAACAACATGAACCTATCTGTTGGGTTTTCTTGTATATATCAGTTTAAACGATAATTCACTAATCTCATGATCCGCTTAACCAATTGATACATTACAATTAATTATTGTTTTCAGTTGAGATTAAGATTGAAAAATGGCAAAAAAGGAGGGAAAACTCAAAAGGTGGGGGTTGAGATTGAATCGAGGTCACGATAACTCGAGTGGTAGAGCAGCAGCGTATCAAGACAAAGATCGTGGGTTTCGAATCCCGCTCGTGCCATCGACTTTTTTTATCTCAACTAAAAACCTTAATTAATATAATTGATAATATGTAAGTAAGCAAAAGAAACCAGTATTATTTCAAAGGTGGTAATTTTTCCTGTCCAAAAATCATGATCTCTAGTTTAAAATTCGTATTTACTTAATTAAATCATTTATTTTATAATTATAAAACTTGTACCTAGTTTTTGAACTTTCTTATTTACTGATTCTTCATTGTAATGTATAAGCAAGCAATTAAAATTTGTATTGTTTAAGAGATTATTCGTGTTCATATATCATAAATATTTGTATCAAATTGATTTGGAAATCAATACTGCTGTGTCCCTGACAAATTTTATTGCAATGCGTAAATACTACGATAATGAGAGTTATACTTAATTATTCGATTATTATGAAATGTGTCCGTATTTTTTTTTTCTTGTGTATATTAGTTTAAGTAAGCAAAAAAATTTGTGTATTGGTGATATTTTCTTTGATGTTGTGGTTTTAAATTGATTATTTCATTAAAACAAATCTTTTGCATTTTTCTTATGTATAAAAATTTAGTTGATTTTAATAAGTAAACAAAAGAAATTAGAACTGTTTTTCAGATTTCTTTTACATAAATCGTTTATAATATATTATAAAATTAATTTCCAAATAAAAACTGTTATACTTCACATATTCCTTGGAATATACTATTGGCATAATATCTTCAATAAATAAATGATGTATAATGAGTTTAGATTGCATGTTAAGAAAAGTATAAATGTATGAAAAATTTTATTACCACGCGTATATGAGCTTAATTAGTAACACGCCAGTAAGAAATAAAAAATAATACAATTAATTAAGGTTTTGAGTTGAGATAAAAAAAGTCAGTGTCACAAGCGGGATTCGAACCCACGATCTTCGGCTAGATACGCCGCTGCCCAACCACTTGAGCTATCTTGACTTCGATCCACTCTCAACCACACCTTTTTTGAATTTTCCCCCCTTTTTGCCATTTTTTTTAATCTCAGCTGAAAAACCGTAATTAATTGTAAGTTATTAATTGGTCAAGCAGACCACGAAACTAGTGAATTTAATATTGAAAAAATAATACCATTTCAAAGATTTTGATATTTCTTGTTCATAAATTATTTACATTAAAATAAAATTAATATGAGAATCAATACTTCAGGTCTTGAAATATAGTACTAGTAGTGTTTTATTCTCAATGCATAAATGCTATGATATGGTTTTAAATTATTTAATTATTATGAAACGCACATACTTCTTTTGTTATTTTCTTGTATCATCTTAATTTTTTATAATATGTAAGTAAGAAATAAAAAATTGTCTTTGTTTCAACAAGTTTTGTAGTATCATAATGATTGATTGTTTAGGAACATTCTGCTCTGCCCGATTATTTAATTATTATAAAACATAGATGCATTTTTTTTCTTTGTATTTTCTTGTTTTTATGATCTTAACTAGGTTATTATGTATATATAAGTAAGAAATAAAAAATTGTATTTTTTCCGTCGATTATTGTATCCTCTTTGTAAGGGTTGATTGATTGGTCCTGTAGGTTTAAAAATAATTTCTGCTATGCCCGAATATTTAATTATTATGAAACATATACAGGGTGTCATTTTTTGATGCTCCGTTGTAAAATCAAAATGGGTGCGTTTAAATCTGATTCAAGGCTTATTTTCCTTTAATACGTTGTGAGTCAATTTTCGGTTCAACATAGGAAAATCAACAATAAAAAAAAAATTTTTTTTTTTAATCTTCACGAATTAAATTTATTAAGGTTTAAGATTTTTTTTACCCGATCATCATTTTATGATAGACTAGGCTACTGTGTTGCTGCAAATGGAGGTATGTTCGAACAATGATTTTGACCATTTTTGGTTTGCTAACAAAAGAGATTGTTATATTCATGTAATTTTTTTACTTTACCAGAAAAAAATCCTCTCTTAAACCTTAATCAAATTAATTTATCAAAAAAAATTTTTTTTTAATTTTTACATTGTGTTTGAATAATGTTTTAATAATATTAGTTTTGTTTATTTTCCTTCCAACCTACTAAAACTAATTTGTAAAGAGTGGTGCGTCGAAAAGTGACTCGCCTATTTTTTGGTATGAGACTGACAAAATAAAATGTGCCGAGTCATAATTAGACCCATCAACGTTGATTTTCCTATGGTGCACCGAAAATTGACTCACTTTCTTTTATTAACGTATTAATCAAAGGAAATAAGCGTCGAGCCAGATTTAAACGCACCCAGGTTGATTTTCCAATGGCGTGTCAAAAATGACTCACCCGGTATATACTTTTTGTATTATTTTGTGTGTATCAATTTTACTCGTTATAATACACAAATAATTAATTTAAAAAAACTGTGTTTGTTTCATGGATTATTGAATCCATCATAAGGGTTGATTGAGTGGTCCTGGAGGTTTAAAAATCATTTCTGCTATGCCCGAATATTAAAATTATTATGAAAAAAAAAATGTACTTTTTTGTATTACTTTTGGTGTAACAATTTTACTCGTTATCATACACAAATAAGAAATTTAAAAAATGTTAGTTTCATGGATTATTGAATCCATCTTAAGGATTCATTGGGTGGTCCTGGAGGTTTAAAAATCATTTCTGCTATACCGGAATATTTAAATTATTATGAAAAAAAATATGTACTTTTTTGTATTATTTTGGGTGTATCAATTTTACTAGTTATTATACGCAAATAAGAAATTAAAAAATGTTAGTTTCATGGATTATTGAATCCATCTTAAGGATTCATTGAGTGGTCCTTGAGGCTTAAAAATAATTTCTGCTAAGCCCGAATATTTAATCATTTTGAAACGTATATGTACATTTTTTGAATAATTTTGTACCAACTTAATTGGTTATAATATACAATTAAGCAATAAAAAATTGCCTTTGTTTCATAGATTTTTGAATCCATCGTAAGGGTTGATTGAGTGGTCCTGGATGTTCAAAAATCATTTCTGTTATGCCCGAATATTTAATTATTATGAGAAATATATATATATTTTTTTTTTCTTGTGTGTATCGCCTTAAATTGGGATATAATATACAAATAAGCAATAATAAATTGTGTTTGTTTCAAAAATTATTGTACCCATCGTAAGAGTGGAGTGAGTGGTCCTGGAGCTTTACAGATTTTTGGTATGCCTGAATGTTTTTTCTTTCCAAAGGTAGATTGCGGATGAGGTCAGGAAGACAGAAACAACATTTATTTTATTTTCGAGCTTTCGACAGAATACACCCACACATGTGTTCATTTTTTTGAAGTCCTGATGAAGGCGATATATTCTGCCGAAAGCTCGACAAGAAAATAAATGTTTCTGCCTTCCTGGCCTAGTTCCCAATCTACCTTTGGAAAGAAAAAACACATTTTAACTGAGAAGGCGGATCAATCACCGAAGAAAATAGTACGCCTGAATATTTAATTCTTATGAAACATATATGTACTTTTTTTTGTATTTTCTTGTGTATATTACCCTAATTGGTTATAATGTGCAGGTAACCAATAAAAAATTGTGTTTGTTTCAAAGATTATTGAATGCATCGTAAGTGTTGAATGTTTGGTCCTGGAGGTTTAAAAATCATTTCTGCTATGTCCGAATATTTAAATTATTATGAAAAATATATGTAATTTTTTGTATTTTCTTGCAAGTGCCACCCTGATTGGGTTATTATATACAAGTAAGAAATAAAAAATTGTGCTGGTTTCAAAGATTATTTTATGCATCGTAAGGGTTGAATGACTGGACCTGGAGCTACGCCATCATAATATTTATACATTGAAATAAACTACCGATAGAATCGACGGATTGTTGTAATTTTTGTTTTCGAGGTTTCGGTCAAGGTCGGTGTTGTATCATAATCCGAAGGCGGTTCCGTAAAGCTTTCGACTTAATTTCACGTCTGGTTGGCTCTCGACTTCAAATCAAGTCGGAAGTTCGCCAGAACTACCTTTGGATTAAGGAACCCCTCGCCACAACCTTAACCACAATTTATTTTTCATGTGTTAAAACTATGAACCATTTTATGTTGTATTATAGCTATGAATTAACTTTTTTTGTACTTGTGTTTTCTTCTACATTAATTTGTCATATCTATAGCTTATATCTTTGTAAATTTTTATTTGAGTTGTCAGAAAGGAAACAAGTTTTTTCTTTTAATTTTTTAAGTGAAATTATTGAATAACCTTTTGGCATAAAATTCGGTTTTTGGTTTTTTTTTACGTCCGGCCGGCCAATTTTTATTGCCTTTGAATATAAACGGAATTAGTGCGAACTGGTACAATTTACTACGTGACTTTCCATGCTTTAAATTTCCAAATACGTTCATAATAAGAAAGAACAGATTTTTTTTAATATATAATCAATCGTGTTTTGGGGGGATTTTTTTTTTTCGGTTTAACAAGGGCGTTTACGACAGATCGGGCGAGTTTAAGACGAGGCTGCTCGCAATCGGAAGTGTTATCGGAACGATAAAGGCCTCCCGAAATTACGATAATAAAAAAAAAAAGGGTTAAAATTTTAAGATCAATAATGTGGCTGAAACAATGGACTGTGATCGCTCCGAATTACCGTGGACGAGTAAAATCCGGCCGAGAGTTTTGTTTTTGAAGGAGTGGACCGGGGAATCCGGTAATAAAATAAAACGAAGTGGAATTGTCGAGTCTGGAGTATGTCCATCTGAGGATTTCGAAGGAGGGGCCGATTTTGTTGGATAATCCCAAATCCACTCGGCCCGAATGTGCGATCTGTTTTCAAATGATCGGTTCTATTTTGGTTTTCTCGCGCGAGGAAGAATAAACGTTGTCAACTATGGAAAATGCCAGATGGTAAACAAACGGTCCGAGGATCTTAGGCGACAGTGAATTTTCCCGAGAATTTTCCAAAATGGGATTAAAACGGATTAAATCAGATTGGTCGCGGAGGCCGTTTCGCGTATTCAAAACGGGAACAATTGTATTTTTCGGATGAAAAATCGAGAGAAACGCCATCTTGGAACTGTGAAGGATTTTCTGGTGCCAGCCGGGAAAAGCGTCGAGGAGGAGAAAATGGGTCATTTCCGAGGACGGAGAGGCGGCCTGGGAGGCTGGCGAGGTGAGTACGGAGGCGGAGGTCGCGGGCGACGTCTCAGGGCCTTACCTTGTCCTTCTGGTCGAGCGGATCCCGATGGGTCGGACATGTTCGAAGGCCTCGTTCGCTGGCCGTCGAGCCTCCGGGCTGGCTTGGACCGGGCGGGGCGAGTGGCAAACGGGCTCGCAGGCGGCGGCGGAGGCGGAGGCGGCGGCGGAACCGGACGACGGGGCTGGCTCAGCGATCAGAACGGGCTCGGGACCGAAGGGTGCACTTCTCACTTCTCCGAGGAAACGTCCATCCCTGGCAGGCAGTGGAAACCGTGAGATCCGCGATAAACCCCACCACTAGTCCCGTCTGTTTGACACATTAAAGGAAGTGACGTCCGGCCGTCAGTGCCCGTTCGATCCGACCAAAGACAAAGTACTTTTCAGACCCTTTTTCAACAAAAACCTACTTACAAACGTCAAAAACACATTTCCTAAATTTTCTTTCAAATATTTCCTGCATTTTTCCAATCATTAGAAAACGGATAATTGAGCTTTACAAACTGCTGTCCGCGATTGTAATCTCTGTTTCCTTTCTGTGACGTAGAGACAGTCTTCCCACACTGATTTATTTATTTTAAAGGTACAAATAGGGCTTTAAGCCCCCTTACATGTACTTATATTAAAAATAAATTAAGTTTTATAAATACTATAAAATAGTTCCAGCAATAATAATAATAAAATATACAAAACAATAATAGCAATAACATATTCTTTAAAATGATTAGTTGTGATGTCATGTAGGTCCAGAAAAACAGTTTTATTGCGCCAACGTTTCAATCTTTATTTAGATCATCTTCAGGGCCTGAGATTTAAAAACATTGTTTGGATTGTACAAAAAGCATTTAAGATGTTCACAATAAATTTTAGGTTTATTCAAAGTGTGTTTTCTGTGTACTTTGAATAAATTTAAAATTTCTATATTGCCTACATTATTGTATAAATTCATTTTCACATATTAAATGTAGTTGTACAATCAAAAAAAGTTTGTTAATCCCAGCCCTTGGAGATGATCTAAATAAAGATCGAAATAAAGGAGCACAATAAAGGAAATATTTTTTTAAACCTACATCAAACAAGACTGCACTTCACGATATCAAAATAATCATTAATTAATGGTCACTAAATACACACATTCTTTAAAATATTATTTATAACGGAATGATGAAACCACAGAAAGAGAAAAACGTAACCGGGAAAAAAAGAAAACGAGATGATCAAGTTTTTTCAAAAACACAGTTGCCTTGAACAATAAAAGAAAAATTAAAATTCTATAAAATATTAATTATTTTTAATAGAAGGTTGATACTTGGACACTAAATTTCGGGCTAAAGTCTGCACATGTCCAACCTTATTGAAGGGGTGCAAATCCTTGGCTCCATATATAGAGCATGCAGGAATGCCACCCAATATTCTAATTTATATGAGTAATTACAATTTATTTAAATTCCTCTGGAGTAGTCTTGAATTTGGAAATGCATTTTATCTGCTGAGGGCAGGCTAACGAGCCTGAAACATCCAAAATAAATAAAATATTTGTTTTCTTTTTCCACCAACCATCTAAATTAAAGAATCGTGAAAGATTAAAAAAAAAAAATATGAATGTTTGTGTGAGCTGTCATTCATGTGCATATTCAGTATTACACAGTAACAGATCCATTTATATAAACGAAGATAAATTGTAAAGTACCGAGCAACTTTAAGTTGAAGAAGAACCGGCGATCTAAGAATTTCCTTGTAAGTATCGAAATAAAAGAAAATTGATGGACGGATGGATGAAATTCAGTTTCAGAAGCTTAAGAAAAAATTTCACAACTTCGATAGTCATGTATACCAACATGCAACGTTCATTGAATCGGGGGGGGGGGGGAATTCAAAATTCAACAGGTATTGTTTTATTGCAACATGTATTTTATACATTATACAATATTTCACATAAACAACCTATTTTTATACATTAAAACAGTGTGTGTGTGTGTGTGTGTGTGTACATGTCAAACAAACAACAAAACAAATGTAGGAGCTAAGAAGTAGACAGAAATTATAGAATACAATTAAACAAACACAAATGATAAATGGCAAATAAACTGTATATTACCGTTATTAAATAAACTCATCAGTCATCTTACAGCAAAGAAAATATCGTGTCCGAATGAAACGTTTCGAATAAATTTTTAAAACTCTTTTCGAAGGAATTGTAATATCTTATTATTAGTTAGTGTTACAAAAACTATATTGCTGTTTATTTATTTTTCATTTTAAAACATGAAATAATGAAAATAAATAAATGACTGTTTGTTTGTTTAACGTCAGGTACGGCATGGAATAATTATCTAATAAATACTTACAAAATCACCAGATACCCGGATTGTATTGTATTTATGACAAAATATTATATTTTCTACAAATCATTCTTACATCTTTAACATCTTACAATATAATATACAGTTTTTTTTTATATTATTATTATTATTATTTTAATTTTTATAAAATGTACAAGGAATCTAATATACAATTAATTACCCTTTATAGCACCCATTTTGTCTTCCCAGTGTGGAATTGTATCTGGAATAATGGGAAAGGACGATCAGCACGATAATCATTTGACAAATATACAAAAGGTACTTGGGAAGATGGTAAGAACTTTTTGAAAAATTAAAATGTACTGAACAAATAAACCTCAATATAACAAAAAAAATATAAAAAAAATATTGTGTATAGAAAATCATTAAAAAGCATTGTTTATTGGTACATTGTAAACATTGGGACTTTTTTTTTTTTTTTTTCAAAAAGAAATGGTGGAGATCATGGTTGTTTTTTTTACATCAAAACACATTTTCTTTCCAAAAACAAACTATAATGGACATTTCACTACTCTTTTTATTTATTTATTTTTTTTTTTTTTCAACAATTATACTTCTATTATTTGACATTATTTTTTTTAAATAATATTGTTGACATTTAAGAACAACTATTCAACTACGAATGAAAACAATCAGAAATTTCAATGACAAATCTTTTCTATCACAAGTTCATAAATGTATTAACTTTTTGAAAGATTTCTACATCTTTTTTTTAAATATTTTATTTGTTTTATTTATGCTTAACTTGCAGAATAAGGGTAAAATATGAGTTTGAGAGGTTTATTACAATCCAAAGTGAGAACTAATTAAAAGAAATGAAACAAACAAAAAAAATGCAAGGACATTACTATCAATCAATTTTGCGCCTCGCTTCTTTCTATCTACTTAATAACAAATCATGCCGATTCTCCCTTTTATAACACAAAATAAACCTATATAATTATGGCTTTTAAATTACTATTGTTCCATAATTAGTGCAAAACGGATGAAACTTACGATGTCAAAGTATTTGGGAAGCCGAACTTTGACTATAGTAAATTATTGCAGACGTTATATTCACGCTGGCCGCGATTACAAAGACTGGAAACCAACGGCCGTGTGAAGCCGTCACAAGTTCTGCGGTCAACGGGCCGCACAATATGCCAGGAATGGTTGCCTTGGGGAAGAAAAAAAAAAATTAAATAATACAATTTTCTAGGAAATTACTAAAATTAAAAATAATCTTACGATAGTATTTGATATGGCGAATGTAACCCCGGCATGGTTCGGCGCGATATCGGCGTGGTTGCTCAAGTGTCCAGATGAGTTGCAAGCGCATAGACCCATTGAAATTGACACAAAACTAAAAATTTAAAAAAAAAAATCAGTCATAAAGAAGATAATCGAATTTTGATACTCGGACTTACACAACTGCTGCGAGAAGATTGTCTACTGCACAAAACGCGATCAAAAATATACCAGGCCCTATCAGCCCGATCCCCGTCATGAGCCTCCGAACTGATAGTACACTCCATTTCTTGCTGACCAATTTATCGGCAAAGTGTCCAGCAGCTGAAATCATTAATTATTAATAAACTACGCTTTAACTTGTGAGGAGAAAAAAAAAATCGCTTACATATTCCGACTAAGGAATTGATAACGTAAGGTACGGCGGTCAGGCTGATGCTTTCTTTGTTAGCACCAAGGTTCCTCGCAAGATAGGTCGGGAGCCACTGCATGATTATATAGTTGGACCAATTCATGGCGAAATGGGCAAGGTAAATAGCCCAAAGTGCCCAGTGACTTATAAATTCCCCCCACCTCACGTTTGGGTTTGTTACCTAAAATTGTACTTTATTACATGTCTGAATATAATTATTATTATATTTTTTACCTTTGGTACGATAAGCGGTATTTCATCCTTTTCCATCGTTTTACTGTCGTTATAAAACATGAACCAGATAAGAACCCAGACGATTCCAAGCGTGCCGAACATGTAAAATCCCGTCTGCCAGGCAAGATGAGGGCATATCTAAAATGGAATTTTCCTCGTTTATCCATACGGCTTGTACTTTGGGGCAATTTAAAATTAAAGATTTACCACAGACGCGACAGTCTGACCGACAGAGCCGGCAGAGACCAGATATCCAAATGCCCTTGACCTCTCCTCAGTGGGAACATTGTGTGCAAATATGTGAAATATCGTCGGTAAGCCTTGAAAAATGAAGATTTATTGTAGTCATAAAATTAAAAATATTTAAATATTAGAAAAGAATTTCTTGGTTGTACTCAGTAAAAAATTGTCTTTTCTTTTATTCTGTTGCTTCATCGTGCAGAATTTTTGGTCATATCAAACAATCTTTTGAGAAAATTCACTAGTTTTCATGGTCCGCTTGACAAATTAATATCTTTCAATTAATTAAGGTTTTTAGTTGAGATAAAAAAAAGTCAGTGTCATGAGCGGGATTCGAATCCATGACCTTTGGCTTGATAAGCCGCTACTCTACCACTTCAACAAGGTGGGGTTCTGATGGGAAGTTAGTGTTCAAATGGATCGAAGTCACAACTAAGGTTTCCAGTTGAGATAAAAAGTCAGTGTCATGAGCAGGATTCGAACGCATGACCTTTGGCTTGATAAGCAGCTACTCTACCACTTCAAAAAGGTGTGGTTGACATGGGAAAGTTAATGTCCGAGTGGATCGAAGTCACAACTAAGGTTTCCAGATGAGATAAAAAGTCAGTGTCATGAGCAGGATTCGAACCCATGACCTTCAGCTAAATGCGCCACCTACTCTACCACTTCAGCTATTGTGACTTCGATCCACTCAGAGGGGCATCGGTGGCCGCAAGGTTTAGTCTTTGGCAATCCAGTGGCCCTGGGCATACTTACAAATAAGCTTATTTTCAAAAACACTGGCATCCCAAGGGCTTATATGACCTATGCTGTTGTGAACACTCATTTAAAAAAAAAAAAAAATCCACCTCCCATCATAACCCCACCTTTTTAAAGTGGTAGAGTAGCGGCGTATCAAGCCAAAGGTCATGGGTTCGAATCCCGCTCATGACAGTGACTTTTTTTATCTCAACTTAAAACCTTAATTATTTTTGAGTAAATGTGAAGCAGGTTTTTGGAGAGTTTTCACAACTCTCACCAATTTCATAAATCTGTACCAGTCAAGAAGAAAAGAAGAATCCCCCCCCCCAGTCGACTTGATCATTGGAAACCCGAGGAACCACAAATTATTAAGAAGAAAGAAAAAAATATTGTTAAGAGTTGATATGCATTTTTCCAAGTTATTCCTTATATCATACATATAAAAAACAAAGTAAAAAATAATGGAAAAAAGGGGAAATAGATCAACTGTAAAATTGAACATTGTTACGCATTAAAAATATCCTGATACGGTTTGCGTTTCGATGTGGCCTGGCGTCCTTTGTTTAAACTGCTGAGTACACACTGACTGACTGTATAAACATATAAACTGACATATGTATAAACTAGAGAAAATTAGAAGAAATCTTAGGTTGAAATTTAAAAGGGTAGATAAAGGAAAAGTGCAAATTATAAAGATGGGAAATGGCTACATTTTGATTAATACTGTGATTTTTCTCCCCCTGTTATAAAAAGTATTTCCTCTACTGATAGTATCAAAATGCAAATAATTTTTTTTTTTATCACGAAATTCAAATTATCAAAAGTCCACTGCATATTTTACGGCAGAATTTGACAGTACTGACTGCATAACTTTGTTCCATAAACTTGAAAATCTTGGGTTTTAACAAGATTTTTGAATATTTTAAGGCCAATTCTTGGCTATTCATTCTCAGTTTTGTATTCAAAAAGAGGTCTATTTAAGTTTTTTGAAGTGATCACTGGTGTAAGGCAGTGATGTACAATAAGTCCATTGTTATTCTTTATTTTTAGATGACCTAAACATTGATCTTGAGTTTGGTCCCAAAATAAATAAATCAACTGTATACGAATTATTTAGTCTTAATCTGCAACAGCTACGTTGTACTCCAGCGTGATAAAAAAATTCTTTGAGGCACATTGTGAATTGTGAAATTACAGTTTACACTTACCTAATCCTTCACCAAGCCCAAGTAATACTCTGCAGAAGATCAGTGCAGGGACTGAAGTGGCCAGGAGAGGTGTCACCGCTGTAGAAACGGACCAGAGGGAAACGGCGAAAAGGAGGACGGTCTTGCCTCCGAAACGGCTCGCTGCACACGCCCCGATGACCTGCAAAACCAGACTCGTACGTTATCGCGTAACACGACCGGTCTGACTTCCGCCTTACCTGACTGGTCAGGTACCCGAAGGCGAACGCGGACAGTATCCAGCCTTGCCAATGTAAACTCCATTTGAACTCGTCCGTCATCGGTATTATGGCGATCGGCATTATCACCCTGTCGGCTGCATTGATGAAGTTGGCGATAGAGCACAGCCCGACTATCCGCGACGACTTCACAAGCATTTTCCTGTTCGACATCACCCTTTCGGCTCAAAGCATTATTTAAATTATAAAACGTAGGGCTATTCTGTGAAAATATAAATACAATTATCCATAGCGGGTTTTAAACATTTAAATTTTTTTTTGATAAATATACCTTTTCATTCGACGCGTATATTAAAAAATCATCGCCCTTTTTTTTTATTTTATCAGCACTCTTCTAAGTTCCTCGGCTTCCGTAAAGTTAAGAGATGAGACGTCGCTCCCACTGTTCGAGGATCCGTTCAATGTCATGTCGAGATAAGGATTTTAAAAGAAACGTCAAGGGCGATGTACTTAAAAAGTTTAAACTGTTTCGATTTTCAGGGGTGGAAAACAATCAGATACCCGTTTTTTAACATCGAACTGGGCGAAAATACGTTTCAGCAACAACGTCAATTATTCAAGAGTAAATAAATTGACACGATTCCCCCGAACAATTCCCCGATAACATATGTTCAATAACAGCAGAGTTACCTTTGATAGTTACGTACTGACTGCTGACTGCTGAGTACCGACTACCGAGTACCGACTAACGCCCTGACCCTGACAATTTCGGCATACAGCATTCCAAACGATTAGTCTTTCTAAATAAAAAAAATAAAAAAAACTATAAACTTTTTGCACATTACACGTTGCATAACAAATGTGTGTCATTGAATATACTCAAGTTAGATAGATGTTATCAGATGTCACTGATCGTATATCACTCTTTGAGCTTAGCTCTCTCTCTCTCTAACTATATCAATATTAGTAATCAGTTTGCCAGTTTTGATCAGGGCACATTTTTGTCCACTTTTCTTCTTCTTCTTCTTTTTTTTTTTTTTTTTTTTTTTTTTTATCTAGTCTAGGATGGAGGATTGTGCCATCCTGAGTATAGGTTTAGGGCTTTACATGGTCTTGCTGTCTTCTTGCCTGGCTTAGAATGACTTCACGGATCCCGTGATGGATGAGGTCCAAGATTTCACAATTGCTTTCAGTTCGCCAAGTTTGAAATTTGATCATCCCGCCATAAATTCGAAGAATTTGGTTTAAAGCAGGCTGTCGCTCCGGTTTTTTTTTTAATTTTTATTTATTTATTTATTTTTTTTATAACTCTCCAACTTTTGATTGCCAGTTTTGATAGAAAATGGTCAGAAGATCCGCCGTTCCATTTTTCGACAAACCGCAGCTCCCGGGAACGCAGGGGACTTGAAAGTCTTTAAGCACTTTTCGATTCTTATATGCATTTCCAATTTGCCACGTGAATCTTTTAAACTAAACTTTGTAAAACACAAGTTTTTAAAATTTAAAAACAAACATTTTGACTTTTTTTTTTAAGTTTGAATGCTCAATGTTTATTTTAAACTGATATGTTAAATGCTAATTTTTGTTTGCTATGGACAGCTGATCTTTTATGTAACAAATTTATTTCAATAAATCATTCTTTGCATACAATTTTTGTTTAAAATAAACTGTATTTTCACGCAGTTATGTATGTTTTTGTTGAAACCTATTAGATTTTGAATAGTTTAAGATCAGGAATGAAGAAGGAGTTTGTAAAAGAAGTCAGTGAAAAATCCCACCATACCGAAGGGCTTGTTTGTGCATTTGAATCTATTTTATGTTGAAAAATGAAAAAGCTGTGAATTTTAGGCGGAAAGAAAATTATGTAAAATTTTTAAATCTCGTTTCTGATCGTTAACAACGAACTTTGAAAATTCCGAAGAAGAAATGAAGAAATATTTGGAGAAAATTTTCATGTGGTCTAGGTTTATGTTTGAGGCGAATTGAAGTAATAATAATAATAATAAATTTGTGGGCCGTTTCTGGTTGGAAGTGGCGCTCTTTGGTTTAGTTGCGAGCCGTACCGCGCGAGACCGACGCAGTCTCCAGCGGCCCCGATTCTGGATGGTCGATGACAAACCCACCTCCACCGCCCGCTCCACCACCACTGCCGCGAACAGTTAACAAAAATCCGCAGAACAGCTGAAACGAGAAAACGCCTTTTTTGTTCCCACCACGTCTCGGCCGTTTTCGTCTCGAGAGGAAGAAGAGGCCAGAAGAAGAAGAAGAAGGAGGAGGAGGACCGTTACCGACCGGCAGACCCCCCCGCTCAGGAGCATTTGTCACAATTTGATGAGAATTTCACTTGAGCCGAAAGCCCCGGGATACTTAATGACGTCGTTTATTTAAACGCTTCTCGACCGCATTCTCCAGATAAGCAGATTTCCGACCGACCTCAACGTCGACAATGGACAAAAGGAAATTATCGTAAGTCCTCTTGACCAACCTCATCCCTTGCACCTTAAAAATCCATTTTTCCATTCACTGTCCATTATCCAATCCATCCTGTCCATTCAGAACATCATTACATAATGCGGAAAATCGGGTTTTTATTTTGAACCGTATATTTGTTTTCTTTTGAGAAACTTTTGCTCAACAAATAGCTTAACAAGAGGCGCAATACTCAACTTCAAAAATTATTTTATAAAAACTCAAAATTTCAAAGTCGTACGACGAAAATATTCACATTCGATACCAAAAACTCAAACTCCGTACTATTAAAAGACAAGTAGTAAATAATAAATAAAAAATTGGTCCCAACTTCCTTTTCAAATTTTTAAATTTAATACCCATTCGTTTCATTATGACAGGTTTTATTTGACAATTTAGAAGGTTGCAACCAATTATGTAAAGTGTCGTTTTATCGGATAATGATCACGTTGCCAGCATGAGCCTGTATGTTATAATTTGCAATCGTGCTTCGCGTTTGGCACTTGCACAAACAAAATTTGTTTAGTGGAATAGCTCTTTCAGCCAGGTTTTCAGTTTTATCCTGGTTAATCTAGCACGATAGCATCGTTTTATAGATATGTTCGCATTCGGAAGGTACGCCATAATAGACATAAGCTAGATGTTGCTGTAAGAGCTTGTATGTTTGAACCAATTTGGAATCGTGATCTATTGAGCAGTTGGCACCTTTCAACAACAATTTGTTCTTTGATTTGTTTTTAGTTTTGTCATAGTTGATCTAACACAATAGCATCATTCTATGGACATACTTTTATTGGAAAGGTACAACTTTTTAGCCATGTTTGGCAGATGTAGCAGCAAGAGCTGGTTTTGATTTTCGATCTGTTCTATTGAGCACTTTAGAACCTGCTCAAACAAAGTGTCCTTTGATAAATAGCTCTTGTACCAGTTTTTTTAGGTTTATGTTAGTTGACTTAGCACAATAGCATCATTCTATAGACATTCATATTGGAAAGGTACAACTTTTTAGCCATGTTTGGCATATGTAGCAGCAAGAGCTGGTTTTGATTTTCGATCTGTTCTATTGAGCACTCCAGAACCTGCTCAAACAGAAATTTGTTTTTTAAGAAATAACTCTTGTATCCAGTTTTTTAGTTTTGTCTTGACCTAGTGCAATAGCAACGTTCTATAGACATACTCATAATCATAAGCCTTTATAGCCATTTGTATAGCACGAAGTGACAGGAAGAGCTGATATGTTTGAACCAATTTGCGATGTTGCACTACTGAGCACTAAGGTACTTGCAAAAGCAAAAATTTGTACTTTGAGAATTAACTCTTGTACGCAGTTTTTTTTTTAGTTTTATCTTAGTTGACCTAGCGCACTAGCTTCATTCTATAGACATATTCATATTGGAAAGGTACAACTTTTTAGACATGAATGGTAGATGTAGCAGGAAGAGCTGGTTCTAATTTTCGATCTGTTTTATTGAGCACTTCAGAACCTGCCCAAACAAAAATGTGTTCTGAAATTGCTCTTGTACCTAGGAATTTAGTTTTTTCTTAGTTGATCCTAACACAATAGTATCTTTCTATAGACATATTCGTATTGAAAAGGCACAACTTTTTATACATGAATGCTAGATGTTGCAGCAAGAGATGGTATGTTATCAATTTGCGATCTTTCTCCACTAAGCACTACAGTACCTGATCCAAAATTTATTTTTTTTTTATTTGAGAAATACCTCTTCTACCCAGGTTTCTACTTTTATCTGAGTTGACCTGGCACAATAGCATGGATGGCAGATGTAGCAGGACAAAACGGTTCCAATTTCCGATCTTGTTCTATTGAGCACTACAGTACCTGCTCTTAACGAAAATGTGCTCATTGGGAAGTAACTCTTGTACCCAGTTTTTTAGTTTAATGTTAGTTGACCTAGCACAATAACTTCTTTCCATAGGCATTCATACTGGAAAGAAAAAACTTTTTAGGCATGAAGGGCAGATTGGGCACTCCAGAACTTGCTCAAACAAAAATGTGTTCATTGGGAAGTAACTCTTGCACTCAGGCTTTTAGTTTATCTTAGTTGACCTAGCTCAACAACTTTCTATAGTCATACTCTCACTGGAAAGGTACAAATTTTTAGACATGTATGGCAGAGTAGCATGAAGAGCTGATATGTTATAATTTGTGATCTTCCTGTATTGAGCACTTTACTAACCTGCTCTACCTGTGCAAACAAAAATTTGTTCTTTGTGAAATAGCTCGTGTACCCAGTTTTTTAGTTTTATCTCACTTGACCTAGCGCAATAGCAACATTAGACATACTCATATTGGAAATATATGCCTTTCTAGCCAAGTGTATACGAAGATGTGGCAGCAAGAGCTGGTGGGTTCTAAATTGTGGTCTTGGCCTACTAAACACTATGGTATCTACCCAAACAAAAATTTGTTCTTTGTGAAAGAGCTCGTGTACCCAGTTTTTTTAGTTTTGTCTTAGTTGATCTAACACAATAGAATCATTGTATAGATGTACTCATATTGGAAAGATGTGACTTTCTAGTCATGCGTATAGCAAGAAATGACAGCAAGAGCTGGTGCGTTCTAAATTATGGTCTTGCTCTACTAAGCACTATGGTATCTGCTCAAACAAAAATTTGTTCATTGGGAAGTAACTCTTCTACTCAGGCTTTTAATATATTTTAGTTGACCAAGCTCAAGAACACCATTCTATAGACATACTCATATTGGAAAGGTACAACTTTTTAGACATGTATGGCAGATATAGCAGCAAGAGCTGGTATGTTTGAACAAATTTGGGAATGTTGGTCTTCTGAACACTATGGCTCCTGCTCAAACGAAACTGTGCTCATTTCGAAGTAACTCTTGTACCCAGGTTTGTAGTTTTATGGTAGTTGATCTAGCACAATAGTATCATGGTACACACATACTCATATTTGGGAGGTATGCCTTTCTAGATGTTACCGTGCAAAAGCTGGTATGTTCTAATTTGCGATGTTGCTCTTCTGAGCACTCTGGCACCTGCTCCAACAACAATTTGTTTTTGAGAAATAACTCTTGTACTCAGGTTTTTAGTTTTGTCTTAGTTGATTTAGAATAACATCATTCTATGGGCATGTATTGGAAAGGTACAACTTTTTAGACATGTATGGCAGATGTAGCAGCAAGAACTGTTTTTTTCTGATTTGTGGTCTGTTCTATTGGGCACTCCAGAACCTGCTCAAACAAAATTGTGTTCGTTGGGAAGTAACTCTTGTACTCAGACTTTTAGTTTTTCTTAGCTGACCTAGCTCAACAACTTTCTATAGTCATATTCACATTGGAAAGGTACAACTTTTTACACATGAACGGTAGATGTAGCAGCAAGAGCTGTTATATTTGAACCAATTTGTGATGCTACTGATCACTAAGGTACTTGCAAAAATAAAAATTTATCTGTTGATAAACAAGTACTTTTAAATCTTTATTATAAATTGTGACGTTCATGCTCATAGATTAACAAATCAATCTGGTTCAATTCCCAATGTTTGAAATTACTGTGAGTAGGAACTATCTTTTTAAAAAGGATTGAACACCTCTCTTACTCCATCATTTCTGTGAATGATAGACATTACAGCAAGAGCTGGAATTTTTCTAATTTGCAATTGTGATATACTTAGCAGTTGGCACCTGCTCGAACAAAAATTTCCTTGAGAAATAACTCTTGTACCCAGGCTTTGAATTTTTTCTTAGTCGATCAAGCACAATATCATCGTTTTTATACACATATTGGACAGGTATGCCTTTCTTGATATAAGTATGCTAGATGTCGCAGCAAAAGCTGGCATGTTCTAAATTGTGGTCTCACTCTATTAAGCGGTATGGTACCTGCTCGAATAAAAATGTGTTCTCTGAGAAATCGCTCTTCTACCCAGGCATTTATTTTGTCTTAGTTGATCTAGCACAATAGAATCATTCTGTAGACATATTCATATTGGATTGTTATAATTTGTGATCTTGCTCTACTAAGCACTACCAGTACCAGCTCATAGAAAAGTGTGTTCATTGAGAATTAACTCTTGTTTTATCTTAGTTGATCTACCACAATAGCATCATTGTATAGACATACTCATATTACGAACATACACCTTATATAAAAAGGTAAATGGACTTAGGTACATAAAAGAAAAAAAACAAAACTGTGGTTATAACAGATTTTTTTTCTTATAAAATTGTAGGGTTGCAAACAATTGAGTAATTTTCCCATTTGATTTCATAATACAGACACCCTACCATTCATAAAGGATTATTATTGGTAATTATGTTGTCTTGCTTTTTTATTCGGGTTGAAGTCTGCCTATCTCACATAGTCAGCACTGACACTTGATGTTTCCTTTTGAAGATTTGCTCACAAAAGTGTCAGCGTCCAGATAGTTTTTGAGCTTTCGCTCTTCCTTGGAAATACTGTATATGAAAAAAATACATAATGTAATATATTATGCCTATTTAATATATTATTTACCTTTTGGGTCAAAGACTGTTTTTATAGGGCAAACAAAGATAGGCTCTCTCCCCCTGATAGTTCTTAGGCTGTGACTCATCTTGGACAGATATAATTTTACAAATTTTAAACAGTGTTATTTTTGTTATTAGTTGAGACCCCTGCTTGTTTAATTATACGTTTGAAAACTGAAAGATCACATGTAAGATGGCAAAATACTGTAAAACCTGTCAGACAGGCCAAATCTTTCTGCCTAGATTATCAGAAATGATCAAATTACTATATTTTGTTTGCTAATTCCCTCGTGTAAGGAAATTGGGTTGGTTGTGTTAGCTTTTGTGTAAACTATGATTATGTTATTGATCATGAAGAAGAAGAAAAGGAAGGGAAAAACATCTCTGTAAAAATATTTGCTATTTTCCTATAATATTTTCCCCTTTTATGAATCTCAAATCAAAATGGTAATTTTTCTTTAAATTTATTTGTGCTTTTAGAAGCACCAGTAAAACATTACACACAAATTAAATGTTTGTCTTTTTCTTTTCCTCCAGAACATCAGGGGATTCTCTTTACCTCATCCTCGGCCTACCGAAGACGGCCTCACCAGAGGATATAAAAAAGACTTATCGTAAACTTGCCCTCAAATACCATCCAGACAAAAACCCTGACAATGTCGAAGCGGCAGAAATGGTAAGAAGGCTGGAAAACGGTCGAAAAGACAAATGAAACTCATATTGAAAAATTTTTTTTTTTTTCAGTTCAAAGATGTTAACAGGGCCCATTCCATCCTTAGTGATATGACCAAGAGGAACATATACGACAATTATGGCTCTCTTGGATTGTACATCGCAGAACAGTTTGGCGAGGACAACGTCAACACTTACTTCTTAGTTACATCAAAATGGTGCAAGGTATGTGATAATTTTTTAGATTAGGTGATAATCGTAAATTGATAAAGAAATCTTGGCTAACTTTTTAACAATAGCAATTATATTTTAGGTCATCTTGTTTTATTTTTTTCTTCGTGTTTTTTTTTTTCACCTTTGCCATTTCTAAAATTTTTTTAAAATGTTTAATTTGCTTGAAAAGAGCTCCATCATTTTTGTATCCTGTAATATTTCAGTGTGTTCTTAGTAGAATAAATATTATTATTCGACTTTTGGTGTGGGAAAATAATAAAACGACACCACTTATCTATCTTGATCATAAATTGTTTACTTCGTTCTTTCGACAAGAGGCTGTCTTCGAATTTTAAAAAATATTCGTCCCTAAATGAAAAGTACAAAGTAGATTGCACATAATATATTTTTTTTTTTTAACACTTAACTGGAGTTTTCCCTTCTATTTTTATCTTTATATAAGCCCTTGCGAGTAAATAAAACCAGATATTGTTCACTTGAACAAAAACCGTGACGCAATAAATAAAAATGTTCCCGATAAATTAACAATTTTTTTTTAAACTGTCTTAACAAACTTCCTTTTACACTTGTTATCTAAAGAGAGTATCCGCTAGATATGATTTTGACTTTATTATTGGATGTAAAACAATTTATAAATTGTGACTTTTATAGAATGATAAAAAAAAAAAATTGACAACAACATGCAATAAGTACAATGCCCAGAGATTAAAAGGTGATTCAGATGTTTTTATGAGGATAAATTTAAAAATTTATACAATAAAATCATTAATAAAAAAAAACTAAATGGATGGGCTTTTCTTCAGAAAACATCTTGCATACTATAAGCAAATATTGTTTTGATTAAAAAAAAACAAAACATTTTTTAAGACAAATGAAAATATGTCCAGCAGAATGAAAATGCTTTGCTCGAACCTTTATTTTTTAGTGTTGATAATAAATTCTATAATGTTTTATCATATTTTTAGTATCGTTTTTTTATTGGTTGGCCAAAAAATAACATATTGAATCCGTTGGACAAAGGCGTATTAATAAGTTTACTTTCTGTGTTTTAGTTACTTATCGTCTTGTGTGGAATAGTCACCGTATGTTATTGCGGCTGTTGCTGCTTCTGTTGCTGCTGCAACTTCTGCTGCGGGAAGTGTAAGCCACGGTCTCCAGAAGACAGTGGGAACTACCACACGTTACATGTGAGTACGGAAAGAAAAGAAAGAAAAAAAGTGTGCGAGCGAGTTTGAAAGTTTCGTATGTGCAAATGGTCTCTTGTCTTCCATTTAATCTACATCAAGATTTAATTTTTTTTTTTTTATACCGGCTATTTTTTAAGCCATTCATTTGCCACTTTCCCCCAATTTGATTTTGAGAATTTAATCTTTTCATGATTTTTTTTTTTTTTTTTTTTTTTTTAAATGAAAGCCATAAGGTGGGTCTTACAAGTAACAATCATACTCTCCAAGTGTGGCATGTTCTCTGTTATGCTTTTGAATTTAATATTTTAGAGAGTCATTAAACACTTCAATAACTAGCAGGTAAGGGGTAAAAATGGCCTTGTATCTATTTATCTATTTGACTATTCTTCCTTAAGGTAAGTCTTTTTCTAGATTGCAAACCTTTTTTTTTTCTTTTAATTCCATAAGTTTAATTTTTATTATCTTTAACTAGAGCATCTCTTCTCCTTTCTCACATATATATTTTTTTTAGCATCTCTCGATTCTTTAAAATCATCCCTTGATCTGTATATATTTCCATAAATCACACCATGTTTCTGTTATATGTGTGCATGGTGGTTGAACATGGGAAAATGCCTTTTTTTTTTTTTTTTTCGATAAACTCCTTCAATTTGTCATGCATGATTGACATGTCGATTCGAGTGGAATTATACTTGTGCAATTTTTTTTTTTTTTTTTTTCTCTTCCTGATAGTTATTGAAGTTGTTTGTGGCCTCGCCAACGTAAACCGTTACCTGTATTTAGTTGCTATAACATAAGTAGACCATGTGAAACGATTAATTTTCTTATGTTTAATTTTAATTTTTTTTTTTTTTATTCGCAAATTTACAAATAAGTCATTATTTCTCCTTTGAATCAACTCGACTCGTAATTAAACAGACATTGACAACGATTTAGTATATTAATCAAATACAATTCATCGACTTCATACGTTGTTATGTCAGTCTAAAATCAAATTGGAAGTATCGATGCTAATTACAATGAAAATTCAGCCAATTTTTATAAAATATAAAACAAACTACAAAGAAAAAGCACTATATATCAAACCAAAAATCCATTTTATTTTTAAATTTATAAACAATACAATAAAAAAAGCTATCTGAATATAATTAAAAAGACAATAATGAAGCTTTTTTTCCTATCATGATTTAATTATACCTTGTTTGAAAATTAGTTGGTTTTGTTATTGACAATTTTAACTTTTTTTTCCCTCTCAATTTTGCCATTGTGTCGACCCTGTCTTGCTAGCTTAATATTATTTACCTGCCGATGTTATAAGTACTTCGTTTTGATTTGATGATCCATAGATTTTCAACTGTTAATATTTTTAATTGTTCTAGGCAAATTGTCCCTGTAAAAGGCGTAAAATTTGAACAGCGATAGAAATGATAAAGATGTGAGAGTTTGTGGTCACTTTTTGTAAACGATGGTTTTGGTAAACAACAAATCCGTTGAGTTGAATTTATAAAAAGTGAACTTAGCGTTTGTAAAATATGTCATTCTTTCACATTTATTTAAATGATCGTCGTTAAAGTTCAGATTTACTTTTTTATAATCATTGTGACAAGGGGAAAAGTCGCATAAATGTTTAATTCGTCAAACTGTTATTTAATCGTTTCACATGTTGAAGTGTTTTTTTT
>CM077112.1:13625971-13684140 GCA_039619505.1 Cimex hemipterus
TAGGTTTAGGATTATGAGAAGATTAGGAACCATCTTTAAAAAAAAAAGGATTGAACTCCACACTCACCCCATCATTTATAATTTCTACAACAGATGATCCTGCACCAACTTCATCCATAGAATCAGTAGAGACTAGGGTTCTATTCTTCCAGTAAAAGGAAATGAGAGGATCCTTTGGACTCTTCGGAAAGTATGCGTTTCTTTCTTGAAGTTTCATGGGCTAAAGACTCAGTCAACGTTGTTGCTCATCTTCGCAGCCTCGGCAAATAGAAATTTTCCTTAATTTTTGCCAAGGTTTAAGAAATGGTAATGAACTTGTTCTGTAGTTTCAGGCCTGGAATTTTAACCCAGTGTGATTTTTTTCTTGTTCTTCAGCTGTTTAAATTATGCTGCCTACGTGTTTTATTGTATTTTATGGATCAAGGTGCTACTTTTTTTGCAAGTTTGTTTCTTTCGGTCCCCAGGCTTTGAAGATGTATTAGACCATCTGAAAGTATGTGTGGATGTACATTTTTTGCTTTTCTGAGTACATTTTGCGCACAGAATTGAATTCAAACCATCTGATTGGATTGAGGTGGGCCAGTTACGCAACCTAATTACTCCTAAATTGTTATATAACTTACCTCAAAAAAGGACTATTTTACAGTCAAACACTCAGTACTTCCCAATCCTGTGGAAATATGCTGTAGTATGACCGATCCCACTGTATAGCATTTTTTTTCTCACTTTTTTAAAGCCACGGGTTGTACCAGGATTTGAATCCAGAACCGGCAATGCAGAAAATATGTTGTTATACATGTTAAAGAATGAAATACACTGGGCTCAATTCTTTTCCCGTATTACTGCACAGAGTTTCCATGAATACCCCACAAAAAGAAAAAAAATGTATTTTTGTCTTTTTTATTTTATTTTAATTTTACATTAAGTGATATATGTGCACTGAACGTCTTATAATACTTTATGGATGAAACATAATGTACATAAAATAAATACATTTCCAATTCGTAGGCCTAAGATTCTGTTTTTGTACAAATCCGGTCTTTATTCTGTATCCATCTGTCATGAATTTCTCTCGCCAAAGCCAATGAGTCGCCTGAATCAATCGAAAGGAAAACAAGAGTCAACCATGTATAAAATAATATTTAAAAAAAAAAATGTGTCTTGCCTTTTGCATAAATTGGATAACGAGTTCTACTATACGTGAACGGCACTTCGACTTCGTTGTAGATTTTATTTGAACACTGAGAGTTATTAAAGGGTTTGATCGTGTTCAGATCGTCCGAAAGACAGCCGAAGAACAAAGACCATCTCGGCGTGTAGTAGTCAGCTACAATACCTGCGATTTGGATAAAATAAAAAAACAAATACAAAAATATCTTTATTCCAATAAATACCTGACCACTGTTTCGTGGCATAATCGGCTATTTCTCCTTGTGGACCCCATAGAGTGATTTGATTCCTTGCATTCATTTCAAAAAGTACTTCATCCTGTTAATATAAAAAAAAAAAAAAACATTAAAAATTATTTGAAATGGTAAATGGAATTTAGCCTTACAGCCGGTGTGTATGCCGCCAGTTTTGCATCTTCTAACCACCTTCCTAACAAAAAATGCTCATCCGAAGCAAGAATTTTTTCCAAATCGTTAATCAATTTCATAAAAATATTTGTCGCATCGCTAAAACAAAACAAAAAAACTCGTCGAAGTTTATTTTAACAATTATATATCAAATTTTACTCACAAGAAGCAAGGTTTATCTCGTTTTCTAAAAGAATAGACTATAACTTTATAAACGGTCTCCATCATTAACTGCAACGACTCTCTTGTCAGGTCGACTAAGTCGTACTTGAAAGTGTTCGTAATTAAATTCAGCTCCGTTGAACCACGTAGCATGTAAGTCCAAGCTTCATAAACCATCGACTCATTGAACCATATCTTGAAAGAAATCGAATGTATGTAAAATTTAAATTTGTAAAATTCAAGAATCGTTCGTACTTTTGATTTAAGCTTTAAAGAAGGCAGCTGGGTAAAAATATACTTTCCATGTTGAGAATCATTTCCTATATAGTTGTACGCTGAATTCTATAAAGTTCAAAAAAGTTAATCATTTTTAAAGAATTTGTCATTAATTTTTCCTTTAACAAAGGGGCAACTTTAAGGGTAACTTTTTAATATTGTAAATAACGATTTCACCTTTAATAAAATCCATCCATTAAGAATGTTTGTATTAAATTGTCCGTATCTCCTCGTTGTGTACTTGCTCAGCCTATCATAACAAAAATAAAAATAAACAATAATAAGCGTTCAACAGAAAATATTACCAGTTGACAAGATTAGTCGGCGACTTCCTCCAGGCCATATCCATCATCAAATCGTAAATGACATAGTTCTGATTAATGCCTTCTGGAGTGAGGCCGGTCCCGATCATCGTGCTGTTGGTCGCATCCCTCGCCTTGAAGACGTTCTGAAAACATTTTGCAATTTCATATCGTAAATATGTAGCACGATTTCAGCTATTACTTCGTTGACGTAGTCTACGGATCCGTGCATGCCAAGTGTACCGCCAAAGTTGTGCAGCATGCACCAGATAAACGGCTGGCCGAAAAAGTTTTTCAAGCGGATATATTGAGGATTGAGCTCCGCCTGAAGGTCCAGAATTAACAATCTCCCCTAGAAAGAGGCAAAACATTTTCATTTATCAAACGACTTGTGTAAAAGTCATATTTTTTTAAATTAACATCGTGAATTCCTGGACGAAACTGTACTTCGCCTAAAGCTTGCCATCGATCATCTTCGTCAAAGATACTGAAATAGACTGATAAACACTTTAAGAACGAAAATATCAGGATCATCAGGGTACATCAAGCTTTGGACAAAAGTTAAGCAGACAATTCATACAAAATAATTACTATAATTAAAATTTTTGTCTAATTGATATTGAAATTAGAAGTCAATGTTTTGTCAGTATATTTTATGTATAATTTCATTTATGATCATGCTTATTACTATGACTCACTTGGGGTACTGAAGTTATTAAAGCTTCTGATCTTTCCAGCGTCCAAAATGAGTAGTCGTGTTTGAACACCCAGCCCTGGAGCATCCTACACAAAATGAAAGTATTACTAGCATCAGAATATGTTTAGAACATAAATTAAATAATCAAATTTAAAAAAAAAATTGCTTTTGATAATCTGCGAGTGGCAGAGGCAAGGGAATTCACCGGCTGGAGGACAACAGAGCACAGACAGTACCAGACATGCCAAAGTAACTTTTGCTCAGAATTTATTCCATTGCTGTATAATACATTTCAGAAGATGTGTATGCAGTACCGCCGTCCACATCCAACCTCAATCTGGCAGCCCAAGTAGCTTGAAGCACCTCAACCAGCCGAAGAACCCCACAAGCCCTGTGGTTGCCACAGTCAAATTTGTTTTTTTTTTTTTTTTTTTTTTTTTTTTTTTTAATATACTGCACTTTTAACATTTTGTACTTTTAATTTTGGTTAAGGGTTATTTTTTTTAACAGTTCCCAATCATTATATCATATATAAATGTGGTGATTAGTGACCGTTAATCGATAATTATTTAGAAATCGTGAGATCTCATCGGCACGCTCAACACGACACGCAAGAATGGCACAAATTACACAGAAGGCAAACACTTTGAGTGATTAGAAACACTTTGGTTGAATATATAAAAAAAAAAATATATTTTGCATTGTATAAATTCATTTTTCCACGTTCAAAATGTATTTGTTTAATGTAAACAATATTTGTAAATCCCAGGCCCTGAAGATGATCTCAATAAAGCTCGAAACGTCAGCACGATAAAGAAAATGTTTTTCTGAAATCTACATCACACCAGACCGCTTCTCACGATTTCTAAATAATTATTAATTTTTAAATATAAAATTTGATATCAAAAAGCCAATGTCATGAGTAGGATAAATCACAGTTTAGAATTTTACTTATTTTACAAAATTGTTGTTTAATTACCATACTGCCTGAGGGTCCTCTTTCAATAGAGATGCAAAAATTGACTTTCCAATTTTTCTTATAAATTTTGGGTCATCAGACGTGGGTCTCATCTCATTGAAGGTGTCACAGTTGTACACATGATCAGTACCATAATTTGCTATATACTTGTAAAATGTCTGTTTTAATCTGTTTTTGACAAGATTAATCTTCAGTTTTACTTACTTGTCTTAAAAACAATTTTCCAACTTTTTGGAAAAGAGGGTCTTGTGGGTGCAAAAGATACGGGCTGAAAAGGATTTCACCAAGAAATAAGTAAGTAGATTAAAAATATTGCATAAGAAAAACAATTTTATAGATAGAAAATTTGACTTAATCGTACAATAAAATTTACATACCAGCAATACTCATCAGCGAAGTTGTTCCAATTTGGAAGTAGTGTAAGATTTGCATCGGGAAATAATCTTTAAAAAACAGCCTATTTAGAATAATTATAATATTTTGCATGAACCTATTTAAAAAAATAATACTTGTCAAAAGCCCTTGGGACATGTCCAGCGAAGGCCGGTAGTACAGGTATTATGCCCAGTTGTCTCATCCTGTTCAAAATTGATTTTTGAAGGTAGAAACTTGACTTGTGCCAACTCAGAGACAGTGGGCCGCCCCAACCTCGCATATTCCCCATCCTATTCCTGTTTTTGCGACAAGATTAATTTTGTACAACACTCCACATGAATGAATGGTCGATACCAGCTAAGAAAAGCGGGTCCGCTGAAGTGTTCAGCAATATCGCTTTTTGACATGCCGAGTTGCATATAGACCGACCGCCAGACCTCTTCCTGGCCGTTAAAGGCAAGAGCGAGGTTGAAACCGTTCATGGCCATCCAGTCGATCTCGCGCTCCCATCTCGTCCAGTTCCACCATACGAAGCTGTAGCTGGTCGTACAGACATTCTGATAGTAGCGGAATCTAAGTAAAAAATACTCCACATACAAAAATGAACTTTAAGAAATTGGTCAGATTTATACTTGTCATTGGCGACAACAGTAATGTCAACGTTTGGGAATTCGGCTGGCAGATTTAGTTGATCGCCGTCCCAAGAAATGTGACAATCGCAGAATTCTTTTAAATAATGGTGAAACCCCCATGCTGCGGCAACGCCACTAGAAGCTGCTATATTAACCAACTCAGAAGAATTTAATTTTTTCACCTGAAAAAAGTTATTTAAATATTTTTTTGTATATTTCAATACAAGCGTGCAATCAATCTTGCTACGTTACCTTAAACACATCTTTGCCATCTTGTAAAAGTTCTGGAATGATTTTAACAACAAATAAAGTTGACTTTTTACCAATGAGCCTATGCATCAAATCATTCACAGCATTTTCGGAAATCAACGGGTCAACTTTTGTTCCAATTTTACCCAAAGACTCTTCAAAAACTAAAAAAAAAAACAACCATAATATATCTAATATGTAAAAATAGATTTTACATACTGTACGCTGTTGTGAGTGGAACCAAAACAATTGAAATCAAACATTTCCACATTTTTCTAATCGAGGCAAGCAATAACTGATAACTTCTCAGTGGATGCGATGATTATTGATGATCCTTCTCACTGGTGTGTTCACTGAACTGTAACAAGATGGTAGAGGTGTTGATCAATTAATTCATTCGTCTAGTTGAACAAATTGGAAGAAGGGGAGAGTATCTAATCATCATTTAATCTTGTGAAGTGGGGAAGAGATTTAAAATTTGTAATGACTTGAGTATAAATGATAGAAAGAAAGTAGAATTAGAATTATTTTAATATCACTGGAAATTAAATGTTACGTCTTCAAACTGTAAATATTTACAGAAATACACGTTTCAATTTTAGTTGAATGTTGATAATATAAATTTCTCTTATTTGCTAAATAAATAATAATCAACCAGTTGGTTCAATAGATAGATTAGATTAGATTAGAGGGGTCGACCTTTTTACAATTGTGCATGTCCATTGCCTTGAGCTCCTCATTAAGCTTAAGACTTTTTATCAGATCCCGAAGCTTTTTCAAGGATTATCACGTGTATCATTCAGGCCTAGGTTTGCCCTTTCTACATAAGCCTTTGCGATGAGGACAAGAGGACTGGGACTTTCCAACCTCTGGACTTAATCACTATAATCAGACTGATGCTAAAAATGCTTGATTAAAAGAAAGTGACATCAGTGAACCAGATCAGCAGAAGATCTCTCACTTATCAAGAGCAATGCTGGCAGGTGGTCTTCGGAAGATCTGACTTGTAGAAGGTCATCCCCATCTGATTAAGTCCTTGACTTGCGTGCTCCACAAAAAAATTACTTTTGGACAAAAGCTCGCGTATGTGTCCGGCATGTAGAAAAATATTGATGTGTCCCACCCAGTTAAAGGGTGCATAGAAAACCACCTGATATGAGAATTTTGCTTGAGCACAGCAATGAGTATGTAAGGTCCTCAGTTCCAATTCTTGGAGGAAACAGGGTTGTCTTGTCGTATATAGTACTCTGACAGTGTGTTTTGAATGTGAGTGTATTTATTAGCGTGAATGAGTAGTGGCTGATGGTGGAATTTTGAGTACTCATCTACCCTCATATAATATCATATATAATCATATAATAACTGTAAATGTTGATGGAATGGTTAAGAATGAGAGAATTTGATCTAGTTCGGGGCTGAAATGATCTACCTGTTGATAACCCTGGAGTCTTAACCTCAGTTGGACGGATAAGACTCACTCTGGTCTGCCAACACCCAGGTAGGTGATTCTCAAAGCTTGTGTTTATTAATTTATTGTAAATCACAAAAGCTGGAATTGCTGGTGGACGGCGAGAGGTGACAGGCTCAACCCTGACACACGTGTATGTACATGCATGTGTACACTTTAGTTTATATAAATGGCCAATCAGTAGTTAATAATACATATTTAAATTGTGGAATTTCCTCCTGCCGTCTGTGAGGACTTGTAATTTGAGCCTTGCCGATTTATAATTATTTAAATGTGTACAGGTAATTAGGTAGAGAAGAAGAAGGTAAACTCTCGGTCCGCCATTTTCAAAAGACGTCAGATCGAGTTAACCTAGATTTCTTTTGTAGACATCTGGGTTTATTTATTCTGCAGTTCATTTTAAAATAATGGAAAAATTTTTGTACTTTATGACTCTGCTAGTTCTAAACTTTTTTTTATGTATGTACATTTTATTTATTTTTTTTCCGGCTATAGCGGTTATCAAGGTTATAGTTTGAACTGATTTAAGTCTAATGTTTATTCAGAAATGGAAATTTAAATTTTCTGGATTTAATCGAGTTGCATGAGTCTGATTATAGACATATAACGAGTTTTCGTCCAGAATTATTTTTTCTGCTAAACTAATATGTCTAAAAAGAACTCAACGGCCGTGAAATAGAAGCAGCGGGCTTTTTCGCAATGCAAAAGGCGACTTTTTCATATCAGATTCCTCAGATATTTGTATTAACTTCCTCGTTGATTTTTTTTCCCTTCTCCCTCGTCGATTTTGCACCGAACGGCGAAGAAGAAAACGCCGAGCCGGCTCAAATCGCGTTAGTTCTACACCGCATTCTCGTTAAGGGAGAAAAAAAATGTTTACAACCCTTTTCAGCTTCCTCGGGTAAGAAAAGAACAAAACAGATAATAGAAAAATGTCACTGGTTTATTTGCATGAAAATCATTCTACAAAACCAATCTGGATGGAAAAAATCTTCTGGTATAAGATAGACCTTGAACTACATCATCAACATTTTCCAATTTAATAACAATAAACTAAAGAAAAATAGCAACCATCATAAGAGTAGACAAACGCCATTGCAGTTATAACAAAATTATTACATTAACAAAAACTGACCCACAAACTACCGAAATTCGTCATGCAATTTTTGAAGAAAGTAAACACTAATTATAAATACTTGTTAATGCTCAGAAGAAATTTTTTTAGTTATTTTTTATGTGCTAGAGTTCCTCAGACTGTAAACCTTGAGGAACGTCTTTCTTGTTTGTAATACATATTTCCTGATCCAACCTTGTCCAAATCAAATTGAACTTTTTCCAAATGTAATTCAAAATTTCTAAACAAAAGTTCTTCTAGTCAAATTGATGTTTTGTCAAGAAGAATTAAATCTTTTCTAAATCAAATAAAACGTTTACACGGTTTTTTTTTTACAAAATCGTATGTTTTTAAAGTGAAATTGAACAGTTTCTAAGTCTAATTCAAACTATTCTAAATCAAAGTGAAATTCTTCAAATCAAATTGATCATTTTTTCAAGTCGAATTAAACCCTTTACTGTATCAAATGAAACGTTTCCAAGTAAAATTACATTTTGTCTTTTTCTAATTCAAGTTTTTTTGTCACAAAACCGAAGGTTTTTCAAGTGATTGAACTTTTTCCAAGTCTAATTTAAATTTTCCAAATAGAATTTTTTTCTAATTAGATCGAACTTTCAAACTATTCTAAATCAAAGGGAAATCTTTTGTCAAGACGAATTAAACCTTTTCTGAATCAAATAAATCGTTTCCAAGTCAAATTGAATTTTGTTTTTTTTTTCTAGGACAATTTTTTTCACGTAAAACCGAATGCTTCTCAAGTGGAATTGAACTTTTTCTAAACCAAACTGAAGTATTTTCAAATCAAATTGAACTTTTTCCAAGTCTAATTCAAATTATTCTAAATCAAAGTGAAATTCTTCAAATCAAATTGATCATTTTTTTCAAGTCGAATTAAACCTTTTCTTAATCAAATAAACCGTTTCCAAGTCAAAATGAATTTTGTCTTTTTCTAATTCAATTTTTTTTTGTTACAAAACCGAATGTTTTTCCAGTGAAATTGAACAGTTTCTAAGTCTAATTCAAAATTTTCCAAATCAAATTGAGATTTTTTCTAATTAAATCGAACTTTTTCCAAGTCTAATTCAAACTATTCTAAACAAACTGACATTCTTCAAATCAAATTGATCATTTTTTCAAATCGAATTAAACCGTTTCTGAATCACATAAAACGATTCCAAGTCAAAATGAATTTTTTAAAAGTAAAACCGAATGCTTATCAAGTAGAATTGAATTTTTCCTAAACCGAACTGAAGTATTTTCACGTCATATTGAACATTTTCCAAATCGAATTTAAATTTTATTAACCAATGTGAAATTCTTCAAGTCAAATTGATCTTTCGCCTTAACGTTTCCAAGTCAAATTGTCTTAGTCTAATTTAAGTGGTTTTTTTTTTCACCAAAAACTGAATGTTTTTCATGTGAAATTGAACAGTCTCAAAGTCTAATTTAAAGTTTTCAAAATCGAATTCAATCTTTTTAAAATCAAATCGCACTTTTTCCAAGTCTAATTCAAGCTATTCTAAATCAAATTGAATCTTTTTAAAATCAAATCGCACTTTTTCCAGGTCTGATTCACAACTATTCTAAATCAAATTGAATTTTTTTAAAATCAATTCGCACTTTTTCCAAGTCTGATTCACAACTATTCTAAATCAAATCGAATTTTTTTAAAATCAATTCGCACTTTTTCCAAGTCTGATTCAAACTATTCTAAATCAAATTGAGTTTTTTAAAAATCAATTCGCACTTTTTCCAAGTCTGATTCACAACTATTCTAAATCAAAGTGAAATTCTTCAAATCAAATTGATCATTTTTTCAAGTCGAATTAAAACCCTTTACTTAATCAAATAGAACGTTTTCATGTTAATTGGATTTTGTCATTTTCTAAGACATTTTTTTAACGTAGAACCGAATGCTATGAAGTGCAATTGAACTTTTTCTAAACCAAACTGACGTATTTCAAGTCAAATCGAACTTTTTCCAAGTCTAATTAAAATCGTAATAAATATCGTATTAAATATAAACGTCGTATTAAACTTTTTCTGAATCAATATGTGCCCAATCCAATTGAATTTTGTTTTTTTTTCTAAGTCAATTTTTTTAACATAAAACCGAATATCAAATGGAATTTAACATTTTCCAAGTCTAATTCAATTTTGTTTAAATCAAATGAAATTTTTTCCATGTCAAAGACTCATACAATTTTTTTTACATCAAAATGAAATTTCTTTAAGACAAATCGAACTTTTCCCAAGTGTAATTAAATCAAACTGATTGGGCTTCTCACGAACAAACCGGTTTTTGATTCATTTGGCTCATAGACCGCGTTCGAATTTTAAATTTGATCCCGTAAATCATGAGAGAGAATTACGGACAATTAAAACAAGCAAAAGAGAAAAAATATATTTAAAAATATTTATTGACAAAGTACGAAAAGCAGTGAATAAACCAAAATTTTCATCCAATGAAACTATTTTTCTAGTAATAAATTTATTGGGTTGTAATTTGCCTATGTGCCTATTTTTCTCATTTACATTTTCAAAATATGTAAAATTATTATATTCGTTGCCGATAATTTAAAGAAAAAAGGTCTATAATTTCTTATATCAGGCATAAAATATAATAAACGTTATTAATTTTTGATTTCTTGTATTTCTTAAATGTAAATTCATTTGAGTTTTCGACTACTGTCCGCTGTTTCAGTTCAGTTATGTATCAGATAGATATCGAATCTGTGACATGATTGGATTAAGGGCATAAGATGGAAAAAAAAAATCATTTCCCCTTGGGATCGAAGAGTTGGTTTGTTATTTCATCAAAGCATAACTCCAATTACCTATTTGCAGCTCGATCCAACCTTCGCGACAATTGTCCTCGTGAAGATGACAGGGAAACGGAAAATATGGGATTGTTTTGGGAAGATACCTTTCACTGGAATCTTTTTTAATGGATAATCCTTATACTAAACTAAAAATTGTTAATTATTTTTATTTAAACTCCGAACTAGTCCAAGAGAGCCTTTTTGTTTCTAAAGATTTTGTTTGTTTCAATAAATATTCTTGATAACACCCATGTTGTAAAATATCAGCTGATGTGTACAGTGTGAAACACATAAATCATGCTACTTTGGTCTTGCATGCTTCGTCTTTCCTTCAGCGGTTTCCACGAACAAATACAGTACATACATATCAAGCATGAATAATCAACATTGAGATAGGCTATCAATTCAATTTTAAACGGAAAAAAGGCTCGATAACCCAGCAATCAGGCTGATGATTGTTCTGAATAGAAATCTATTTTTTTCGCAGGGGGGAGGGTTCGCAACAGCAGAGGTCATACAAACCCTCAGGGTGCCGGTCGAATGCAGAGCCACTGGATTACCTTACAGTAATGAGCGCCATGTCAAAGATTGAACCTTACGGCCACCGACGCTTTTTGGATTCGTTCAACAAATGTTAACTGACCCTCATTATACTTAAGTTCAACGCTGATAAAAGAAAGCTTAAGAGGAAAGTAGAGACGGAATTTTAAAAGGCCGCTTGACATGTCACCTGACGCGGTGGTTTTCTATAAAAGTTCAGAGCCAATGAACTTCACGTAGATTCTGAATAGAACCAGAAGATACCATGGCTGTATTAACTAGCAGACTGCACAGCAGGACCAAGCGTAATAAAAAAAGGTTTTGAGATTTGCAAAAACTGTGTAAAGAAGGCAAATTATCAAATCATAGAATAATCACCGACGTACGGTAAATACTCAACAGGGTTAACGATAGCATAGGAAAGGAGCAACATAAATAAAATGCAAATAAATAATAGTGAGCGAGTTGGTGAATGTAATGGACGAGATTGTGTGAGTCTGTGAACGTTGTGGGCTAGTGAGCGGGTGTGAATGAATGTGCCATTTATATGGAGCTCCATGTAAACAACTTAGCCCGAAATCAATACATCCAAATTGCAATTTTTTCATCTCAAACCAAGTATCTTCTTTCTTCCACGACCCATCAATGGTTCAATACGGGCCGTTTGCAAGTTTTGAAGTTTTCCGGTGAAAATCCGTTACAGGGCAGGCCGAAAAATGGAAAGGGACAATTTCAGAGCCAATGAAATTAATGAATATTCTGAATGGAAGCAGAAGATACAATGAATATACTAACTAGCAGACTGCACAGTAGCACTCAGGCGTAGTAAAAATGGTTTTGAGATTGGTATAAACCGTAGAAGAACTGCTATAAACGAGACAATTAAATCATAAAAGAATCACCGATGTAAGATAAATTCATAACAGGGTTAACGATAGCATATAAAGGAAGCAACATAAATAAAATACAAATAAATAAGTGAGCGAGTTGGTGAATGTTAAGGACGAGAGTGTGAGTGAATGAGAGTGCCTGAGTCTGTGAATGTTTTGGGCGAGTGGGTGCGTGTGAATGAATAAATGTGTTATTTATGTGGAGCTCCATGTAAACAACAACTTTGTACGAGTTTTTTTCTCTTCGCATTATTCTCTTGACATACAATTAACATAAGTGGTATTATCAGAACATGCCGATAAAGGAAAATAACAACCATGGAGTCGCTGGCTATGAGTTAGTAGATTTAGCCTGAAATCAATTCAGCCAAAATTGCAGCTTTTTCATCTCGAACCAAGCACCTTCTTTCTTCCACAACCCTTCAAAGGTACAATACGGGTTTGTGTACAATTTTTTGAAAAATCTCTGCTGAAAATCCGTTACAGGGCAGGCCGAAAGATGGAAAAGGATAAGTTGAGAGACAATGAACTTCATGAAGATTCTGAATAGAAGAAAAGGTACCATGAATATATTAAGTTAGCAGAAATAATAGTGAGATTGAGAGTGAGCTAGTTGGTGAATGTTATGGACGAGAGTGTGAGTGAATAAGAATCTGTGAACGCTATGGGCTAGTGAGTGCGTGTGAATGAATGAATGTGTGGTTTATGTAAACAACAACTTTGCACGAGTTCTGTTTTTCTTTGTCACATTATTCTCTTGACATACAATTAACATAATTGGTATTATCGGAACATGCCGATAAGGGAAAATAACAATCATGGAGTTGTTTCTTCCACGACATTCGAAGGTACCACACAGGCTCTTGAAAATTTTTTGAAGATTTTCCGGTGAAAATTCGTTACAGGGCAGGCCGAAAAGAGGGGTAGGGGGAAAAGCTATATAAAAGGTGAGAGCGAGATACACATCAAGGATGGTGAGCCAACTTCGAGCCGGTTGCATTGTCTTCGTCGTCCTTTTCGTACCTTCGGAGCTCGGATACAATCACATCGTGCCCCCTTGGCAGCATTACTACCACCCTAGGGTGATAAACCAGTAAGTCATTAAGAACTCCATTTAGATCAATCATTTCTTAACAGTTGATTTCCGCATCTCATCAAGCACCACGATTTTGACTGTCTCCTGAGAAAAAAAGAAGCTTCAACGGTCTTTTACTTCTAAAACATTATAAGCTCTTTGCTGCTTGGAAAAACTATCGGACACTGAACTTTTTTGCATTATTCAGTTAAGATGAAAAAAAAAGAAAAAGGAAAATACGATAGAGAAGATATATAAAGTATATGACATAAATGTCTAAAGAATAAACCGTAATCAGACAAAATGTACTAAAGCAATTACCAGCATAAAAAGTTTAAAATGACAAACCGTAGATTCCATACAAGATCGACCATGTAGGTTATCTCACACAAATAGAGGGGAAAAAACAACACTAACATAACAGCAAATTCATCCACATATTCAAAAGAGAAAAAATTATGCAACCCCGTCGAGTAGAGTGACGATGCTTTTAATCGTGTAATATGTCCCAGATACAATTTTTGGATGAAACTTTAACGATATTACCATGTACCATTTCTAATAATTGTTAAACTTCTTTTTAAAAAGATAGTTCCTACTCGCGGCTAATTGTTTTAAGCGAACCGGATTTCAAGCTTATAGCTCATCATCAGGTCGAACGAATTCGACAACCACGTCTCTCGACAGGCATCAATGATTGTCGAACTCTTTCAACCTGATGATGAGTTATAAGCTTGAAACCCATCGCTGAAAACAACTAACTGTAAGAACTATCTTTTTAAAAAGATTGAACAACATATTCCACCATTTATCATTTCTATTGTTAAACTTTGTTTATATCGAAAAAAATTGACTTTAAAAGTTTGTACTTGGGCTGGGTTTGAAATGTGAATCAAAACCGAAAGGAGAAGACAAATATGAAAAATGTAAAATTAAAGTTTAAAGTTCAATTGCCCTAAACTATAAAGTTAATTAATTTAATTATTCAATGTAGACAGGATTTTTTAAAGAAACATTTTTTCTTCTTCATAGCTTTCAATTTTATTCTTCTATAGACTTGTTTGTACTGTTTTTTGACTCTTGTTTCCATCTGTTTATTGCCTTTCAAAAAGCCGCTGGTTTCTACAAGAAAGAACGATCTGGCCGACCTTTCATTTGAGATTTTGAAATATTTTTATTTAAAAAAAAATTTCTCTATTAATCTGTATTTCGTGTGTTTACAAAAACTATGGAGCGTATAATTTTGATTTTTTTTAAATCTTGTCGTAATGAGGATGCAGTTAGGCGCGGATAGCCGCGTGATTCCGGCCACTGTTGAACAAGAAAATGGAAAATCTTTTGTCGCCAGCTTACACAAGGGGGGCCCCTTGCAGGATGTACGATCGGTTTTTCAACCTTCGTTAATCTGCAGTGCCGTGGAGTTTGACGGCGAGCGAGAGGAGGCAAAAAAACGTCCACGTATGACTGACCGAAGAAAATCCACGAATTACACACTTCTTGTTAGAAGGAAGCGTAAATATTTAGTGGAGAGTTTATTGAATGAGTTGCCTTTTCTTTAGGCCTATTTATCACGACGCGATAGTGTTTTTGTTCAATCTCACAATAAAATCCTATTAGGCTCATTGCATGATATGAAAGACGTTAAACTGTAAGAGGAAACGGTGAATTTCTGTTTGTAAGAAGATCATTCCGAAACCTTGGGAGAATACGCAGGCCGAGATTAGATTGTACGTTCAAATTTTCAAGGACTTCCTAGACTCTGGAGGTTTGAAAAGTTAGGATGTCTGCAGAACATGGTTCAGGTCGATAATCGGAAGATCAGCGTGGGTATACAAGGACAAACTAACAAAAAGAAACTTGCTGGCTTGGCGACATTGTATATTTAATCAACCATGCCATTACATAAATCACAGGTGATGGGGTCAAGAGACTTTGCATTGCAGATGGAGACAGCCAAATCCAGCCAACAGAGTTTAGTTTAGCTCTAGCCAGATCTTCCTGGCTTGCCTATCAAAGTGCATTTCGGCATCTTAAATGGATGCCTTTTGTTGAAATACTGCAATTTGCCTGAGACATACCAAGTCGACAGACTAGAGAGACTAAAAGGATTAAATTAAGGAAACGATCAAGCAGAAAAACGAAGGTTTGGGTGTCTTCGACCATCCTTGCCGGTCCATCGTTGTCAGGCTGACACATTCGTTGACAATCAACACTTGACAATCACAATGTTGCTTGAGTCCGGCTTGTGTCCAGATTCGTGGTGGATACAATTGATACAATAATACTCAGGCAAATTACTGAATATGACGGAATTCCGAAAGGCTTCTACCAGATCATAGCAACGAGGTTGTGTAGACTAAGATAGTTGACCGAAGCATTAGTTTTTCATTTCGCAGTTTTCAACAACCAGGAAACTCTCGAAAGAACATTTACTTGCGACGATCAAGAATGTTGGTCGCGTGTGTCCAGATAATTGTATTCAGGTCTGGGCGGTGATGACTATAGACCACTGACTATAGTTTGATCATTTCTGAAAGATGCAGTTGAAGTCAGTTAGTAATTAGTGATGTTTAACTTACAAAACCCATTATTTATTCATTTTAATCACATGAATTCCTAGGAAAACGCGAGGGGTTGCCGTTACCGAAAGGTATGGCAAATGACACTCTGACCAACCAATAAAGACTGTGAAACGAAACGGAATTTCACCTTTTTGTAATGCATTCTTTGGAGAAGGAAGATACGGTTGATAAAGTAATACACCGACAAATTACTGAAGAAAAGCCGACAGGCTTCGGCCAGATCTGGCAGATCCAATGAGGTGCAGACTACGATGGTTGAAGAGTCCAAAAAGTTGGTTGTTCACTTCGCAGTTTTCAACAACCAGGAAACTCTCGAAAGAACATTTATTTGTGACGATCAAGAACGTTGGTCGTGTCCAGACAATTGTATTCAGGTCTGGGTGGTGGTGACCATAGACCATTGACTATAGTTTTATCATCTCTGAAGAGTGCAGTTGGGTTCAGTTAGTAATTACTGATGTTTAACTTACAAAACTCATTGTTCGCTCATTTTAATCACACGAATACCTAAAATGAGGAAATTCGTAAAAATGCGAGGGGCTGTTAGTGTCGAAAAGGGTAGTATGGCAAATGACACACTGACCGACCAATGAAGAGTGTGAAAAGGAACATTACCTTTTTGTACTGTTTCTTATGGAGAAGGAGGACATAGTATTAACAATTTACTGAAGATGACGGAATGCCGAAAGGCGACTGCCAGATCTAGCGGACCATACTAATGAGGCTGTGCGGTCTAAGATGGTTGAAGAGACCAAAGTATTGTTTTTTTTCACCTCGCAGATCTCAACAACCAAGTATCTCTCGAAGGAAGATTTACCTGCGACGATATAAACGAAGACTACAAGCTCAGTTTGGACTTAGCCATCACGAAATGAATGAGCTCAAGCTTCTACCGCCTAGTGCTGACCTCACTCCTTCAAGCAATATCCTCTTCGGAGCAATGATACAAATCGTAAAGGGAAAAAAGTTTATTTTTTAAAATACATACAAAATAGAGAGAGAGAGTTGTTTATAGCTCTAATGAAAACACCAAAAATTATCAGAAAGGAATATCAAGAAGACACAGTATTTTTGTTACCCCATTTTCAAACTATTCAATCCTGAATATAAATTAAAACAGTCTAACTTAAATTTTCAGATGGAGTATTCCTAAAGCCGGGAGGCCGGAAAGGGTCCGGTCAGGGCACGGCAGGTACCGTATGCTTCCCAGGGGTGCTGAATTGACGTGCGATTTCCCTCCGAATGCCCACATACTTTCAGTAAGTAAAATTTGTGTACTTAGCCGACAATCGCCTTGCGCGTGAGTCCGACGTGCTAAACGTGGTTGAAATCGTTCTGTCAATTTGAACGTTAATAGTTAAATGTTATACACAGTTGATAAGATTATTGCTTGTATCATGGAGATATATCAATTATTAATTTTCCTTTCGATTACAGGATTACATGAAATTTTTGAGAATTCTGTAGAAAAATCTTATTTGTGAACAACAAACAGAAAAGTATACCAATTTGTTCAGTGGCTTCCATATTAAATTCTCTTTGCCCACCTCCTTTTCATAGTACCCAGGATGAAGCAAATATCAAAACGTTTATATTAAATTAAAGTTAAAATAAATTGACTGTACTATTCTTAAATCTGAAAATTAGTAAATTTCAAGTAATCTACTTTACCATTTGTTATCACCTATCTGGTCCTTTTTAACTGACTTTCTCCAACCACTTTGTCATCACTAACTATATTTTAAAGTTTTCATTATTTATCAGCCTAGTCTTTTGTTTTGACACTCTATCAATCAGAGTATCATTTCTCCTGGATTTTATAAGCTCCAGAGTTCAAAAAGGTTAAGATTTTACAGAATGGTTTCCAAATGAGGAGGATTGAGTAATAATTGTATTTTTTCAATCATACCAAGCTGTTTGTGGGATACTAACAGGGATTATCTACAGAGGCATAATAACCAGCTAGGATTAACCACCAAGTGGTTAGGGTTTGATTATTGAGGCAAACCGTCGGGCCTCATGAGCTATTACTGGGATGAGCACGAAGAAACCTGCAGATATCAACTTGGCTTCCTAAGTTGTCGCACTATAAGCAGAAGAATGCGGAGAAAATAAAGAAACTTATGAACTCAAGGAGCTAAATCTCAGATTATTATCTTCAGCTATCCGCTCACCAATCAGTTGATACTTTGTGGTAATCTGTTCGACACTGCCAGAATTGTCAGGAGGTTTTTAAATATCTCTTTAAGTGGTTGGAGCTCCTAAGATCCTCTTAAATGAGAGACTGAAGGAGATAATAATAAAATTTTTGTATACTGTGTGCATTATACCAAAAACAAGAAAAAAAAGAAGGCCTGAAGTTCTCTCTCTCTTTCTCTCCCTCCGCATCTCACTCCATCTCTCACGCTCTCTCTCATATATATTTATATTTCTCTCCAAATCTCTCTGCATCTTTGTTTTTCTCTCTACTCTCTCTCTCACTCTCTCCCTCTCTCTCTATTTCTCACCATTTCTCTCTCTGTGTCTCTATTTTTCTCTCTCTTTCTGTCTCTCGCTCTCTCTATTTCTCACCATCTCTCTCTCTATCTCTCTCTCTCACTCTCTCTCGCTCTCTCTATTTCTCACCATCTCTCTCTCTCTCTCTCTCTCTCTCTCTCTTTCTGTCTCTCGCTCTCTCTATTTCTCCCTCTGCATCTTACTGTCCTCTCTCTCTATCTCTTTATTTCTCTCTAACTCTCTTTGTATTTATGGTTTTCTTCCTACTCTCTCTCTCTCTCTCTCTCTCTCTCTCTCTCTCTCTCTCTACCTCCCTCTAATTCTCTCCAATTCTTTTTGTATCTCTCTTTTTCTCTCTACTCTCTCTCTATTTCTCTTTCTCTTTCTTTATCTACCTTCCTCCCATCCTCTCTCTCTCCCTCTGCATCTCATTCTCGCCTCTCTCTCTCTCTCTCTCTCTCTCTCTCTCTCTCTCTCTCTCACACACACACACACATACCCACTCACTCCTTCACCTCCTAACTCACTTTCACAAATATACATTTTCAGACTGTGACCGTCCTTACACTCCTTGGCAGCGTTGGGAGTGAGTGAGTCTTCAGCGAATCTCTGGAAACATGTGTTAAAAATTTAATTATGGAGACATATTTAAAATGGTTTTGCACTGATGATGACCTTACAATAGGCCGAAATTCAAACGATTGAATTTATGTTTTCATCAAGACCATACCGTGATCAAGATTATCAAACACCACCAAATCATCCTCTCTCTTTTTCTCTGTTTCTTTCTCTCTCTCACTAACTCACTAACGTTATCTCTCCCTCGTTCACACATTCACACTTATACACAAATAAAACTATTTCCTTTGTTAACATAAATATCATTAAAATTTCAGAATTTCATGAAGGTTAGTTTCGTCTATGTGCAGGGTGTTTCAACGTTTATAGTCCACCCATTTAATTCGAAAACGATTAACTTTAGCGAAAAATGGTCTAATGCAAACCCCAAATAAATGTCGGCTACCAATCGCGAGGTGGTAGCAAATTTAACATAAATTTCTCGTCTGGCTTGAATCTGTCGGGCCTAGCTCAGAAATCGTCGATCCTAACGAAATTTTCCTTTCAGTGAAAGTGTCATAAAATAAGCTCAAAGAAATATAGTATTCTCGTTTAAAATGACCAAGTTTCGTTTACAAACTTGGGGTTTGTAAAAGACGATTTTTTTGCACAAGTTAATCGTTTCCGGATTGAATCGTTAGACTATAGGAGTTGGTATAGTCAGTTTGATTTGTCGTTCAATATGAAGTGTAAAATTTGTTTTTCTAGACTTAATTAAAAGAAAAAAAAAGAGAAGATGGTTAGAAAAGCAAGTTTTACGAGTTGGAGAAACCCAGCTTGATTAGCCTTGAGGTTAACGGATCCGCGTCGTGAGTGGATCTGAGTCGATTTAATGTTTTAATTAATTGTAATAATCCTTCTCTTACTGTCGAACTTTCACGACCTGGTGTCGTTTTGTCCAGTTTCCTTTTTCCTGGGGAAAAGTGCCAAATGGGAGGGATGTTTGTAAGGCCATCGTTATCTCTGTCGGTGTCCTCCGTTTCGACAACGGTTCCGTTGTTTAGCGGGAGAAAAAAACGAATAGGTCATTTTTCAATTCGATTATAAATTAAAAATGAAAACATCTTGTTTAGTAATCATCGAGGTTGTTTCAGGCACATTGACGGAAAAAAGCTTTCTTCCAGACAGCGACAGCATACGGACCCGGAACAAACAATAAAATAAACTTGACAATTATTGTTTCTGACTTATTTACAACTAATTAAGGTTTTTTTTGTTGTGATAAAAAATGTCATTGTCACGAGCGGGATTCGAACCCACGACCTTCAGATAAGCCGCTGCTCTACCACTTGAGCTATCGCGACCTCGATCCACTCGGGCACTAACTTCCCATCCCAACCCGACCTTTTGACTTTTCCCGCCTTTTTGCCATTTTTCAATTTTTTGACTTTTTTTTATCTCAACTAAAAACTGTAATTAATTGAAATATATTAATTGGTCAAGCGGACCACGAAAGCTAGTGAACTTATGTACAACCTTTATAATAGACGTTTGATTTAAAGACCTCATAAAATAAATCGTATTCAGATTGAAATGATTAATGAATGCTTTATGCAATAAATCACTGCTATTGAGTAATTTTCTTCAACAAGAGACAACATTGTTACAAAAGAGACGGTTTAATGGTCGATTGTGAATCTTGGATTTGTTAATAGTTCAAAATTGTACAGATGATTTCATAATTTTGTTTCTCTACTGGTTTAGAAGAATAATTTTTAATTAATTTGGTCGATTCTGGCCTACCTTATATGCTGTGATATGTCAGATGCGTTTCGCTTTCCTATTGTGTTATTTTGTCAATATAAGTCAAACAAGATTCAAAAACAGGGGATTCTCACAATTTTAAATTACAGAACATCATTTGGGAACGAGCAGATCTGGGAGCTTTGCGCAGCCTGGACGATATATACAAGTCTGTCGGCGAGACGAGGGAGTACAGTGTCCTGGGTCGGCCCAAAGGGTCCACTCTCCACCTACACAATATTTCACCGACGGACAGAGGGCTCTACAGGTGCTTGGCCACCGCCGTCGACCCGAACAGGGGCAGGATGCACACTCTTTTCCAGGACGTGCCCTTTTATCCGGATTTCAGGTAAGCTGGCCGTTCATAAAGTACGAGGTGTCATTGTAGAATGTGGGACAGCCGGTGAACGACCCCCGTTGGGACAATTATTTTTAATGAATGAGACGAATCGTTTTTACCTCGTTTTCAACAAAACTAGGTCGCCAGACTCAATTTTTCTAATTTTTTAAAAAGTATTCACTTACAAAAAGACATATATTGCATTGTCAATTGAAAATTGCCGACTCCTAAGTTCAAATTAATGCCAGAAAAACTTATAGTCTTGGGGACAGTCTAGCAAAGGGGAGTGCTAGGATTTTACAGTCATTTTTGTGACCTTTACTGCTGTCATTTTTGATCAAATGAAGCAAATGGTCAATATGAAGATTTTGCTTTGGCACTAGGACTAGGCTCATCTAACTGACATCTGACTGACCTGATCGTACCGATTGCCAACGCACACTCCCTTGACGTTTCAATTGTTGGTATCAACTTATTAGGCAACTCATGTTTAGAGCTTTTTTCCTAAATAATTGCAACTCTCTTGAAATTGCTACTAATCCAGATATATCTCCTCTAACTGTTTCATGAGGATTTCCTTCCATAGCTCTTTTAAAAAGTGCATCATCGAAAGATCTTGAAGTTCTTCTGCTTTGGCATGTGGTCAGTAAACACATCTAACTGACCTAATTGTACGGATTATATCATAGATCTATGAAAGCCAACTCAGAGGTTTAAAATCCTTCGATGATGAAGTTCTTAAAAGACCTTTGCAAGGAAAACGCCATGAAACAGACAGAGGAGGTGTCTTCATCAGTGGCAGTTTCCAGGGTGTTGAAATTATTTAGAAAAGTTAAAAATCAAGGCGTGTTTCATAAGCTGATGCAATGTAAACAATTTGAACGTCAAGTGATTTTATTACACATGGCAATCGGTACGATCAGTTCTGCCAGATGCTAGATGTGTTACCTGATCACATGCCAATGAAGAAATTCAAGATCCTTCGATGATGAACTCCTTACAAGAGCTATAGAACGATATCCTCATGACACAGCCAAAAGAGGTATGTCTTGATTGAAACGTCAAGGGATTGAGCTGTTCTTTGAATGTGTATCAGCGTATGAAGCAGCCACGTTTTGAGCTTTTTAACTTTTCTAAATAACTGCCACTTGTGAAGACATACCTCCTCTAACTGTTTCATGGTGATTCCCTTACATATCCATCCATTGTATGTCTTGCATTATATACATATCCATCCCTAACCAAACCATCGACAAACTGATCTTTTCATTCCGGCTCTTAAATATTTTTTCTTGAGGTGTAGTGGATGATGAACTCACTAGGTAGGCTGTTTACAAACAACTGCCAATGCTCGGCTTTTTGCCAGATCAAAACAGCGCGAATAATCAGACCAGAATGTTCGAAAAACGACCAGTATACTTTCAGGTGTTATAATGACAAAACAGGGATTCTCATCATCCTAAATCGGCTATCCTTGCTTTTTCGCGCATCTTCAGTGGTTGATTGTCTGTGCGCTTTTTTTTCAGTGTGTACTGAGACGATCTAGCTACAGAGCTAAATAATTTGTAATGATATGTGGATGTGTGAAGTGAGCGTTGCTTGTTGGTTTTATTTTCTATATGTTGCTATTTTCGTGTTGTTCCCCTACTTCAGTGGTTGGTCTGTCTGTGCGTCATTTTGTCAAGCTGTCTTGAGACGATCTAGCAACAGGGTTAATAATATATAATGAAATAATGTGTGGATGAGTGAGACGAAAGTCGCTTGTTATTAGCTATTATCGAGTTTATCTTATCTTTTTTTTTTTTTTTTTTGTTTTATTATTGAATATCGTAAGTGTATTTTTGGTCTTTGTTTATTTTGTCAATGCGTCTTTTCGAAAGAGCCACTGGGTTAATAATGTTTAAAGAAATAGTATGAGGATGTGTGAGGTGTGCAGTAGTTTGATCATCTCAAATCCAGACCTGCCTATTATTATATTTTTCGCCATCATCAATGTGTTTCTCTCTCTCTCTCTCTCTCTCTCTCTCTCTCACTCTGCCTCTATGTGTGTTTTGTGCCAATGAAATATTGTATGGATGGTGAGGTGTGCAGTTGTTTGATCATCTCAAATCCTGACCTACCTATTCCTGCTGTTTTCGCCAGCCTCAATGATTGGTTTATCTGTGTGTTATTCTGCTCTCAGACGATCTTGCAAGAAGGTCGCCTATTCTCCTCATCTTCAGCGGTTAATTAGCCTGTGCATAATTTTGGCAAATGTTCTTAGATGATTAGGATTTCGTATTTGAGCGCAGTACTTCCCAAATCGACGACTAAGGAATGAACCGTATCCATCTGCAGTGCGATACCACCGCTGGAACCGATTCACGGTAGATCCTGATTTTTCCAAAGGTAAAAACCTGCCGTCTGTTCCGTTTGATACAATCTTGAAGATTGCGGATATTACGTTGGAAATTCGCAGCATTCTCCTGTGCTTCATCGTGTATAGTACTAACTGATATTTTATCTATAGTTCCATTTCCTGTGGTATGATGCAGGTCAGTTGCAGTACATGGTGTACTGAAAGAAGGTTCGGTATTGGAAATTAATATTAGCGGTGGGTAGCACATCCGCCCGGTTTCCATCCTTCGTTAAAAGTGTTTTAACTTACCAGTTTTTACCTCTTGATGATCATCATCTTGCCAGCAGTTTGATAGCGCTAGAGCTGTTACATAACACCTTTAGCAATATCGCATGGATGTGTATGACAATTTGGTTTGATCTGCTCACATCATCCTGACTATTGTTCATTTTTTTTGCCACAGTGGTTGATCGGTCTGCGCGTTATTTTCTTCGTAATGATATTGTTTTAGAAACAAGAAGTTACTATTGATTTCACAGGGAAAAATCTATCTCATTGATAGTATTTATCAGTTTGACTAACTTTTTACGTTTATTACTTTTCCATAGGAAGTTGTTAGGGTACAAGGATTTGAACTTGGTTCTGATTAAAACTACTATCTTCTTGATAGAATGTTTATTTAAATGAACGTAGATAATTCGATTGTTTATGTAAATTATTAAGTAAATGTCTGTTTTGATGAACGTTTAATGACTAGCATTGTATAGATGATCCCTTGAAGGTAATCTTTTTTAATGTAATTATTGTGCGGTGTTTAAAAACTTTATCTCGGAACAAATTTATTCAATTCTTCTCTAAATTCTCTGTGCTAGTATTAATTGAATTCTGTAAAAATTTCAGGCAGTTGAGTAAGCGTCTTCAACTCCACAGATCGCGCCAGTCCTGCTGCAGATTGAACAACCTCTACAAGGACTACGCCCGCCAGTCGTCCTTCCTTGTCAAATCTTCTTCACTTTACCTCTCATAAAATGGACCAACTCAATTGTAAATTGGCTGTAAATAAAAGAGAACATTGTACAAAACTTTGAAGACCGGATGTAAATAAAATGAAGATTCAAACTGAGAAATCCTGGGTTTTTTTTTTTGCGTTTGTGTAAACTCAGTTTATTGAAATCCTATAAGTCCAATTGTTCGTGTTCGTGTGCAATCAGACAGGCGGATTAAGATAAAAAACAAATATCACTGCCGTTTCTATGGCATTGTTTATTATCCGTGACACAGGTTGACTGAGCTGATAAAAATCTGGCCGTAGGAACAAAAATTGACTGTCGCCGTGACACCACAACAAACACAAACCGGAAAGGTCAATTGATAAAAATAAAATGATAAGGCTGACCTTTTCAGACTTTTTTTTTTGTATTATGTTAATCTTTCCCGATATCAAGTTTTATTCGATAACGATATATATTTCTTGAAAAGATCTTTATTTTCAGAATATGAAACATTCTTTCTTACTACTTTCCATAATTAATAAAAATTTATGTATTTCTCTTGAAAATTCGCTGTCTTATTTTATCAAATAGTTTTATATAGGAAAAATAATATTTTCAAACTTTTCTCCTTCTTTGCCCCTTTGCAGCTGGGCCTTGAAAATAACGATGTGAAAATAATTCCTAAAATAAATATTTTTGTATTTATTATTATTGACTTCTATACGAATATTTAAATAATTTCACACGTATTAAAGCTGATTTTAATGTTCCAAGATTTTGTTTATATCTGGTACAGACTTTTAAATCGTAATTTTTGAAAACAGAACATGAATTCCTACAGTTTTCTACAGAAAAATTAATTTAAAATAATTTTTTTGTTAATTATTAATTATAGGGAACGGTTCTGTTTGTTATTTCGATGTTATTTATTCTCTCACAACCCAGGCTGATAAGTAAATTATACTTTATTCTATTCAACCTTAAAATAAAAAATAAAAAATTATTCGAAATTTTTAAAAGGAAATTTTTATAATTGAAATTTGAACGATATAGCCAAATGGATTTGAGATTATAGATAAATTTATGTAAAAAAAAGACTTGGGGGGAAAACACGGACTTAGTTGTTTTTTTTTTTTTTTTTTTTTTTTTTTTTGTACCGTACGCCTTTGGTTTAGTAATTAAGTCCGGACTTGTTTTTATTTCTTTTGTACATTCACGGCCGCTTAACGATTTATTTTTGTTGTCACACAGACTTATGCAATCTTTTAACGTTTTCTATACGGTTTTATTATTTTATCATTTCCTTTTCCTAATCTTTCGAGCTGGTGTAGTGTCAGTATTATTTATTCTTTAAAATTAACTTTCAATGGAAATTATCAATCTTAAGCTAAGTTTAAAAACATCCCACTTCGCAGTTTCCTGATTCTGAAAAACTTTTGAAACACCACAGAGTGGTTGACATCATCGCAGTCTAGATTGGAAGGAATGCTGCTCGGGTGCTTTTGATGTAAAGACTTCTATCGGATTTGGGAACCAAGCCTGGTCTGGAAAATTACCAAGACCCTCCCATTCACTTATAACTTCATGTTCCTTCAAAGTAAGAATCCTCCCTCCGCTATCGAAGCGGTTGTTCCAAGGCTGCATCACAGGTCCCATTATCTTTACTGTACACTCCAGACCAATCAACCGATACGGTACCCTTCACTGCAGACCATACTGCCATATTTTCAGCAAACCCAGATCCATTTTAAAAACATCTAGGACATTCCTTCCTGTTTGGAAGAATCGTTCAAGAAATGGAGGATCAGGCTAAAAGAAACCAAATCGTCCAAGTAACCATCTTTTGACGTATCACCTCCACACGTTTCCTCCGCTCTTGGGGCTTTACATAGAAACTCTACTTGACAACAGACAACAGTTTACCTACAAAATAAACCCCTCATATACACATCATTACTGCCAACAACCTAGACCTTCGGAATTGTTCAATTCTGGGGTTCTATCGAAGCTTCCTACCAGCAAAGAATCTCGTAATTTCAGTCTAAAATCCTTCGATCCGCTTTCCAAAAGTCCTAATTCGTCTAAACCTTAAGATCTCGATTTTCCTGAAACTCCCAGAGGATTCCATAAAAGTCTGGACCGCCAAAGAATCTAGTCAGTCTGGTCCAAAAGACGTTCTCTTTCTCCACTCCCCACTTTTATACAAACTTATTATCCACATAGCCCTTCAAATCCCTGTTCTTTTCGAATTCCCTAGACGTAGATGCAGACGACTCTGAAATCCTGAACCCCAAAGAATCCAATCAGTCTAACCTGCAATCCTTCGAATTATTTCCCAACTTCGTATCCGACCTCACCATCCACACCTTCAAATCTCATTTTTCCTCGTATCCGCTAGAAGTCGATACAGGCCACTCCATAAAACTAAAGAATCGATTTTATTGTTCAGAAACTAAAACTATATTCCAGTGAGTTCAATCCAACCTAACCTAACAAGTCCGTTTCAGTCTTATGCCATAAGATGTAGGTTATTAGGAGATAATATTGATTTGTATATTCATTTGGATAAATCATTTAGCGGACACTGATCCGGGTGGCCAAACTCCAAGTGGCTTTGTACCAGAGATTGGTAGAAGTAGATAGTTCTACGTCTGTCGTTTTACGAAGGCTTTTTTTTAAACCGCTTCCAGCTAGTGACTGGATTAGTTCTGTTAGATCAAGGCTTTCCTAACGTTTTAGCCAGCGGACCCCTTTTTATAAAGGTTTTGCTAATTAGTAAAATGGATTTTGCCCAATTTCGTTTTTTTTCCAGGTTGATTATTTGTTGGCATTGAAGTATCATTATTGAAATCCCTTCTCTTCTCATCTAAGATTTGTCGGTTGTTGACTTGAAATTACGTTTAGGTTAATTTCGTGGTATTATTTACTAAGAGGACGAAGACACTATGATTTTTTTTATAGGAACACTACGATTTCATTTTGAATTCTTTAATTTTTTTTTCTGGTTAACACAGAATATTTTAAATCTCTTGATATATGTTGGTATTATTAGAATTATCAGGACCTTGAAACAATAAAAAACATTCATAGTAAAACAGCCAAGCTTGTATAAAAAATTTATTACCAGAATTGTTCCTTTATATAGACAATAGCTATAAAATTACGTAAATTAATTCGTTGAAATGAGCGTTCTTTCCCCAGATCGGAATTCCCCGATCCGGAATTCAATCATAAAGATTTGTCATTGTTATTGTCATTAATATTTTTTTTAAATACGCACAAGACATAGAAGCGTTCTGTGTAATAGGATTGCTAGAAGTTACTCAATGTTAATAAGTAAGGGTCAATATGGTGCTTCTTGTACTTGGCAATGCATTCTTGCTAGTAAATATATTCACTGACCCAAAGCGACAAGATACTGTTGAAAGAAGTTTTTCTCCCCGAAAAATAATCAAGCCAGGAAGTAGATAAAGTCACTGTTGTTTTCAAGAACAATTTTCATATCTGCTCCCTATAAGGATCCAAGGCAGCACTATTCTTAAGTAGTAAGTACTAATCTTAATTATATAAGTACTAATTTGAATCATAAAAATCTGTATAAAATAGAAGGAATGTTTTTTCTTAGAAAAACAAAACAGGGTCTAGAGAAAGTTGCTATTTTACTGAAAAAAAAACTTGACTTTACCTATAATTACCTGCTCCTTATAAGGAGCACTCTTCACGCGGAATTATTTGTATTTTGCGGTCATTGATGTTTAAATATTTAGTTTATTTCTTCATGGCAAGAGGAAATAGTTCTATTTTTGTGATTTACGATTTTCTATAGATTAAAAAAAAGTATAACGCATTAGGACCACAAAACAAGCGCACTTGTATATTTTCCAGGTTCCCTGGAAACCTTAAATCATGAATGTGTAACCTAATTGATCCTTCATCCTACTTAATCCAACCCCACATAACCTAACAATTCCTACAACTTAACACAACCCAATCTAAACTGATCATTCCTACCTAGCCCGACACAAACTAACCAAACGATGTCCATAAACCCAACCTAACCTAACAATTCATATCTACCTGAACCTAATCTGAAATAAAAAGTTTTACATTGCTCAGTCCAACCTAACCTGACCGTCCCTTACACACTCAACCTAACCTAAACTAGCAGTGCGCGGTAAATATCGAGAGTTATAATTATTTTTTCTCTAAACACCGCGCTAATCCAAAAGCAAATCCTACCTCTGATCCCACCCCACAATCCTTCCTGTTTTGACTAGTCCTGTTCGCTCCCGAATCCATACTGTTCACCATTTAATTAAACCCTAACGGTTATTTTACTTCAGTTTTATTTCTCTTATTTGTAAAAAGAATTTTATTTGCGTTTTGAGAAGCGTCCAAAACAACGCGAGTGCCACTTCCTGCATCCTTAATGCGACAAATTATTATATTCGGCCGGAGCCCCGAAGACAATAAATAGACCTAGATTCTGTTTCATCTTTGGCCAGAGTTTTTAGTTAATTAACCACCTTGGTTGTTAAGAAAATCGGGAAAACAGTTGGCTAGTTAGTTCTTTATTTTGTTGCGACCGACCAGCGCGCACTCTACCTAATCCAACTCAATTTATGCTCTCTTTCCCCAACAAGAAAAAAGTGTATCCAGCCCAAAAATTATATTCTTTCCTGCTGAACAATTTCCATTTTGTTTGATCGTCTTCATTACACTCTGTAGTCATAATGTAAAAGGTTTTAATATATTTACAAGTAATATTTTTTTATTTATATATAGCTGTGACAAAAACGTTGAAAATGAAAAGGTTTTCGAGAATGAATTGAACCATTGCACTTTTGATAGCTTTACGTATCATCTGACGTACGTTTAATCATCTGACGTACCAGCGAGGTTTATTAGGCAATTGTCAATGTGTGCAGACCTAAATATTTTTTATTATTGCTAATGTCTCATTCTTAATCTTTACTTTCACCCCCTTCCCCAGTGGGAAACGTCAATAATCTTGCTTTAGCGGAGCATGATCATTAACCAGCTCTCGTTGAATGCATGCTGAAATGAACAAGCGTTATATCGCGTATCGGCTCATTAAATATTCAACTCTGTTTAGCCGACAAGCGATTAATTCCATTCTGGAAACAAATCCCGTAGAATGCAGGCGCAGGTGAAGGCCGCGAAGAAGAAAAACCTGTGCAAGAGCTTTCTGACTGACGCGAAAGATTACGTCGTCCTTTTCATCAGCACATCATCAATCCACGGTCTTAGCCACATCGTAGCTAAGAATAGACACCCGACTGAAAAGTACGTAAATACGTGAATGAAACGTTTTTAATAAAAAATTTTTAAAAAATATGGTTTACAGAAATTTGGTGAAAATCTAATAGTGTAACAGCAACTTTCTATTTTACAATATGAATCTTAGGATAAGAATAATTAGAAAAAAGTGCTAATATACTGATTGTATAGAAAACACCGCAGGCAATTTTAAGTTGTCTTTAAGTATAAGTTAATAGCCTGAAGGTTACAAGATCTCTTTGTCTGTTATTTGTTGTGTCCATTGGATTGTCAGTTTCACACTGACATCCAGAAGGGAAAAAGTGACACAAATGCATAAAGAAAAATGTTTCAATAATAAATTTTTGCTAAGTATTCAGGGAAGAATACAGATGGAACTTACGTGACCCAGACTAGACAGCCGAACAAACGACATAACGGACTGGGCTGTTGACAACATTGTCAACGAGAAGCGTACGACCAAATTGAATAAAACAAAAAACAGGAAACAATGAATAAACGGACAAACATGGCCCCTCATCATCATCTTCAGTGGCTGGTCTATGAATAATTTTATCAATATTATTCTACTTAAATTAACTTAATCCTCTGAAAACGACTGATTATTTCGTTTATTGACAAGGTAGAAGTATTGTCGAAGTAGTGGTGATTTACAGCAGTGCTCTTGGTAACTTTTATCGCAGACCCTCTACTAAAGTTTGTAGCACGCGCGAAACACTTGCTGTTTATAGGTTATTATCATAGAATTTACTATTGGGTACTTGCGATTAATGGGAGTAATGTTTATTGTATCTTCTGTTATTCGAAAGCGGAGCATCAGTTTGACCTTGGTTAGGTTAAATTGGGTTGGGTTAGGATTAGAGACAAGGTTAGAGGCAGGTAGGTTAGGTTATTTAGGATTATGGTTGCGTTTAGGTACAGGCTACTGATCATATCCCTAATCCAATTTTTTCCATGAAGTGGAGAAAATATGGGAGTGCATAGCGAGAGTCATACACCTGCTTACTACAGTTTTTTCAAATAGTCTGTTTTGGGTGATCGCCGTGGTGGCTGCGATGTGGTGGACAATCTCGTTGAGTTTGTCGACTTGGTATCGTTTCTCGCAGAATCCGACTGTCGTGTCCATCGAACGCAACTACAAAGAGTGGAGGACAAACTTCCCAGCGGTTTCCCTCTGCCCTTTGGTGAAATACGAATCGGAGATCATTGACGCCTACGTCGGAACGAAGTATTTCCAAACTTAAATATACATGAGACTATCCTTAATGATTTCATTCTTTTTCAGTTTTAAACATGTACAAGACAAAGACGGTTTGGCGTTCTTCATAGAAGAATTGGCCAACACTACGTTGATAAACAACGAGCTACACGGTGACACCATCCACATCAAACCGAAAAATTACTGGACGGTACTTGATGACGTCAAGCTGGTTTTGAAGTACAACGTCAGCAACAGCAATTTAAACATGTACAGCGTATTAGAAATGACGAAGAGTTTTACAGAGAGCGGTTTATGCTACGTTTATAACTCAGCTATTGCGCAATATAGCAGTCCAAAGTAAGACATCTTCGAATTTGGTTTGAGCAGTTTTAACTGTATACTTTCAGGTGTTGGAAGACAAACAATTGCCCATTTCAACCAGACATTCAGACATTCAAAGGAAGTCCTCTTGACGGGGATATTTTCGCACAACTCATGAACATGAACACTGGTTATGAGGTAATGACATTAAGAGTTTATCGAAATTCAAATGAAGACGTCTCAAATGTACAGCTGTTCCTGCACGGACCCTGGGAGGTGCCGGACGCAGCGCTCGCCACTATAAGAGCGGAGAACAACTCTTACAAAACTTTAGACGTGACGGCCCAAAGCATTTACAGTACGGAGGCGGCTGCAGAGCTGACGATATCTCAGAGGAAGTGCAGGCACCCAGGGGAATCGAATCTCGCCATCAGCCCCGTTTACTCGTACAACATGTGCAGAATGGACTGCAGGGTGAAAAAAATGATCTACATGTGTAAATGCGTTCCACACTTTTACCGTTACATGTGTAAGTGTTAAAACAATCGTCGCTTCTTGAACCGCCTTAAAAAAAAACATCACACTGACAGACCAAAACAGAGGGGATAGACAAAAAAGATAGGAAATTTCCAAACCAAGCATTACAAGAGTGAAGTTTTTGCCCAATCGTTATTTTAAACAATAATGTTTATTTCACTTAATTAATCTTTATGTAAGGTATTGATTGAAATAAAACAGTCAGTGTCACGAGCTGGATTCGAACCCACGACCTTCGGCTTAATACGCAGGTGGTCTACCACAAATCGCGACTTCGATCCACTCTGACATCAACCTTTCATCTCAATCCCATTTTTTGAATTGTCCCTAATATAAATATCTAAAACCTAAAAAAAAAAATCCAAATAGCGTCAACGGCATCGAACGTTGATGTTGACATAACGGAAACGTTATGCAAAATTTCGAATACTTATACTTTTATGTAAGGCTTTGATTCAGACAAACACGCTAGTGTCACAAGCGGGATTCGAACTCACGACCTTCGGCTCAACACGCCGCTGCTCTAACCACTTGAACTATCTCGTGACTTCGATCCACTCGGACGCCAACCCCCCCATCTCAACCCCACCTTTTTAAAGTGGTAGAACAACGGCCCATTTAGCCGAAGGTCGTGGGTTCGAATCCCGCTCGTGACACTGCCTTTTTTATCTCAACCAATGCCTTACATAAAGATTAATTAATTAAAAGAGGTTACTTGGCCAATCGGACCACCAAACCTAATGGATTTAATAATATTTATTACTTTCCTATCTAATTAAGTATTAAAATAGTTCAATTTGTTGTAGCACAAAAAGTGAAAGTGTGTGATTCAAGAGGTTTGGCATGCGTCAAGAAAAATCGAGGTATTTAATTAATTAATTTGTATATAATTTATTTATACGTTATTATATAATTATTAATGGATAAAGTTTTGGATTGGAGGCACAATTTTTTAATACAATTTTTATTTTAGAGTTACGTTAGGTTAGATAGGGTTAGGTTACTGGTCCATGATTCAATGTTTTCAATTATCAAACCCTAAGTTCAGCTCGTTTTTTTGTTTTTTTTTTTCTTTTTGCGTATCTTATTTAACTGGAGTAGAGGTTATGATTTTCCTTGTACCGTTCAAATGCCTACTTAATCAAATTAAACAAACCAATTATCTTTCAATAGATTTTTTTATAAAACTGAGAGATCCTGTGACGGAGGCGAAGGTGCAGTGCGATTGCGTTCCTTCATGCAACGAAGACAACTTTCTTGTAGACACTGACAACACCATGTCATGGTAATCGGACCTTCATATTTATTCATATATAATTTATAATAAATTGAATTTTTTTAAAAAGGAATCTTGGCACCAACTTGAAATGGGGTTTGACCAAATATCCGAAGATGAGGCTGAAAAGGGATGTTATATTCGGCTGGTCCGATTTGCTGGGTAAGTTCTTCAATAATAATTTACCGATAAGTCAAACTTACAACACAGCCGGTTTTACCCGTGGGAAAAATATATTACCAAACGAAAGGTCTAATAAATTACTTCTAAGTCTACTTTGTTTCATTTTTAAATAAAGAGATTGAACTGGTTCACTCCACGACGTTTGTACTAAAATGACGTCATGAAAGGATGAGGCGTTCAGATTACATACATAAATTGATGAGCTGACCGTACAACCGTGAACAAATCATATTCATTTTAAGTAAGGACATGGAGAATGCAAGTGAAAATTTATTTTTTTAGCTAAACACGAAGAAAAAATCACAAAATTTCAGAACTTATCGATGTGAACGAAGTATAAATTAAAAGCAAACAGCATAAACAGTCTTTAAATGACATCAAACAATTAGTATCAACTTTTATTCATACTTATTAATGTACACCCGTAAAAATATTCGTTTGTACGATTGAATTTTTCATGGTTAGTTGCAGCAAGTGTGACAAATCGTTTCAAGCCTGTTTGACTATAGTGTAATCTACATTTGTTGTTTTCTTTCTTTACTTCTTTGGGTCTGAAATATTTTGAGGTTTTATTTCTTTATTTTAGAACATGATAGACACTGTGTATACAATTGTCGCTTCTTCACAAGCACTGTCTAATTTTCCAGGTTACCATATCAGTGCTCTAGGTTGCGGACGTTGATTTTCGACCACACAAGCTAATTTTTCGTTTTACGACGTTTACCTAAACGTCATTTCTCAAAATATCTGTTTGCAGAAAGTTCATTACGGTTTTACGATATTTATGGATTCTTGATTGTCGGAAAACCATTAAAACAATCACAATAGAAAATTTTAAAAGGGAAGTCCACGGACGGACATTAGTTTTATTTCTCAACCCAACTCGCATCTAAAAACGTTTATACCAGTGTTTTTTTTTTTTTTTTTTTTTTTTCAACAGTTTCTGGGTGTACCCATTTGTTATCGCTTTATAAATTTGCGTTTGTTAAAGAATGAGAGTGTGACTTAGTGAGGGAGTGAGAAGGAGAGTGAAGGAGTCAGTGAGTGAATGTGAATGAGAGTGTGCCAGTAAGCGAATGAGACAGGGAGTGAGAGGGGTGAATGTGTACTAGTGAGAGGGGATGAGAAGAAGAGTGAAGGAATTAGTGAGTGAATGTGAGTAAGAGTGTGTCATTAAGCGAATGAGAGAAGGAGTGAGAAGGTGAATGTGTACTAGTGAGAGGGAGTGAGAAGGAGTTAGGGAGAGAGAGAGAGAGAGAGAGAGAGGAGAGAGAGAGAGAGAGTCAGTCTGTAAATTTATGGGCGACTGGGTTAGTGAGTCAGCGAGTGTGTGTGTAAGTTTGTTTGTTTGTGTTTGTGAATATGTGTGTGTGTGTGTGTGTGTGTGTGTGTGTGTGAAAACCTTCTTTCGAGTCTTCTTGAACCTTTTTGATACTTCCTCTTTCGAGAACTTACATTTCCTGTTCTTCTGGAATGGAAACCTGTTACTTTACTTGTGCCATCTGGAAAAAAAGGGTTAACATTTTCGTAAGCGTCTTTTTTTCGAGAATCACCTGGAAAGTTTTTTTTTATCATTAATTAAATTTATTTATTAAAACGTCTTTTTAGACCAACCGTTAATTTTACAATAATATTATATAATAAATAAATATTTGCTGTTCTTACACAACCCAATGGAACCTGGAAAGTCAGGCCAAATTTGGTTTTGTGGATGGCAAGCGTTTTTTTTTCCTGTAGTGGATGGTTGAAAACATCATCCTCCTCTGAACGATCGGCCTGAAAATACGTTGTTTTTCTTTTCATAAACAAAAAAGTCATTATGAGCTAATGAATTGTTGTAGCAAATGAAAATACGCCATGAATGACGGGTGTAGATTGAGTGAGAGTGATTAGGTGTGTGCACGTGTTTTCTTTTTAAGTGAACGATTCAGTGAAAGAACGTGCGTTCGTTTCATTTAATTAAGAGGAACTAACGAACTGTTGTAGAATCCGAACATACGTGAATCATATTCTATTATGTCATCGAAATATTTAGGATCATCTACAACTGCTGACGTTAAACACTGGCAAAACGAGCAAACAACCTTCAACGTTTCTTTTTCCTCAGGTTCTTAACTGTTTCTGTACTGATAAAATCAAATAAAGACCTGTAGGTCATAGAACAGTTTTTTTAATACAATACCTAATGTAACTATAATAATAATAGTTGTATTTTTAATTAATTTTTTAAAATTTGTTTCAGTTTCGATTGGCGGTACAGCAGGATTGTTCTTGGGCTGCAGCTTGTTAAGCTTCGCTGAAATATTTTATTTTCTCACATTACAACTTTTCCTCTTTATACAACAAAGAAGCAAAAATTAATGTTACTTTATTTGCACGTTTTAATTGTTGTGGTACACTTGGTGGAAAATAAACTGAATAAAATAGTCCAAACTCTTTTCGGAATCCTGTACAAATGACAAGGATCAAAATGTATCAATGATCGTACTACATAATTCTGCATACTGCTTTATAGTAAGGCCGATCTCACAGATTTTATCAGATGATCGAAAAAAAAAGATCATAAGCTGAGAAGAAAGAAATTAGGAAAATCGAGATAATCGGAATACGAGTACTCAAGACAGAAACGATTTAAATAATTTTTTTTTTTTGGACAACACACACAAAAGGGAAAAAAAGCAGTCATAATAGAAATCATCAGTAAAAATGCTACATCTGAACGAGCAGCAATTTTTTTCATATTAGCGTTACAACAGCCGATTCCTGCTCGCCGCATTTTCCAGCACGAGGTCATCATACAAGGGTCAAAAGTAAGATTCCTTTCGGCATAAATTATATTAGTTTTTAATGAGTAATCAGAACCTGATTCATTTGAGATTGAAAGAGCAAAAAAAATTTTAAGGATATTTATTTTGAAAAGAATTTGATGTTATGTGCCTATTTGAACCTAATTTTCTATGTGTGGAAATTAGTGACCGGTAATCGATGTTTATTGAGAAATCGTGAGATGCGGTCTGATGTGATGTAGGTTTCAGAAAAACATTTTCTTTATCATGCCGACGTTTCGATCTTAATTGAGATCATCTTTAGAGCCTGGGATTTACAATTTCACATCCAAAATGTATTCGTTAAATTTAAACAATGTTTGTAAATCACAGGCTCTGAAGGTGATATCAATAAAGTTCGAAACATCGCACGATAAAGAAAATGTTTTTCTGAAACCTACATCACACCAGACCGCATCTAACGATTTCTAAATAAATACTAATTTTCTATAATTTTATAATCAAAAATTTTTATACTGTATGTTTTTAATGGGACTTAATTCCCGATCTGTTTCTAAAATTGGCTGTTAAAAGTTCATAGTTAGCGACTATAAAATAAATTTACTTTCAATTAGTGGTGAGAAACACTCGAAGATACGGGAACTTGCCTGGACTTGCCGGGGGTAGGAAAACCTGGCCGGCTTTGCGTGGAAAGGGGAGAAAAGCGAATGCTTTCGTCCAGGGTGCCATAGACTTCGTCCGCCTCGTCCTAGGGACTTCGTCCGTACACGGGCTGTCCCAAATCGCCGCGAGGAACCGGCACCCTTTCGAGACGTAAGTCTAACTTGACAGTTTCAATCCGGCTGTCATCCTTAGGTTATCTTATCCTGACAATATCGTTATCACTTTTGTAATTCTTTGAAAAAAAAAAAAAGTTCAGTTAGACAATTGTGCAATACAGAAAAGATATATTTCGTCGGAATCGATGCAATTATGTTTTCATGAGGTCAATGGATTGTTTGATTTAAGCATGAATAATCAATATTTTACGGGAAAAACTGAAACCAAATGATTCAATAATTTTTTATTATATGGGGTCTCAAGTTCTTGCGGCCTACATTTCAACCCGACAGATTTAACAAAATTTTTTTTCCAAAAATACCGACATCCCGATTTTATATGCAGTTTATCTATAAATTTTCTTTATATGATGCTGTTAATATTTCACGAAAAACGAAAAATGTAGGCTCAATAAATGCACAACGCGTTTTTCAAAATCCCAGTTGATTTTTTAAAATTATTTTTTTAATTGTTCCTCCAAAGACAAAAAGCAGAATAAATTGGGAAAAATCAGCTTTTGTAAAATAGTTACATTAGTAACCTGTAGTTTAAATAAACCGCAGAACCTCTATTGAGGATGAAGAGAAGCCGAAACGCTTAATCTCCCTTCTTCTTTCAGCCTATGTCAACAAGGTCTAGACAGAGTACGTGATGAATCATCAACTGATGACATCAACAAAAACGTTTTATTTTATATTTCCGGCTATAATTTATTTATGAAGGCCGGTTATGTCATTGTATGAAGTAACAGGGTACGAACAACTTTATGTTTCACGTGGATTAGTGGAGTCGTTTGAGAAACTGAAAAACGAACTCCGTCCCTTACTAAAAATTATTTTAACCGACTTCTCAAAAACTTTGCTCGCTAGCAGGATTCCCAGGCGACAAATAGTGCTGCAGAAATCGTAGTTGAACGAACGGTGGTTGGGCAATAGTTTCCGTAGTCAGTTAAACAGATCCTGTGCGAAAAGTGGAGCATGACCAACTTTGGTCGAAGCAATTTCCAAGCCCGTAGCTCGCTATTGGATTTGGATTCGTAGTGGTTCGTTTGCGAGACTTCTGCAGAGTACCTACCAGAGCAGTCGTTAGGTGACTCTGTTTATCAGCCTTGAGCGAATGGCTTGACTTCCCTAGTGGTTAGGTCTTAACTATGTTATAATATGTTTGGTCTAAGGAGGGAAGAAGCCCAAGGCGTCCTCTCAGCCCCCTACTTTTCTCATTATTTTTTAATGACACTGAAGATTGTATTGGTGGAGTGGTTTGCATGGATCTCACAGGATAAAACCTATGTTGATGATATAAATGACCCCAAAGGGAAAAAAATCTCAATAAAAGAAAAGACAATTTAAAGCTGAAAAGAAATTATTTAGTGCTATTGTACCTGCTTCACAATTGCACACATCTCCGCTCGGTTTTTATGGTAATTGATCAGAAATTAATATATCACAGGTGGGTTACTTTAAGAAAATCAGACCTGATCACTTTAGTTTCGACATTTTGTTATTTTCAGTGTGGCACATATTTTGTGCAGTTGCTCAGGGCTTTAAAATAAAAGTCAAAAATAATCAAAAATTCAGTGATTGCTCTCTATTGCAAAGATTCCTTTAAATATCAAAGAAATTCTTACATAATCGCAGAAAGAATGGCTAAATGGTTAGACCATTAACTATTTCTTAAGACAGGAAGTTAGACCAGAATCAGGTGCGATTAACTTTGAGTAGTACTTATGATCATTTTTATAGCAGGTGTTTGCTAATCGCCTCAATGAGACTTTCGACTTGATTTTTGTGCAGCGTGGTCTGGATAGTAACCTCTATCTGCGGCCTATACGGAGCGATTTGGCTTTGCCAGTCGACGATGCACCGCTTCGAGGAGAATCCGACGGTCATCTCGTTGGAACGTAACTACAAAGAATGGAACACCACTTTCCCCGCGAGTACCATTTGTCCGAAGACAAAGACCGAAGAGGACTTAGAGAACGTAATCTCTAAATGGTAATACCATCGGAGTCATCAATCAGTCCGTTACTGCAAAAATTTCATTTCCAGGTTTCCTAATGCGGACAACGCGACCGAGGCGGAACGTTGGCTTCGAGTCCTATCATACGCTACATATACGAATTTCGTTCAAATGGAAAGTTACTCTCCAGCAATCAGGCCTGAGAATTATTTGGATGCCGTTTTGGACGCGAAGCTACAGTTTCGATACGTACTGAGCAACAGCAACTCAGATGCGGCCGACCTCGTTCCTACAATGACGGAGCTGGGCCTATGCTACTCGTACAACTCACAAGTCGCAATTTATAACAACCCTGAGTAACTTTGTAGAAAATAACTGTGTACGTGTATATCATTTAATAATGACAAAAATCGTCAAGGTACTGGAGGCAGAACAATTTCACTTTCGTCGAGGTAGGAGATCTTTTCAAGGGGAACCCTTTGGAAGGCGATATCTTCGCGCAGGTCATGGAAATGAACAGCGGATTCAAAGTAAATACACTATTACAAAAGTTAAAGAACCTAAAAATAATTTGATTTTTTAAGGTGTTCGTCCATAGCCCTTCAGAGGTTGCAGACATAGCGAGCTCTTCTAGAGAGTCACCTCCTAAATTTTACATGGTAAGAAATCAATTATTTTCGCTATCTTGGCATGTTCAGTGTTTGTTCTGCTAATTGTTAACAAAGCCCTAATCCCTCCTGGTAAAGCTGGTTGATCATCTCCGGAGGACAAGGTGACATCCCACAGACAGACCGGCCAGGAGAGCTAGGGCAAAATGATCTAACGCCAACCGGTCTATTAGAAACAACACGGAATCTCAGAAAGAAACGGCCAACTAACTTTACTTTCTCAGGAACAGGTCAAATCCTCTTTAGTCGGACTATATATTCATGAATTAATCAGCTTAGGTCAAGCCCCTTTCCATTGGGTTTTCCCAATTATACAAATTTATTATTCAAGATTCGCTTCTTATCCCCGTCACAAACCTACTATGAAACGGATCATCATCGTCGCATGCAAATCACTGAGATGCGATTTCTTAATTTCTGTGGCATTTAAATGGTGCTATCAAATCGCAACCTACGTGCAACCAGCCTTTTTTTTCTTGATTGTTTTACTGTTATATGACGTTGTGCCACAGGAGTAACTCTTAATGGGTGCTTTAAGGACCGCCTTATTTGCAGACAACTATTCGGCTCGCATCTATCGCTTGCCTAAATCCCCGGTACTAAATAGCACCACAACACCAAAACACTATCATTCCTTGGGCTCCTTAAACCCCCGTCATTAAAATGGTGTACCTAACTTATTTATGATTTTGCGAACACGCCACTATTAGACCCCACTGGCCTTATATTAGGTCAGTTTCCACAATCTATGTGTTGAGTTACAGTGGTTTACTACAGTTTTCGCCGGGTGTCACCACTATTTCACAACGCTTCTGCCTTCCATACAACAGACAATGAACATGCATCATGCCTCTGCACAAGCAAGGGGTTAACTTGCTTAAAACTGACTCGTCGAAGTCATAGCTAACGGTTAAAGCCACCAATATAAACCAAACGCAGTACAGTGCTTTTAACAGGTGGCCGAGGCTATAAGCTTTACCGTCTATCAACATCAGCTTCCACAAACACCGATCAATCAACACCCGCCAGGGTTACTCCCAACCGACAAACCGACAAACACTGTTTGAGAATCCACGGCGCTTAAGAGCTCCACATCATGACAATGAATAAGCAAGGTCTTAATTGGCTTAACACTGATTCGTCGAAGAGATGTCATAGATAATGTGAAGGTCTCCAATATAAACCACAAGCAGTACAGTCCTTTTAACAGGTGCTATAAGCACTGCATGGTCTGTCAACATCAGCTTCCATAACCACCGACCAATCAATACCCGCCCCGCCCCGGTTACTCCCAACAGCATTGTCCAAGAGTCCATGGTGCCCAAGACTACACATCAACACTGGTTGTTGTTCACAAACAATTCAACAATCAACTTGTCTGTTTTTTTTAAGTTTTTTTTTATAATTCATGGTTTTATTGACTTTATACTTATTTATATTAATCTTTATTATTTTATAATTGATGTTTTATTGTTAGTATTTTAACATGGGGCTACGGCTATTGTTTCATTCATTAAGTCATTTGTAGGACTAGAAAAAAATAATAAATGGAGCAAACGCTTTGCAGGCGCTGGACCTTGTTGCTTTGTCCACGTACTCCACAGATCAGACGAAAAGCCTCAGAATATCCCAGAGAAAGTGCCGTTTCCTCGATGAAGGCAATCTGAAGATAAGTCCGGCCTACACGTACAAACTCTGCCGGATCGAGTGCAGGATGAAACTTGCCAACAGGCTTTGCGGCTGCGTCCCCTATTTTTACAGGAAAACCGGTTAACAAAGCGAATCCTTTCTACCATTTATCGAACGTTTCATAAACTATTCAAACCTGAAATTTTCAGATTTGAAAATATGCGACGTCAACGGCATGCTTTGTCTCGCAAAATATAAAGGTTTGTTTCCTTAACGAGAGAAACCGGCCATCCTAGAATGTCAATGTAATGCAAAATGAAGTTAATTAAGCAGGTTTTTTTTCTTCTTCAAGAGAGACTTCTAAAGCTGCTACACGACGGAGTGAAAGAACAATGTCAATGTGTCCCTCCTTGCAATGACGTTAATTATTCAATACACGTAGATAGCCTCTCGCCATGGTGAGTGCCTGAACATTTCTGACTACTTATTTGAATACAAGTATATCGGTTATAATATGCAAATTACGATAAAAACAAGAACAGCAAGAAAAATAAATCATGAAATGTGGTTTTTCAGACAAGCATTGGAAATTAGAGGAGAGACGTTATTGATAGCAGATAGCTTTTATATATATAAATTTTTGCATTGCTGAATATTATTAATAGAAAAATAAATAAGAAGAGTAAGAAAATAGAAATTGTTATTAGCTATTAAACATCTGATTTGTATTTTTTTAAGAGTTAGCTCCAGCAATGTTCCATGTAGCATGAACATAGATATTTTTGAATTATCCAAGAAAGCCTGTAATCCGATTATACAATCATACCTGAAAGAGATTTTTCGCAGTAAACCAGGGTACGGAGACGTCTGGGATGGAAGAAGTGCTTGATGGTGTGCGACAAGGGTCAATACTGTCTCCGCTGTCGTTCACAATTTTTCCATCTGATACGCATTTGACACCACCATATTAAAAACTCGTCCCTCTTTTACACAAGGTTCATTTATGTTACAAAAGTACATATCAACAATTTAAAAACGGAAAAATTTTGGGAAAATAAAGTTTAACCCCTCGAAGTCTTAAAGTCAACTTATACAATGAACCTATTTTTCAATATAACGAAGTTAACTATTTAGGACTTAATTTGATAGAAGCATAACTTACATGCACACGATTATAACATAAGCATAACATAAAAAACATACAATCAAAAAATGATTTAAAATGCTTTATTACTTACTCAACCGACAATTAAAATTTTCAACATACAACTTTCTCAAACCTATTTGCAATTATTTAAATCGCTCAAATTTTCCCATATTCAAAGATTACTCAGTTTTCAAGCCAAATTTTTTACGGCTTTTTCCGTTTCCGCCCCATTTTTGCGTAAAAAATAGCGTACTTCGGGTCGTCGGTGGCCGGAACGGTTTAGGCGTTGACCCGGCGCTCATCACGGTAAGGCGAGGGTCCCGGGTTCGAATCCAGCGGCCCTGCATTCGTGAACTAGTCTTTGATCGAACCATCATTTACAAAAAACAAAAATTAAATAAAACAGACTTCTCAGAGATCTTGCCAACGGCTACAAACAATAAATTATACAATCTGCTAGTTGTATATAATACATGTACTTTCAGCATAATTCATAATCAATCTGCCTTAAGGTTATTATTATGATTATGGCTAATTTAAATTAATTATTCTTTTTATCCAAGGCCTTGGATGGGATGAAAAAGTTCGTGTCATGAGTACGATCTCAACCATTATCTTAGATAAAAAAGAATAAGTAATTTAAATAATTAATATGTTCAAACATGACTGCTAAACATTGATTAATCAAGGATGATTTTATGATTTTATTCGAAGTGTTCTTTTTACAGGTTTCTCGGCACTAATTTCAAATACGGACTGATTAAGTATCCGAGAAGCCGGTTGAAAAGAGACGTGTTCTTTTCATTCAACGACCTCCTGAGTAATTAATAACCAGTCTTAATATTTAAAATTTAAAAAATGTAATTATATTATGTTTCAGTCCAATTTGGTGGTACTGTGGGGCTCTGCTTAGGATGCAGCGTTCTAAGTTGCATCGAGTTCGTCTACTTCTTCACCCTGCGCTTATTCTTATTTGTAACTCATAAAATCAAAGAGAATAAACGTTTCCCTCTTAATATTCAAAGCTTTCGTTGAAATAAAGCATGTCAACTTTAGTGTCAACGTCGTATATAATAAATTTTTCGACAAGTATGTTATGTAGAAATGTATAGTTTTATGTCTTTATGGATAAAGAAATAGAACAGGTTAAATGTTTTGACCTTTTTTTTTCAAGCTACACGACTCGTGCAGATACTCCTCGACCTTGGTTTAATCTGCCCGAAGGCACACGGTAGGAATCCCACCCGCGTTTATCTTTTCTTGCCCATCCTGACCGGCGATGATGGAAGAGCTGTTGCATTTCCGCCGGCTTTCCAGAAAAGGTTTAACCGGGAACATTAATCCCAGAATAAATAAAGATTAGTAGAAGGATTCCGGGTATTTTCGCTTTTGCGTCAACAATTGGGTCAACAGAGGTGATGAAACTATTGCAGAAAAAGATCAGGAAAAGGAGGGCTTTTCGGGAAATGAGTAAACCGTAAAAAACCCATTCCTACAAAGACTGTTAAACTCGAAGAATGTGTATCTGTTCCTATATTTTTAACATTTGATTAGATTTCGTGGTCTGCTTGACCAAATAAATTCCTTTCAATTAATTAAGGTTTTGGTTGAAATAAAAAATTCAGTCTCATAAGCGGGATTAATTAAGGCTTTGTTTGAGATAAAAAGTCAAGTTGAAAAATGGCAAAAAGGAGGGAAAAGTTAAAAGGTGGGGTTGAGATGAAGTGGTAGAACGCCGGCGTGTTTAGCCGAAGGTTGTGGGTTCGAATCCCGCTTGAGACACTGACCTTTTTATCTCAAGGAAACCTTAACCAAGTTGGGAAAAAAAATTCAAACTATATCTACTATGATTATTTGTACATTGGTAAATATACAATTTATCATAAAAGTCATCTCATAAATTTGTAAGAGAAAGTTCGATTTTTTTTTTTAATCCGGAGGAAAGTCTGGAAGATTATCTAATAATATTGCCCGAGTTCGAGATACTCCGCCGGATCTTTTTTTTTCAGCCATGAGCTTTTGCAATTTGAGCGACGTTTCGGAAAATGCTTTTTTCTGTTGGTTGGAAACTGTGAACTTCCTTGTATGCCAATATGTTAGAATCTTCATAAATTATTATGAAATCTATATGATCTTTTAAAAAAGATAAAATTGAGGTCTTTCTAGCCTTACGAACTTTTGGTTTTCAAAGAAATTATCAGTAGTTTTCCAAAGGAAACATTGCTGAACTATTTACTATTTTTAAATTCAAAGAAATATTCACGTTTTTACTGGGTCTATATTGAGACGATTTTATGTTTCTTATTGTCTTGAACATGAATCAAAAATTTCATTTTTAAATGTCTTCTTGAGATCTTCGGATTTGATGAACCTGTAGTCAGGTCATTCCGGACTTGCAGTAACTATAAACTGTAAATTCAAAGGAGTGATGGGGCTATATAGCTGTCACTGGCATCTAAGAAAACATCCACATACCATGGGTATATTCAATAATGACCTCATTTATAGACTGCAATGAGGAGGTAGAAACAGCCAGCCATGTCCTCTATGACGCCAACGCTCTATGAAGACACTACCTGAGATAGAAAAAAACTGGGAAACTATTTGTCGCAAGGACAATCGACGACATAGTACTACTTAGGAGAAGGATCGAATCGATTGAACAAAACTAAGGATCTAGGAAAGTAAAATAACCCAGAAGTGCATGGAGAAGACAAACTTCCTTGTGTCCATTTTTACCATCATCATCGTCAAAAATATTCGTCAAAGCAAGACCACACAAAGAAACAATATAAGAAAGGGGATCATTTGTAAAGCGGCCCATAGACGATCAATATTATTGTACAATATTTTGGGTTGTGCAAGTTAATTGATCGTGTGTAGACGGCATTGAAAGTTTGTGCAATACATTGCATTATTGACGAAAACTGGAAAATATTGCACCGTCTGTTGGCATTATTGCGCAATATAAGTCATTTTGTGAAGTTGCACAAAGTTCAATATCACCTTCAAACTATTCAAGTTCAATGCACAGACAAAATTTTGTACAATATAATTCAACGTTAAGGGGCAACTGTCAAATTATTGTGCAATCTATATTGTACAATAATATTGACCGTCTATGGGCCGCTTAAGAAGGCCGCTGTAGAATTGAATAATCAATAAGTAATATGTTCGCAACATTTCATTAAATCTTTTTTTTTTTTCAGAAAAAAGAAAGAAAGAGCAAGATTGCGTATAATTTAGATGGCCAAAGCGATCGGTCAGTCATAAATCGAGGTGATTAGCTTAACTAGACATCACGGTCCAAAACTAATCCGGCCTCTTAGCAATTACCTCGACAATCATCTTCAACGAGTTATGAATCAAATAGTCCAATAAGGAAACAAAGAACGGCAAAGCGTATACGAAACCGAAGTCAGTTCAAATAAACTCGTCCAGGAGATTTCATCCATTCGTTCCAGGAGGATCAAGGCCGCCTAGAAGCGAAATGTAAAATTTGCTAAATGGATCAAATCAAGTTTTTTATATTGTTTTTCCTTTGCGCGTTTATCATGGAGTTGATTCTGAATCAGAATTGCGCCGGTGATGACGGAAATCCCCACATGTTGGCGGACCTCGTCCTGGTGGGGAGATTTAAGGACAGGATTCTCTCGAGGCACAGCCAGTTCTTCGCCAAGTTTCTTCTCGTAATGGACAAGGTGAGCTTCAAGTTCTTTTGTTTACGCTTTTCCCACGCATGGGCGAACTTTAAAAGCTATTAAAAAAAAAAATTACCGGACCTGCTGGCAGTAGCAAGGACATCATAGAAATCTTCAATATCTATTCAAAATTTAACTGTGTATTTCAACCAATAGATAGAATTTAAAAACAAAATAGCATCGGTATACATTTATCAACATTATTTGAGAATAGTTCAATTTCATTTTTACCTCATTCACAAGTGATAGTTTTCGGAAGTATTCTGCGCAAATTCTAGAACTTATCTAATAGAAGTTCTTATATTTTCTGTATTTATCTTGTTTTGTTCGTGTCTTCTGGTGTCTTATCACCCATCAGACTTCACTACCCTGTACCTAACTGAAAACCATGTCACATTTAGTGCGTCCTTCCATTAAGTTTTGGATTAATAATAGATTAGTTTGAAATAAAAAACTTTATATTAACTTGTTGTTTTGACTAAGCGTTTGTTTTTGAGTTTCGATTATTATAATTTCGATTAAACGGCGATGATTCGAGTTAAATTTAAGTACTTCATATTGATTTTAACTTTTTTCGTTAAGTTTTGAGTACTTTACTAAGCTACAATTTTTTTTTCTAAGTGGAACACGCACTATCTATTTCGTCAATGTCAATCATATTCATAAATATTCCATAAAAGATTTATTGTTTGATAACATTTGGGCGAATTTTAAAATGGCAAAACTGACTTCTGTAAAGTAAACAAAAAACCGAGAAAATTTAAAAATTTGTTCTTTTTTTTACATTTCCCTTCAATAGCACACACCAAACAGTTCGAATTGAACACTAAAAACTCTTGACGAACAAGGCAGGAATTTTATTTTCTATTAGATTAACTTCAAGTTCGAAATAACCCGCGGAGGAAAATAATTGCCGTGAAGCAAGGACATCTTGGGACTAGTACAACCGGTCCTTTTGTACATTTACGATTAAATTTAAAACAAACAAACAAAACATAGAACATAGAAATAAAATTCATAATAAACTTTAATAGGTAGAATTAACATAAAATAATGTGCGAGTTTCTAGGATGGACAAATAGAGAAATAGCGTCTATTAAAATAATCAGCAATAACTATTCTTGTAATGTTTACATCGTAAAAAAAAAGATTATTTAAGGAGTAGAGAAATCGTTTAATTTAATTTTTTTTTTCAGTTTCACATTTTGATAATGGGGTTTCGTTGCTTTTCAGCTTTCTTCATCATGCGTGAGATTTCTTCAGTCAAATCCTCGATTAGGCTCCAATTCTGATCCGGTCCTTTGCAGATTTCTATCGATCAGGGCTTTCCAAGCGTAATGGGAAATATTAGAAAGTGGCTGCCTGGAAAATCTGGGAAGAACGAGATCCGTTTTTATTTTTGGATTCGGAACCGCGTTTTATGCGTTTTGAGTGTTGACAGTTCAATTGCTCCAGTGAAACATGTTTCTTTATTTCTTTAAATTAATTAATTAATGGTATGGGTTGAGATTAAAAAAAAAAAAAATCAGTGCCACGAGCGGGATTCGAACCCACGACCTTCGGCATAGCCATCCCTAGCCACCTTGTTCCTTTATTGGAACTGTTCAAAGGTAACATGAATGCTGAATATAATTTTCTAGCCCTAATTAAACTCGCTTTGAAATATGTTTAAAAAATTTCTAATGTGATATTTAATACAATCTGTATAAAATAAATCATCTTGTAATTTTATCGATTTTATCGCACTATGAATTGTAGGGAATAGCAACCAATCATGTTCTCCGAGTTAACATTAATTTTTGTTTCACAGTTCAAATATTAAATTTAATTAATCAAAGTAAAATCTGAACGATTTAAATTATAATTTATCATAATAAAAGACAGTTTATCTTTGAGCCTTAAATGGAATAAACACGAGACGATCGCTAATAGTGTTTGGTTTTTTAAATACGTTTTAATCCGTCGATAATTTCGTCAAATCTCACTTTGATTTAAATTGCAGAGACAGATAAAAATTAATAATTGATAATACAAATTAACATCGGTATAAAGAGATATATTTCAAATAAATTAAACTGCAATCAATCCGGCGAGCGATATTTTCAGGCAACGTTACCTACTAATCGCATAGGGAATGAAAGCGGATTTTTTTTTTACTTCCTATCGTATCATCCTTATCTAGATGTAATGATATAACGTTTGCATATTTAAAAAGGAAAAATACTATAAAAAAACAAACTACAAGGTCTTAGACAGGCAGTTTTGCTTATATTTTAAAAATATCAAAAAATATTATCTAAATATGTTTGTTTAGGCAGTGAGTGTGTATGTGGATCTGAGATAGATAGAGATAGATAGATAGATAGATAGATAGAGATAGAGAGAGAGAGAGAGAGAGACAGACAGACAGACAGCAAAAGACAAAGGGAGAGAGAAAGAAAGAGGTATATAAAAAATATACAAAATATACATTACATTCCACAGGGTTGTACGTAGGTTGATTACAAGATAAGATAGATAGCGAGAGGAAGGTGAGGAGAGGATGGAGAGAGAGAGAGAGAGAGAGAGAGAGAGAGAGAGAGTGGAGAGAATACGAAAGAAAGCGAGAAAGTGGAGAGAGAGAGAGATAAAAAAGATATCGTAGATCACACCAGTACCTAGGTAAAATGGAAGATAAATAGACAGATAATATAAATATAGGAGAGAAAGTCAATGTAGGGAAAGAGGGATAGAATGAAGAAAGAAAAAGAGAATGAAAAACAAAGAAAAGTAGAAAGACGTTTGGCAATGATATATGTGAAAAGAAAAAGTAGGAAAAAAAGCAAAGATGTTTTTGGAAATGAGGATCTCGGTGTGTGAAATTGTGAGGACAAGTGTGAAAGATACACAGGTAATAATGAGAGTGTGTCGTAAAAATGTCAAATTTAGTTATATTGTATAATACTAGTTAGACGTAAGAAAGTAAGTCGAGGCGATAAAAATGAAAAGTAACTTTCTTTCATTGTCAATATTGGTAAGTGGTGGGAAGGTTAAGAGTTTTAGGGTACAAAACATTTTCCCTAGATTATATATCCGGTATTTCCCCGGATTAACTCTGACACCGGGTTTTAAGGTGTAAGGTTAGTAGAACAAGCCGACTTTACACACAAGTCATTGTGATGGATCTGTTTCAGTTGAGAATACTCTGGGTGATCTTCGCCTTCGTGACTGTGCGTTCAGCCTTCGGCAGGATATATTTCGAGGGGATGGACCAACCACCGGTATTGCAGGAGGGGAGGAAACCGGCCCAAGAATCTGCGAACCCGCCTATCGCGAACCAGGCCCATTCGACTCAGACGCGATACCAATCTGGACCTGTCGTTCAAACGGCGGGAAAGAACGATCCTCTACTTCCAAGTGCTAACCGTCCAATACCAGCTGCAAACCGCCAAAATCAACCCGGAAACCAGCCTTTGCCAGCTGCAAACCATCAAGCTCTACCCGGAAACCAGCCTTTGCCAGCTGCAAACCACCAAACCCAACCCGGAAGCCAGCCTTTGCCAGCTGTAAACTACCAAAATCCGCCCGGAAGCCAACCTTTACCGGTTGCAAACCACCAGAATCCAGCAACACCTGGCAACCAACCATCGCCAACCATAGAAAATTTACACCATTTACTTTCTGGGCCGAACTCAGCCAAACCATCCGAACAAGCGCTTAAGGCCTCCATGCTCAAGTACATCGGTCGCGGATTGACCGAGATGACACTTCAAATGCAGAGGGTCCTCAGCGAAAAGAAGACCAACGTGTTCTTCGCTCCTGTGAGCATCGCCTCAGCACTCGCTCTGTTACTTCTTGCTGCGAAAGGTCAAACAGCCAAGCAGATCGCCAACTGCCTCGGTTTTCCCGTTGTAGATGACTTATCTTACAGGTATTTCGCTCTTTAAATTTAACCGGTTGCTTGATCATTTTTGACGAGTTAAAGACGGTTAAAGAATACTGCTATCCTCTTTTATATTTTTATCGTATAAATAACAGCCGAATTAAACGAAACACTATTCCGTAGGGAAGAAGAAACCCATCAGCTTTTGGGATTGTTTTTCAACGAGCTGAAGAGCGGTACGAGCAACATCAGCTCCCAGTTGGCCCTTGCCAACGGAATCTTCATCCAGAACGGCCTTCTCATCAAACCCCAGTTTAGAAACATTGTCACAGCAGCCTTCAAAAGCGATGTATACTCGGTCGATTTCAAAAGCAAGAGAAGCGACCCCTCAATCGCAATTAACTAGTTAGTACAATAATTAATAGTTTAATAAGCAAATCCTATTCTGTTTCCTTGTTGTTATTGCATACATCCAATAATAGTGAATGCTAAAAATGATTCTTTGTTAACAGCTGGGTGGCAAATCGCACTCACGGACGTATAAAGACAGTATTGGGCGAGCCATTACCGCCATCGACCGTAGCCGCTCTGATCAACGCCATATATTTCAATGGAAATTGGGAGTACCCGTTCTTCGCCACAAGCATGTAATTAAGTTATAATTTATTTTATGGATTTCCTTTCGTCTACTAACGTTCGGTTATCACAGACGGAAATTCTACGTGACGCCCAAAAAGGCCATCCTTATCCCGATGATGGAAAACTATGCCAAGGTTCCGTTCCTGATGGACAAGAAGGCGGGCTTCAAGATGATCGGCTTGCCCTACAAGGGCGATGAGCATCTCATGTATTCTATCATTCCAGACGGTGACCTCGACAATTTCATCGCAACGCTGACCGCCGACCGAATCTACGACTTAATCAACAGAACGGTGGAAGAAATGGTAACATTAATTTAATTTTCTGTCTACATTGCACTACATCCAATCACTCCTTTTTCGCTATAAACAAATAATTCGTTGAATAGATTTTGGTAACTAATCTTGCACTTGAGCTTAGTCCTTATTACTCAATATAGTCGACCAGGATGGTCTAAAACGGGCCAAGCTAAAGGTTTTATATAGTTCGCTTATTTCGACTCTTGGTTGTTTTGGCATTTAATCATCTTCAGTGGTTGATCTGTACGTTATTTTGTCAACTGGTCCTTGATCAAAAGATCAAATTATAGATTAATCATCATCGAAAAACCTATTCTGAAAGTCTATATTGTTCATCCTTTACTTGCAAAGCATATATTATGTTATGATCATATTGTTAATCCCTAATCCTTTCATAATCAAATTGTACAATTACAATTTTAAAAAATGTTGTTTTCGTAAGGATTTAAGCTACTGAACGAAAGAGATATAAAGCTATCTAAGGTCAGGTCTAGAGATGCTGCAGAAGTCAAGTTTATTCCCTTCGGACATTTTCGCTTTCTATGTCTGGTATCGGCTAAAGAAAATACTTCTTATTCACAAACTCTAACTTAAATCTTCTTTTGAGAGACGCTTCATTTAGGTCTGCGAGGTGATGAACATTTAGTTTGGTTGTTTCATCATTTTGATCCAATCTCCTTCGCCGATTTGGTCTGACAAACAGGTTTGCACATTTCGCCATCTTCGGCGGCAGTCCTGCTTGATATATCCCAATTCCTTCGAAGGCATAACTTCTACCTGGCAGTTTAACCAGCAAGCCGGTATGATCAATGACATGCTAAACTAAGGTGTTTTGTGGTTCACCGGTTTCGACGGTCGGATAGGTTTAAGCACTTGGCTTCATCAAGGATCAATCAGATCTCCGAAGATGGCCAAACTAAAGGTTTTCTAGTTTGCTAATTTTCGCCATCTTCCTTGTTCAGTATGTGAGTTTCTTATAAAACAGTATCCAGTTCTAGCTGTCAATCCAGCAGTAAGGATGGGCCGACCAGGATGGTCGAAGACGGTCCAAACTAAATATTTTATGTAGTTATTTATATAATTCGTTGATTTTGACCCCCACGATATGTTTAAAGCATTTGGCCATCTACAGTGGTGGTCTGTATTTGATTGTCAACAGGTCCTTGATCAAATGATCAAATTATTCACCATCATCGAAAAGCGAATTCCGTCAGACCAGCAAGAAAATGCAGACCGAGAAGATAAGAGACTAAGCTAATTGTTTCCGATTGTCTCGGTTTTTTTGCCCGACCTTAGGCTCTTGTCCATAGTTAAACTCTGTCAACCACCAAATTAAGAATTTCGATAAGAAATGAAATTCACAAAGTTATTAGTTTCTACTGTTCGCTGAACACCAAACATCATCAGTAAGCAGCTTTGCTTTTTAAACCACAATCACTGGGAAAGTTAATAGAAACGATGCGGTGACTATGTAGATTCACCTTTTATGAAGGATGTCTATTCACAGATTTTTTCATCTTTTCTTTCTTCAATAAGTGAAATTGGAAAGTTATGGTAAGGAAAAATGTGTCAAATAATAGATAAATATTTGATATTTTTTATTGACGACACCGGCACTATGGTCGTGAAAGGTTGCTCCCGACCTTATAATTGGTGAGTTGTTTTGTCATTCGTGCCTTTCGGAGACGATGACTCTTCATAGGCTTTGATATCACAAATTAGACTATCAGAAAACGACTAAGTTCAACAAGAAATTAACTATCTTCATGTGACTCAGGTTACCACTCCTTATAGCTTGTTAAAATCAAACGGTATCGATCAATATGCAAATTCCGCCCTTTAATCTTTAGAGCAAAGTCGTCATGTTGCTTGGCAAGTTAGGTAAAGCTTGTTAACACTAACCTCAAGATAAGAGAACAATTTTTTTTCTTGTTTTCCATCTTGAGCGGGACGCCTATGTGCTATTTTGTCACATCAATCATTGAGCTTTTTGGAAACGACCATGACGCAGTTCAACAGTGCTCTACATAATTTGTTGAAGATCTTATATTCTTAACCTCCCCCCATTTTCAACTTGAGATACTACATATATTTAATTAGCATATACCGCATACATATGTCAACACTGCTGATGTCAACTTTTCTTTTCCAGACGATTATATTGTTTCCGAAAATGAAGTTAACGATGGAAATCGACCTTCACACGACTCTGAACCGGCTAGGTGTTAAGGACGTTTTCATCCCTTCTAAGGCGGACCTCAGCTCCCTCGCGACAGGTGTTTCCGTCAGCAAGGCTATACACAAAGCTGAAATCGATGTAAACGAAATGGGAACAACAGCATCCGCAATCACCCTGGTCTCCACGATCAGGACAAATACGATTCCGAACTTCTTTGTCTTGAAACCCTTCGTCTTCTTCATCTACCACAAACCCACCCAAGCCATCACCTTCTGGGGGACGGTCTACAACCCGACGTTATAGAGGCGTCAACGCTTCAACTGAGTCTTTAATCAAATTATTGACCCTCGGTTAAAAAACCAAATAACAATTCAAATTTGTAAATATTCCAATTAATTATTATTTTTAAAGTTTTGATTGAGATGAAAAAGTTTGGGTCACAATTCGAACCCACGACCTTCGGCTCAATACGCCACTGCTCTAATCACTTGAGCTATCGTTACTTCGATCCCCTCAGACACCAATCCCTCATCTCAATCTTAAACCTTTCGAATTTTCTCTCTTTTAGCCATTTTTGTAAATATTATTGTATAAATATAACGTGATACTAGTACTTTAACTATGTTAATATCTGGTTATTTATTTTTATCTAATAATAATCCATAGAAAAAAAGAATAAATTTTTATTAAATTTGATCGAAATGTTCGTAACGATACATTTCCAACGATAGCCATTTACACGAACCATTTATTCTATTTCAAAAAATTGTATGTTTTGTATTTGCAATGCAATGCTCTTGGTTTAAAAAATTTAAATATTTTTGTATAAAATTAACTTTACTCTAGTCCTTTAACTATCATAATAGTTATTTATTTTTTATTCCTTAACAATAAAATTAACTTGTTGAACTAACATCCTATCATATTTTTTGAATGTCCTCGATATCATAACTGCAAATAACTGTATAAATGACATTTTTGTCTCTCCATATGGAATCTCCCTTTAGAACTGTCGTTCATTAACCAGGTCTGCTAATGGATTGTCTAGAAGATTTTTCTTGTATGTAAACAAGGTTCTTAGGTATATCTTCAAGGTAGCTCAAGAATAGCTTTCCCAAGTACCATAACCTTCTCATTGTTATTGGCAGTTGTATAGGATATTTTCAATAGTATAATTTCTTTAGTGACTGGGAGTTTTGTGGCCCTGAGAAGGGTCGGTGTTGTGTGGGGAAGCCGTGACCATGTGCGTGGCGCCGTTGGTGGTGGTCTGTGACCGTGAGTAAACCTTGGCTGAGGTCCGGTCGCAGTGAGTCGGTTGACTCTACAGAGGCCGAGGTACTGCAGTGCAGCAATTAGCCGGGAGTAGCGTTTGGCGTTTACGGCGAAGTCGACTGTTTAGAAGGCGAGATCAGGCTAATGATACGAGTACTTCCTGTCGACAGTGTTCCTTTAGTGATGGCTCGTCGGGTTGACGAGTCTGCTGACGTTTTCCATTAGTTATGATGGATTCCGGCGAAGCAGTGCCTCTGCTTATATAGGGAAGAGCTGTATTATGATTGGCTGCAGAGTGGAGGGCGTGAACATTCTATAAGTCGTAGTGGCATCTAGCGGTAACGTGTGGTACCTGCAGGTGGCCACTACAGTTTACTTCAAAGTGAGAATTTTGATCTGCTGTCAAATAGTCTGGTGATTCCAAATAAGTCTTTTATCGATGTAAAGGCAGTGGTTAGAGAAATAAAGTTATAGGTTTCCTGGGATCTGGTTTCGTTAAGTCTGATCCTCTATTTCTTGAACCATTCTTCCAAAGAGGATAGATGATTTCTAATAACCACTACTGGGTTTCTTGCAAATATGACGGTACCGTCTGCGTGAGCACTGTACCGGGATATATAGGAATTTCTTCATTGTATACTGAAAAGTGAACGGGACCTGGGATGATGCCTTGCGTATCATCCGCTTCGTCTTACGTGGAAGAACGATGTTGATTCGTTCTTAACAGGCTATCGGACAGTTTGGATTTTAAGATGATAATACCCTTGAGTTTCCAGAGCAGCGCAATCGGAAAGCTTGCATCACGTCTAAAAAATGGATGGTATATAACCACCCTATGGCACTGTTAACACTAGAACTTTTTAAGTACAAATTTGAAAACAATGAGTTTATGTTTAAATGAAATCCACCATTCAGACAATTATTTAATCGTATAATTGGAAGGCTAAACTAGTTAACTATACAGGTTAGTGCATAACTCGTTTTGAAACCACATAATGTCTACATTACAACAATAAATGCCCTTGACGTGCAAGCTTGAAACTGGCTTTAAAAGCTAAGTGTCGGCAATTTTCCGATAAAGCCCTTCATCAAAGCCCTGGTAAAAGGATTGGCGTGATTTTCCCCTCGTTCAAAACAGGTCCGAACATGAACATGAAAGGGAGGCTCTTGTTCTTCTTGAAGAACAGCAACATCCACGGTTTGAAATACACAGTGGGGGACATCGGTTGGACGCAGCGGTATTTACATATGTTGACGTGTCCATTTGTGATCTATGATCTTTTTACAAAATGTGATAAGGTGGATAAAGTAAAAAATGCCCCGTGTTTGTAATATATCGAAATCTATTGAAATTCCAAAAGAATCGGGAGTCAGGCAAATTTTGTATGCATATTTTATTTGTTTTTTGGTTTCAAATTTTCTTCTTAATTAAATTAATCTATTTAGAATACCGTCTTTTTAAACAAATGATCCAATGACCGAAATAGAATATAACCAGAGCATGGAGTCAAGGGCATACGATGAGCAGGGACATTGTAGTTTTGAAAATGGCTTGGTTCCATTGGGTCAAAGTGACTTTTGCTCTCAATTATCTGTCGAGCTGTTCGCACTAAAGTTTAGGGTCAATTAATCGACCAACAGGAACAAGCACAAACGCGCAATTCCCACGAAGTTCCACCAAATACGAGGCATCACTTTTTCTCCGGAACTTCACCTGGACGTAATTTTAAAAAACTTTTTCACTATTGCGTATCCCGAATTCGTAACTTGGAATGTGCATTTTTTCCTGTAAGCCTAAGTCACTTTTCTCGGTGGTTTTGGTGTGGAATCCACAGAGAACATATACCGATGTTCCTCCTGAAAAGACTCTTCTTTGCCCACTTCCTTTAGGTGGTAGTTAAGAGGGTGCCAGTATTTGCCTCAAATCTGACCTGCTGAGAGAAAGAAGTTCCTTCTGTTACATCTACACGGAAAACAAACACTTTGAGCCCTGAAGATGATCTCAATAAAAATCGAAACGTTGGCTTGATAAAAAAAAATGTTTTTCTAAAACCTACATCACATCTCGCGATCTCGGAATAATCATTGAATAACGGTCATTAAACACCACTCACTTTTTGAAAGATTTATCTCTTAGCTTGCTTCATACGTAGTGCTTTTGTCCAGTATTTGAGTTTTGTTTTCCCAAGCCATTTTTCCAGTTACACTCCGGTGTACCTAGTTGTGGTCATATTTTCTTTTTATTCTAAATATGTTTCAGTTAATTGATTTCTGATTATTGAAATGAACAGGCTCTTTTGGATATTAAGCTGCACATTGGCTGCAATTTATATGGTCGTGTGGTGCCGAACAAGCTGGGAAAGGTTCAAATATAACCCAGTCGATGTCGTGCAAGAAACATCATATCTCCATTGGAATTCTTCATTTCCAGCCATCTCGGTCTGTGAGTCCGACGCGGACCTCGGAGCGGTAGCTGAACTCGCGGATAAGCAGAAATGTTTATATATTTTCACAAATGATTGATAATTTACATAGTCAAATCAATTCAGGCTGTACGGCCAAGACCACGAGCCGGATCTGGAGACATTTCTTAGGGACATCGTCTATTTCGAAGGGAATTGCTACTCCTGCCAGACTCTCTGCGGGAAAACTTTGAACTGCACCGACAACTTTGACGATATGATAAACAAGGTATGTTTGTGTTTTAAAGAATTATGATTATTTCGGTTTAGTCGAGGCTTCCTTGCCAGAAGCTGTTGAGGGACTGCACCTGGAATGGACAGCCGATAGAGTGCTGCAAAGCCTTTCGACTTTTAGCGACGGAAACCGGACCATGCTTCACCATCAACTCTATCCACACGCAAAGGTGAATCGTACAGAAAATAAAAAAAAAATTCAACAAATTCGACAGTTTCATAAACTTTAAGGTCAGAAATCAGGAAGATGTCCGTCAACATGGTGACAGGACCGGGGATTTTGAATTTTCAAACGACAAGAGATGTAGTGGTATGAAATTAATATTGAAAATATTCGCAACAAATTTATTTTGCACAATGTACATTCCGACTATAGTGCAAAACTAATTACATAAATGTGTGAATTTATCGTTTTACTCTAAACATTTTTTATTTATTCTATCAAACAGACAACATCCACTCATTCGTTCACTACTAACCCTCATTCATATTTTACTAACACATCAATCACTTATATTTTACTATCACATCACTCACTCGTTCACTCACTTATATTTTACTAATCACATCACCCACTCGTTCACTCACTAACCGTCACTCATATTTTACTATCACATCACCCACTCGTTCACTCACTGACCCTCACTCATATTTTACTAACACATTAACTCACTAACACTCACTTATGTTTTACTATCACATCACTCACTCGTTCACTCACTAACCCTCAATCATATTTTACTATCACGTCACTCACTCGTTCACTCACTTATATTTTACTAATCACATCACCCACTCGTTCACTCACTGACCCTCACTCATATCTTACTAACACATTAACTCACTCACCCTCACTAACAACATTCGCTGGCTCACTCACACTCACTTATTCAGTTACTTACTAAGTCACTCAATAACGCATAATAATTGACTGACACAATTATGAGACATTCACAAACACTTGCTAACTCACTCACTGGTACACACACAAACACAAAACTCTTTATCTAACTTATTTTCTATGCCTCACACTCTCGCAATTGGATACATTCATTCAATTACTAACTCTGCTGAGTAACACACACATACTAACTCAGTCATCCATTCCCTTATTTACTTACTCACTCGACTACGTTCTAATTCATTCATTTACTTACACACTCACCAACACAAATATACACACATTCACGTACTCATTCATTTTCTAACTCAATATTTAACGCACATACTCACTTAATCATCACTCATTTTTCAACTAACTCACACACTTATTTAACATCACATTCACTTACTAATATGTACAATCTCACTTATTCACTTACTACTATTAATTAACATTCTCTCTCTCTCTCTCTCTCTCTCTCTCTCTCTCTCTCTCTCTCTATCTATCTATCTATCTATCTATCTATCTATCTATCTATCTATCT
>CM077112.1:13684150-13707986 GCA_039619505.1 Cimex hemipterus
ATCTATCTATCTATCTATCTATCTATCTATCTATCTATCTATCTATCACTCCTTGGCAATGTTGGTACTGAGTCGCTTTTCAACGAATCTTTGAAAACATTATTAAAAATTTAATTATGTATTCATATTTAAGATTGTTTTGCACTGATGATGACCTTAAAATAGGTCGAAAACTTGGCAGTAATAATTGAATTGTTTTTTCGTCGTCATTACTTTTTCCTCACCGTTAAATATACACACTCAACTTACCGACTAAAGCACCTTCAGTTATCGACACACTCACTCATTCACATACTAACTCACTCTCGGACGCACAATCACTCCCTCACTAACTCACTCCTTCATTCGCCAACAGGCCCACACTTATCATTCACCATTCACGACATATTTGAATATGGTACCACAATTCGATAATTCATAATAGTTGTTAAAAACGAAAAGAACAAATAATTAAATTTCCAGGTGTACATTCATTCAGAGGAGGACGTCCCGTTTATGAACCATCCACTTCAGGAAAAAGAGCTCGTCATCCTTGGGACCAAAATTTGCCTGACTTTCCAGGTGATTCTGGAAAAGACGACGCGGTTTTAAAAATTAACAAGATTCCCCTCCCCCCAGATGGCGGAAGTGAACAACGACCCGGCCCTTTACAGGATTCCGATAAACATAAGGAAATGCAAGTTCCCGAAGGAAGGCGGCCTGGCGATGTACGACCACTACAGCTACTCGGGCTGCATCGTCGAATGCAGGGCAGCAGCCCAACTCGACCTCTGCACTTGCGTCCACCATTTCATACCCAACTTCAAAAACGGTAAAATTTAAAATAAACGTGACAGATCACTAAAATTGACTTAAACAAACCACCTTGTTCTCTCATGGTATCTTTCAATTAAAAATGTATTGAAAAATTTAACAGATACGCGAAACACTTGTGGAATATCTGGACTAGAATGTTTAACGCGATATAGTAGTGAGTATATAATTTTTTATGAGGGAAAAAAGAGTATGTTCAAAAATATTTCAATTTTCTTCAGAACGTTTGAGGACGCTTAAGACACCGGAGAGCTCTATAGACGGTCTCACCTGCAACTGTCCTTCTAGCTGCAACGAACTCGATACAATTATCGTCTCAAAATCGGCAGAAGGGTAAATATCCTTTTTTTATTTTTATAATTAGCCTAAAAATTAAACAAGATTTGATTAGAAACCCAGCCGATTTTTCCGATATTACAATAAAAATGGAAAGCCTTCCGAAGAGCCGGTTCAAAAGATTTGTCTCCTTGACCAACCTCGAATTTGCAGGTAAGGAATCTGACCATATCCCGAAATCCAAGTGTTTAACAATTGATCTTTCTTTTTTTTAGTTTATTTGGGAGGAATTTTAGGACTAAATTTCGGTGCAAGTTTACTGAGCATAGTTGAAACGATCTACTTTATCTTCATAAGACGAATGGACGACTAAGAGACGCAAACCATACAGAAAACAGACTCAGGAAGATATGAAACATCATTTTTTTTTTCAATTTCAACAAATATAAATTCAATAAAAATTTATACAGCTCAAAGATAATTAAAAAATATATCACAGAATAAATAACGGTTTTCTTCCACTATTCGCCATAGCGCGTCACGTAAAGCTTAATGGACATGCTAATACGATAAGATCTATTTGCCCTTTAATTACCGTCGACTCTTTCTCATTTTTCAACCTGGCCCACGACAGCATGAAGTTGACTAAGGCGAACTTGAGCTTTTTTAAAAGGATCATAATATACTTTTCGAAAAGTTCGATCCACGGCCTTAAATACATAGCCCAGGCCGATAGGCACATTACAGAAAGGTAAATAAGAAAGAAATAAATTTAAAAAAATACATTTTCTTTATATTACTTTTTGAATTAGCCTTCAAAGGCGGTAAAATTTAATTTGTAAGTATTCAGAAATCGTGGGATGCGGTCTGGTGTGATGTAGGTTTCAGAAAAACATTTTCTTTGCCGTGCCAACGTTTCAATCTTTATTGAGATCATCTTCAGGGCCTACGAAGCATTACCAACGTTTTTTCCCGTCGTCGGCTCCTTTCTCCTCAAAGAAGCAGACGCCTTATACAAAACTGAATTTTCTATAATGACTTTCCTCCGCACCCCTTCAAAATCCAACGTATATAAACATAAAACAGCAAAATCTCACCGGCACTATCAACACGGCACGCAAGAATGACGCAATTACACAGAAGACAAACACTTTGAGTGAGTAGAAATATATTTAGCATTGTATAAATTCACTTTTTTCCACATCCTACATGTATTTGTTAAATGTAAACAATATTTGTAAATCCCAGGCTCTGAAGATGATCTCAATAAAGGTCGAAACATTGGCACGATAAAGAAACTGCTTTTCTAATGTGATCAATGTTTGTAAAACTCAGGCCCTGAAGATGATCTCAATAAAGGTCGAAACGTTGGCATGACAAAGAAAATATTTTTCTGAAACCTACATCTCACCAGACCGCATCTCACGATTTCTGAATAATTACCGATTAACGGTCAATAATCACCACACATTAATTTGTAAGTGCTATAAAAAGTCACTGTTCCTTCTGTGTACTATACTAAATGATCCATATTAAGCATAAAATATCAATTATACTTGTATAGAATAATAAATTAAAGAAATTAATCGAAACTTTTTTTTCCATCAGTATACCCAAACTGCTTCTACCCAAAGCTGTTCTTCAGATGTGGTTTTAAGACCCTGGCTAGGATGTCGAGGCCTCTGGTTTTAGCCTCATCACATTCCGAATCCGCTGTGCATTTACAAAAAATCATCATCCTATCTATCTCTGGAACAGCATATCCGCACCACTAACTTCCTTTTGCTCTGATACTACTAAAATTTTATCTTTTCCTCAAAACTGCAACCAAACTCTTCCTGCCGCCCTATATATTGTCACGTTTCCAATATATTTGAGAATGTTCGGCCTTCGTCCTCACTTTATACAATACTGTAAATGATTTCCATTGAGGACTACCATCCTCATCCTTAAAGGATAAACTGAACGGAAGCCTTTTTTTTACGTGCCTCAATCGTTTGACTGCATGTGACATGAAGGACTCGTTTTATTTTGTATCTTTCACCCCTGCCTAAAGGTGTCTCCAGACGTGCGGTACTCGCCAAAAGCCGATTGTTCTCAAATGTTTGCCAAGTCTCGAGATGCACGTGTTGCTATCAGCGAAATTGTGTAACTAAGTCTACACATATGCGGGGTTTGTACAAGCACCCAGTTCGTGCGGAAACAGCGAATATTCGCCAATTGCCTCAACTTACTATAACATTGAAGCTGCGGTTACTGTTTGTGTTCCTTAATGAGTCCAAATCCTGGTCGAACAACACTACAGAGAGGCACGCGAAGTGTTCATAGAAGGACCATCTAAAAAACTTACGAAAGTTATTGGAAGGCAACCGCAACCGAACCTGGTTTGACTCCTAACAAGACATTGCCATTTGCCATAGGATAGGAGTACAGACAGAATAAACACTGTGCAGATACTGTCAGGGAGAGGAGGAGACCGCAGAACACATTTTATGTTTCTATGAAGGCCTATGTAGGTGCGGGTTCTTGCAACTAGTACAAGAAAAACCACACGTAAGATCTTACATGATTAAGGAACAGCTAGCAAAGCTATGGAGGCTGATTAACAACCTGAAACTGGTCAGTGAGTTATATTTTTTATAACAGGAGTGCACAATAGGTCATCCCTATCCCTGTCCACTACTGTTTTATGTGTAATCCACGGAGTACTGTTGCCCCATCTTCCGTTTCCACGCATCGATACTCTTTCCTTTTTTGATTTTTGTTTGTTGATGTGGTTCGGAAGAGAAGCGTTCCAAATTATACGTGGAACTCCAAGACTGTTATATTAGGCCAGTCCATTCTTAACCAACAGAAATTAATAAATCTATACTAGCTAGGAATTGATTAATATTGAAAAATAAATAACAGTAAATAGGCATATATTTTCGACCCGTTCACTATCGGGATTCGGCGAATCCCGCATGTCTGGAGCCACATTAACGGAATTATTGTTCCGAGTTCGCCTTGGATCGGACTACTCCGAATGCTCTCTGGGAGGCGGGGTGCTCCAGGGCAACGTACTCTGATCAATCCTATCCATCATCATCCATTATCATCATACACCGACTACCTTCCTTGCTTCCTTTACCGCCGACAAGTGCTATCCTTTAATCCTGAACTCCTTACGGAGTCGAATGGCAGTAAACTTAGACGGATCGAAAAACAAGGAAATGTGTTACTTTTGCCCTCCGAAAGAAAACCACTCATACAATCTCAATAATACTGTTATCACTAAAACCAACTGTGTAGTTACCTTGAGTTTTATCTCGATGATGGTGATGAACTCTAGAAGGAGGGGTTTTTATACTTTCCAAGCATTGCAGCTTTCTGGCTTATTTTGCTTTGCCTTGTTCCTTGGTTTAGTGCAATTGACACGATCCTTTTCTTAAGATGTTTTAGGTCATTGACTGTCGCTGCTGCAATTATGTTTTTTCCACACGTTAGGCTAAATCGCTGTTGTTTCGCATTCGATGATGATATGGGTATCTGCATACCTCACAAACCAATCATTCTATCCAATTTTATTTTTTCTTAGATGCCAGTGACCGGTTCTATCACTCCTCTGAGTTTGGCTCTCTCTAAAGTCCTGTTCCCTCAGTGTGTGGTTTAACGAGCGTACTCATAAACTTTAGATCTGTCGTGGTCCGACTTAAAAACTCGTGGTTTGGCGAATCACCGAGCGGCCGCTAGTCACCCACTGCGTAAATGTTTTGTAAAGAAGTCAAGTTTGATTTAAAGATCAATGCTAATACAGTATTTATGTATTACGATTTATAGATGTTGAAAAATTAATTTAGTTCAGAGAAAATCAGTACTGCTACAAACCACAGCGATCGTGAGAAATGATGCTGACTGAGGCTTGTCATCCGTCGAGCCCCAGACCTTTGATGTTTGGAGTATTTCTCTACAAAGCATGAGAAAGGTCGGGCTACTTCGACCTCCTCGAGCAATAACTAGTTTTACGTTTCCCACGGCATGAGGTATGACAAACGTCCGGCCAAGTTCGTCAAGCCTCAAGCAGTTTGCTAGTTTTAGTGTTTGGTGTGTCAAGTTGGTCCACAGTTCTTCTCGTCTGACAATATGCTTTGCAATTTTTTTTTTTTTTTTTTTTAATGACAAAATAACACAGACCAACCTGACCAATAAACGTCACAAAGACTGGCACACTTATTGCTGCAATTGGAGATGGGCAGACACCGAGGATTATTGATTCATTCAAGCCTGTCGGTCACTGGCATCTGAAAAAACATCTATATAACAAGGGCATATGTAATGACGATCCCATTTGCAGACTATAATAAGGAAGAAACTGCTATCCTTATCATCTTCAAATACGAAGCAACGGCTCAATGAAAATTTAACCTAGCATACAGAAAAATCTATAGATTGAATTTGTAGCAGCAGCAGTTAATTACCTAATACTTCTGACAAGAAGGATTGAGTCGATTGCACTGAACTACATAACTAGGTACAATAAGCCATATGACTACAGTGCTGGGAAGCACAACCTCGCTTCCTAGTATCTTCTTTTAAAAAATACAGGCAAAACTGCAAGGATATGCAGTCTAAAATGATTGGAAATGGCAAAACTACAGGTCCATCACCTCGCAGACTCAGAAGTTTAATGAGCATTTGTTTATTCAGAATTTTTTGGGCTCTGGCTTGCTCAGTTGCGACGTACGCTACTGTTTTGCTCTTGGTCGCAGCTCATTACAATTCTGAAAACAGCCCTGTCAGTTTTGTAGTCAGTTCGGCATATCTGGATTGGAACACGTCTTTTCCAGCGGTATCTCTATGCGAAACAGGTTCCCTCAGCAAAATTGATCTTGCTAGGAAAAGGTATGAATTTTGACTGCAGTTAACATTTTGTCTAGTTACCTTTTTACATTTTTTTTTAAAGATTATATGGGGTCAACAGTTCGAAAAACCTTCTATTCTACGTTAACGACATCGCCTATTTCAGGGGCATCTGCGAATCATGCGAATACAGGTGTTCTTATGAATTCAATTGCACCGAAGACTATGAAACAATAGTTAATGCGGTAAGACTTCCTGGTTCCAAGGTATAAATTAATATGAAATGTACACATTTGTGAAATAATACTTTATTTTTGATTTCACATTGAATTTCAAGCATCTATACATCTTCATTGAGTTGAACACTTCCATTTAACGTGTACTGTTAGATTGACAAACTGATTTTTTTTTTTTTTTTTTTTTTTTTTTTAACAAGTTTATTGGACAGTTTCAAACTGACTGAACAATTTCCTACTCTTTATTTTTCTGTCTGCGCTTAAATGAATAAAGCTTTGCGTGGAACTGTTGTTACATTGACATGGCTATGTATGATACTAAATTTCTTGCATATACATTATTTTTGCCATGTCCGGCTATATGTCTGATTGTCTGATAGACCCAAACAGTGACAATATGCAAGCTGGACTGTTGAGAAAAAATATCCAAATTTGTAATTAATACCCATCTTAGACCTTCTATGATGGTTAAAGTTAGGTTAGGTTAAGTTATGTTAGGTTAGGTTAGGTTAGGGATGGTTAGGTTAATATTTTATGCCCAACATCCATTAAATATATCTATGCTCCTCATTGTATGTGTTATAGCACTAGCTTCAGTATTTTTATTAGCATCCATGTACTTGATACTGGTTAATAGTCAAGGGTATTTAATGAACAACGACTTTTGCACTTGTTTTGAACATAGTGCAGTTTCTGCTCGTCTTCTCTTTACCTAACTCATCAGTGCAGATGAATACTTTTATAGATAATTTATTCTCTATCCCATTGCCTTCCTTTCTCAGCCAAACCAAAACAGATTTAGTAGTTTTGATACTAAACACGAAATACCAATACTAGTAGCAATAGATCACTACTTTCAGGTGTGGTGTTTTGGTTCATCTGCAAGTGGATAAACTTATACTGATCGACACATCAATTTTTCTGGGTCAATCAATTCAACATACCATATTTACAAATAGTGAATCTATCACAACTCACGTTGACCATTTCTACCATGTTTACTGTAGTGCATAGTTTCCCAATGTAAAAATTATCCAATTAAAATTGAAATCTGATCAGATTATAAGTTTTGTTTTTGCTTTTAAGGCGAGGCTTAAACTGGAAGACTTAATTCTTCATTGTGCTTGGAACGATGTGCCGTTTAACTGTTCTGAAAAATTTGCCCTCGTATCAACAGAACTTGGTCCTTGTTATACCATGAATTCATTTTATTCACATATGTAAGGAAATGTAATAATTGTAAATAATTATAGGAAATTTTTACTTTGTGAATTGTTCAAGGAAATCGAATGATTTTGTTTCAAATCGTCAAATTGGACTGGGAAAATTGAAACTATCCATCAGTACTACTGAAGTGAGGGTAATTGTCACAATTTCTATAAATGATCGTTGTTGATTCGATCCAATCATTGGTGAAATTTTAGGTTTTCGTTCATCCACACGAAGACAAGCCATTCCCAAACACATACATACAACCGCAAATCGACATAAATGGCTTTGAATCTTTTGTCACGCTGCTTAAAGTAAGTTGATGGCCCGTCACTAAACTTATACATGATCGTGTTCCTGTATTTAGATTGTGGAAATAGAAAATGATTCAGACTTAAGGAGTTTGGCGATTTCAAAGAGAAAATGTAGATTCCCGGATGAAAACTATCTAAAATATAGCAAATGGTACAGCTATTCGGGATGCATAGAAGAATGTAGGCTGAACCACACAATTGCATTGTGCAACTGCACGCACCATTTCCAGCCCAGAGTCGGTGAGAAATCTTATACAAAATAATTTAATCAATTAATTTGACTATTATAGTTTGATTATAGCTGGAGTACAGCGTTGCAGTGTAGCTCAACTAACCTGCTTGACAAGAAATGACAGTGAGTTTTTCCTTTAGACCGTACACGATATTTTTGAAACTGTCGGAAATTTATTTTTTACAGTATATTTGAGAAAGTTGAAAAGTCCCGGGGAAATGGGAATGGAATGTAACTGCATGGGGACCTGTATTGAATCGGAATACAGTAAAATTAAAACCATAACGGCGTAAGTTAAATTTTTTGAACTTAAAAAAAAAAAATTCATTGATCTCACGTCTACGATCTAGTGCAGGCAATTTTGATTCATCCTTCACCATTCAAATGGTTCATTTTCCATCTTACAAATTCAAAAGACAGGTCGTCAGAAATAATTTAGACCTTGTCGGTAAGTGGAAGCTCTTTTGCGGTTGAAAACTGAATCAATATATTTTAAATGTTTTCAGTCAGCATGGGAGGAACCGTTGGCCTGTTTCTGGGCGCCAGTCTTTTAAGCATCGCCGAGTTTATTTACTTCGTTTTTGTTAGAAAATATTCAGCTAAAAAGAGAAACAAAAGGATAAAAAATCAGGAATCTCAAAATAAAAACTCTCTTTCCGTACTTTCGATTGGTGTGCTGGATGAACCTAACAAGGACAATTTCGAACAAAATTTACACATTTAAAAAAAAAATTAATGCACTTATCAAGAAACAATATACCATATATATTTATTATTTAATTAGTTAACTGTTTATTATTAATAATTATTTCCTATATATTTTGCATAAAAAACTAGTAATAATATGTATTTATTGTGCAATGAATAAATTTATTTTTTTATGGGCTATAGGAATGGTGAAGAAGAAAAATTGATTCCTGTATGGTTTGTAAATGTTTTTCCCCCTTCTATTTGTAAACGGCGCAGTAAAAAGCTTTTAACCATTAACGGGGATAATGGACTGGTAATGCTCGATGAAAGCTTCAGTGCTGTGTTAGCTTCAAGATGCTCCATTTCGCTAACGTTATAAATATAATTTCTTTTCATTTCAAATCGTATTTCAATAACAGCTCCATACACGGGCTAAGGTATATAACCCAGCCCAAGAGGCACATCACGGAAAGGTGATTTAAATTTTTTTCGCACGAACACTTTCATAATTTACATTCACTTCGCACAAAATACTTCATCAGTTGAAAACTCATGTAAAAAAAATTAATAAAGCTTGATAGATAAAGTTGTATTTATTTAGTATTCGAAAATGTAGTAGAATATGGGATGGTTTGGATGTTTGCGCGTTTTTAAATTATGAGAGCTGGAGCAGACAAGGCAAAATAGAAAAATCACATCAGCATGGCAGTATTCTACTAGTGATCACCTTATCACCCTCTAGACCAATACAAATTTTGTTTATTGTATCGATGGCGATTTGGCTTCCTTTTCCTCCTTGTCCAATCCAGCTCTGAACAAAGTACACCTCCTGGGGGGGAGGGCTCAGTAGCCGAGTGGTTAAGGCATCAGACTCTCGGCTAGTAGATCCCATGGTCATGGGTTCAATCCCCACCGTCGCCTCTAAATATTTTCTGACGCTTAAGGGGACCAGTGGCTGCAATTGAAAAAAATTGACACGGCACTCATCAATAAAAAGAGAGGGATCAGATCTCAGCGACCCTGAATTTTGTCCCAACCCCCTTCAAAAATGAGTTTCTTTGTTGGAAGAATACCGGCACAACAGGCACAAGTTCAAGTTCACGTTTGTGTTGCGATCCCCCAAAAATATGGAGCCAGAGATAAAGTACAACAAGCTGTACAGCTGCATTGCCCAGGAGAGAACTCCTCAAGTTCCTCGTATCCACTGTAAAAAAAAACCTCTCGAAATTTAACCCTAAGCCGTTTTAGCCTAACCCTAAACCTTACCTAATCATCCCAGACATAACCTAATCCATCCTATTCTTTATCTAAACAAAAAACTGCAACATACCATGTTAATATATTGGTTATGCCTTACTAAAAATTTAAAAAAATAAAATAAAAAAATAAAAATGGAGCGAAGGGATAAAGTACAATAAGCTGTACAACTCAGCTGCAGAGCACAGGAGGGGACTGCTATCCTGGTATTCATTGTGTTAAAAAAAATCCAACCCCTGGTCACAAAGGGCCCAAGAAATTTTGTTTTTAAAAAAATTATGGACAGTGAACATCAATCAGCAAACCTAGCTTTCTCTTAAAACTTTTTTTGCAAGCCAAAAAAATTTGGTCAGTTGATATTTCTATTTGATATTAATTTAAATGAGACCTTAATATAAAACCCATGAATAAATAGATGTAATTTCGCATCCTTAATTTTTTTTATAGAATATTTTGGTCAGTTGTTTGCTCAGCTGCAGTGTACGCGACAGTCCTCCTTGTATCGGCTACTTGGTACAACTTTCAGCACAACGCCGTCAGCTTTGTAGTCGAGACGTCGTACCTCGATTGGAACACGACCTTCCCGACTGTGACAATATGCGAGAATGAAGCCCCAGACAAAATATTTGATTTTAGTAGAAAGTATACCGGAAGAGAGAAAGATTAAAGTAAAATCTGTAAAAAAAAAATATATATATATATTTTCAGGTTGTTTGGCAAAGTAAGAAACATGAATCTGGATTTTTACCTAAGGGATATTACGTTCTTCGATGGTACATGCAACTCTTGCTCCATGCACTGTGGCATCACCATGAACTGCACAGAAGACCTAGACATGCTGATCAATGAAGTAATCAAATTTACTAACATTTATTTTACTTTTTATTTGAAAAAGTTGTTTTATTTTTAGTTAAGGTCGGGATGTACCAATTTAATGGATTCGTGCTACTGGAATGGCAAACAGTTTGATTGTTGCAAGCATTTTCTCCCTTTAGTAACAGAATTGGGAGTCTGTTATTCCCTCAATTCCTTACAAACAAAAAAGTATGATTGTTACAGTTATTATTATAGTTTTTGAAATAATTGATTATTTGAAAGGGACAACAGCCAAAAGCTTGATTTGGTTTCGAATAAATATACAGGAGCAGGATTTCTGAACATGATGGTTTACGAATCGGTGAAAGTGAGTTTTATATTGAATTTTGTCTGACTTTAAAAACTGATGTCGATTCAATTAGGTGTTTATACACTCAGAAGAAGATGTCCCTTATTTGAACCATCCTCAAGATGAAAAGGCGGTTCTTAATTGGGGCCTCGAATTCGAAATGACTTTCCAGGTCATTTGTCACCGCATTGAAGTGATGTCTGTGATTACATGGTGCGATTTTTTAGGTCAATGAGATTGAAAATGACCCACAGTTGCGAAAAGTTTCCGTCGAACAAAGGAATTGCAGGTTCCCTTCTGAAAACCCTTTTAACCTGTACAAGTTCTACAGTTATTCTGCTTGTGTGGTCAATTGCAGAGCGGAAGCTCAGAAAAGGCTTTGCAATTGCACGCATCATTTTATGCCAAAACAAGGTACAAAAGTTTAAAATAAAGTTTTCACAAGATAAATTTATAAACAAAGCATTTTTACATTTTTTTAACTATTGATTTATTTTCACAGATGGAGTACGAACTTGTGACATAAAAGGTCTTGCATGTTTATCAAAACACTCAGGTGAATGTAATTACGATTTACGACTGATTAATGACTTATATAAGCTCAAATCTATTGGAAGTCCTCGGTCAGACCTCGATCTTATCCATCATCTACCGAGGTTGGCTCCACAGGTTATCAAGCCATTTCAGCCACCAATGATCATTTCTTAAATCCAAACCTATTCCACACTCTCAGTTGCTCTTAAATACATGCTTTCTTATTTACATACCCTTGGCTTAGGGCGGTTGAGTACTCGGTATTTGTCCACACCGCACATTCACAATAATAAATACATTCACTCTCAACGCATACTAGGTACATAAAACTATCAGTACTACTAATAAAACAATCCTGTTTCCTACAAAAATGAAAACAGAAAACAGGGTTCTAGATACTCTAGGCTCAAGCTCGTTATCATATCAGGTGGTAAGCCTATAAGCTCTCTATGTGGAGCCAAAGAATTGTAGCTTTCAATTAGGTAGGACATATTGAGACTTTTCTCAATAAAATAACTTATATAAACATTTTATGATTTTTTTTTAAATTATACATTGAATTGTACTTTCTCCAATTTTTAAAGAGATTTACTGACCGATTTTTTACTCAGAAATAATCTTGATCTAAGTGTGGTCGGAATAAAGCAAACAATTCAATTTTTTGCCAAACTACTTGTTAAATATTTAATTAGGACAATTTGCGGAAATTTTTAAGATTGTTTTGCTTTAATAGTGGCCTGAAAATAGATTGAAAGCATTTTTTTTCTTTTTCTTTCTTTTTTTTAATACAGACCATACTAGATTATAAGAGGTCCAGATTATTTGTGAGTATACAGTTTAATTATTTTATAGAAATGTTTCTCTTTTATATAGAAATGCTTAGAGCACTACGGACATCAGAGAGTAAAAAGAAAGGGCTCGTCTGCAATTGTATGTCTAGCTGTTCAGAACCGGAATACACTGTCATATCCAAAATATCATCGAGGTATCGTTTTATTTTGAATTTATTAACATCTTAATAGCGTTGTTGTTTTTTTTAATTTTTTTTTTTTTCAGAGTAGCAGATATATACGGATCAAAGATATCCATAATCATGGACAACCTACCTTCGCAGAGATTTAAGAGGAATGTCGTACGATCCCGTCTTGACCTTGTCGGTAGGCGAGATATATTGCGTAATCTGTACCTTTTTTTTTTTCTTTTTTTTTAAATATCGATTTTTCTTTTATAGTGAGCATCGGTGGAACAGTTGGATTGTTTCTTGGCGCCAGCATCTTGAGCACCGTTGAATTGGTTTATTTCATTTTCCTACGTTGGCCGTACCGAGAGAAAACAGTCAATGACCAACCGACAAGGAAAATGAATACAATAAACAGAACCAAGTTGAAAACTAATCTAAAAAAGAATTATAATATAACAAACCCTCATAAACCTCAGCAGTTTTACTCCAATTTCAGATATCCAATTCTTTAATCAAACTTGTACACCTATAATTTTACCCTTAGGCAGATGCATTAGCAATGAGTATAATACTCAGATAAAAACACCACAAATTAAATATTTGTTTTATTTTATTGCGATGCTTTCACTGTGTTAATTGTTTGCACTTTTGTTTATAATGAACTTGTTTGATTTTTCTTGTTTAATTTGGCTAAACAACAACTGTAACACTTCCAGCAAAATGCATCAGATTTGATGAATTGATCGCTTTATTATATCATGCAAAGTTAGGCCTCTTAGAGCTTTCTCCCCACGAACTCTCAGGATATTTATTTTCCATAAAACCATCCGTTATATTTTGTAAATGGTTTTTTTTTATCCACATCCTCCTGAAACACCTGTTTTAATGAAGAACAGTAGCTTTTTAAATTGTGTAAAGAGTGGACGAGGGGGTTGGTGTTCTGCGGTCGGCGAGGATCCCTTCCTCGTAGGGACGGCTATTGGTATGGTATGGTATGGTGGAAAAGGTACTAGGAAGAGGGGTTTGTGTGCCCCAGGAACTGCAGCCTTCTGGCTTATTGTACCTTCCTAGTTCCTTGGTTTAGTCAATAGACTCGATCCTTTTTCTCAGAAGTATCAAGTCATTGACTACGGCTATTGGCTTCCCGAATGTTTGATCTTCATTTATTCTGTAGTACTTATTATAGTTAGTTAATAGTTAAATCTAGCATCTGTTGCTTGTTATTTATTTATTAGTTTGTGCCTTCAAATTGTTAATTTTTTCAACATGTAATTTGTTATTTGGTATGCCTGCTCTTTTATTTGTTCATTTTTGATACTTATTGTGCTTTATCAATATTTATTGCTCTGGTTATTTGTTATTTATTTATTGCTTTATGATTCTGAATTTCTAGTCATGTTAAAGAATGGAATTTGATATTTCATAGGTCTGTACGCTGAATGTTAAAAAAAAATCAGGATAACTTAGGATATAAAACTCAAGCCAAATTCAAAAGCGATAATATGAACATTAATTATCAATGAATTAATGGGAGGAGTGAGATGTGTCTTAAATTTTGATAGCTGTATACGGATGTTGGGTTCAGAATCTTGACAGTTTCGGTATTTATGTAAGTTGTGCCAAATGGAAGAAGAACATGTTTTGCTTTTTCAACAAGCGGGTGAAATTTTTGTTTTTTCAGAAATAGCCGAAAATGGGGGTAAGTTTTGGGGACTCGATAGTAAATTTCAAGTCGGAATGGAGATAATGCAACTTTTTTTTTTTTTTTATTGCCCGGAATGCCTTGTTTGAAAGAAGCCCTTCAGTTTTAATAGCCTTATAGGTTCTGAAATGAAACGGCATTTAAAATGAATTACGGTTATTAGTTGAGATGAAAAAAAAGTTAATGGCACGAGAGGGATTCGAACCCACGACCTTTGGGATACGCTGCTTCTCTACCACCTGAGCTATCGTGACCTCGATTCACCCGGACATCAATTCCCCATCTCAACCTCACCTTACGAGTTTTCCCTCCTTTTGCCATATTTCAAATCCCGAGTAATCGGTTTGGATTCTCGACGACAATTGAAATGGCAACAGAGAGCTTTAGTGAAATGTACTTCATTTTTCATATCAACTAAAAACCGCAATTAATTGGTCGAGCGGACTATGAAAACAGTGAATAATAGGTATTTAAAATATTGTTTGAATTTTTACATAAAAATTTACTGAGGCTTAATTACCAATTAATTAATACAAACTCTGTCTAATTATTAATTAATTAATAATTGGCATTCTTACTTATGTAGTATTATTTATATAAGTAATTTATTGTTTATTTATTTACCAATTGATTATTTATTACTGCTGTAAATACTGATTTATTTATTTATTGACTATTTATATTGTTGTTGATTATTTGTTAATTATTTATTTATTAATTGATTGATTAAGAGGTGAGAAGCCTGGGTAGTTTGGGGGGGGGGTGCTGGGTTAGTTGGCTTGAGTTTTCTGCGGAGGGTGCTCCATATGCAAAGGGCAAATTGTCCCCAGGAAGTGGAGAGGATGTGGGCTTTCCCATGGGCCCCTGTGGCCTTGTACAGTTTTTATCCACGTCCTCCTAAGGCTGCTGAAATTAGGTGAAACCCGATGAGAAGCAGGCCCTTCGGCGGTGGCCTGGGTCAATTAGCACAATCACCAGTAAATGACATTGTCTGGATGTCTGAAGGGCAAAGTAAAAAAAAAAAGTTGGAAATTGAAGTAACATAACTTGAAGATACACTAATTGGCTTTGTTGAAACTGAAAACAGCATTCCCTCGAACAGTTGGGAAGTAGTGTTCAGAGGTTCAATTTCCAAATTCCACTTCCACTGGCTGTTTTACCTGCACCTATTCAGAGAAATTTGTGTATGCTGGATCCTGCTGAGGCGCATCATGAAGGTTGTCCTTCATTTGGCTAGTCGTGAGTAACTCCCAACCTGAAGATTGTCCTTCTGCCTTATCAGTTCCAATTTGGCGCTTTCCTGACTGTGCTGATACTTTACACTCAGAGATCCTTACTTCGGCCATTCGATCCTTATTGGAGTAAATAACCCGATCAATGAAAATGACACAAATATGTATTGCACTCGAAGAACTTTCGAAAGTTCGAGCTTGGATCACATTTTTGAGAAACAGCACCTATTCGTATGCAAAATTGGAAAAATCCAGGTAGTTCAAAAGTCAAAAGCAGCGGCTGACCAGACTAGTCCTGTCCATCCTATTTTGCATATTACTTTTTTAATGTGTGGTGATTAGCGACCATTAATCGATAATATTTAAAAATCGTGAGATGCGGTCTGGTGGTTAGATTTCTAAATGATTACTTTTTTTAAATTTTATTTATACATTCTACGTTTATTTTCGTAATTATGAATTTTTCTCGAAGTTCGCTGCAGACCTCTTAGGTGGATGCCTAAGGCATCTGCAGATGACAGTTTGGGAAGCCTCTTAGGATGATAAAGCTTCAAAATTTTTCTTGCTAATTCATATATGAATAAACCTCAGGTTAATTGCAACAATTATTTAAATAAAAAATCCATCAATTTTCCAGCAAAAAATGTATTTTTAAATAGGAATTAACATTTGATTCTCTTACTTATCAGCACAGGCTTTAATTTCACAATCTTGAATAGATTTTTAAAGTATTAAGTTTGCAAGAGAATATCTTTACAGTATTAAAACAGTTTTTTTTGTAAATAATGGTTTTATTTACAGTGATTAAAACTCCTCTACCCACCCGTTTTCAGTTTGTAAGTCTTTTCAGTTTCATCTCCGCCCAACTGTGAAATCAAGGGCCTCGTCTGAGGTGAGGTAGATGACTTCCGCTTCCTCCTGTTGAATCGGCACGTGCAGTTTATGCCTTCTAAACATATAAATGCTGACCCCTATTAAGCAAGTGAATATGAGGATAACACCAAGAATCACAGAGAGATAAGTGATAGTAGTGTTCATTTGTTCTTGCTTGATTGCCGAAAATGTATAGCGACCTGAAACATTGTAAAACAATAAGTTATTTATGAATTTGATTTTTTTTTTTTTTAACTATCCGAATATACCTTTAGGGGAATATATTGATTTCCATTTTGTATTTGACCCAGGAAGGTTTGTTTTTTGTCTTGTTGAGTACTTTTTTGGTGGTTTTGTAATCCTAGTAGTTTCAGGTATAATAGTGGACGATGAAGTTATTTTTTCAGTGTTCTCAGTAACTTCAGAGGTCGATAACGGGAGACTGTCTGTTGTCAAGTCGTTTAAAGTTGTGCTTGTAAAGGTTGAGGAATTTTGTAAATGAGTATGATTTTGCGCAATATCTACTGTAGTAATATATCCATCAGTTGTACGTTTGTCAAACTCATTTGTATGTCGAACCGTTTCTGATTCTGTTTCATGAATTGAGATTTCGGACGTCAACGCAGCTGAATAATTTTTATTTGTATTTAAAAACGGTCCACTAGAGGTGATCGATATTCCAGTTTCAGTCTCTGACAGGGTTGAAAAAGGGGAGTCAGTAAAAATTGAATTTTCACTCGATTCAGGCTGTGTGGTCAGATCGGGTTCAAAAGGATAACTCTGTGATTCAAAGGAAGAGGGCCGAGGGGAGAATTCGGTAAAATCAACACCGTCAGTAGTAAATTCCCCCTGGGATGTATTTAAATATTCAGTCGAGGTTAAACCGGTATCCTCTGTTGTCTCATCCGCTGACCCAGTCGTCGTCTCTAAAATTGAACAAATCATACTCACTTACAACTAGGGAAGGAAGAAGCAATAAAAAAACATATATTACAAAAGCCGTATTTACTTAAACTGCAATAGTGCATGAAGTCGGTGCAGCAGGAATCATCCTCACTGCATTCAGGATTGCACCGGCACAATGTGGTATTTTCTTCGTTTTCGTAGCACCTTCCTCGGCAAGTTGTTTCAACTGAAATAGCAACCATTGAGAAACTTGCTCATGTAATTTTTTTCTGTAATTTTTTATTTACTCAGCATAGGCTTTTGGCATTCACTGCTGTTCGTTATCATAACATCATCAATAGCGATATCTCCCAAATAACTAGAATCAGACACGCCTTCGATCTCAATCTATAACAATTTGAAACTATTAAAAATATATTACACTATGCATGGGGGTTAGAATGGATCGTGAGCATGGCATAGACATTTTAAAAGCAAAATCAGATCAGCTCGTTGACAAGAGGAATGATGAGGTCATTGTAGGTATTTACTAAAGCAGTAACAAGCTTTGACAATTTGCCTGAGATCTTTTGACTAGGACTTGGATTTGATATTGAATGGTTGCATTTTGTTGAACGAGTTGAGTTTTGATAGTCATAACATCTTTCGGTTTTAAAAGGCATTGTAATCTTGTTTTGTTAAGTTTTGTCTAGGTATTCTTCATCTGTCTGTTTTTTAGTGTATCAGACTTAAATGGGTGTCAATAGGTCCTTGTTGACGTACAGTGCAGGACGAGATGGTTTTTCAATGTAAATTTACTCTTGGTACATTTTTCTTCATTCGGTCTTGTCTTACAATTTTACACCTGTTTTTGATAAACTAGAGGAAGTCTCGAAGCTGTTGTCATTTAAAGCGATGTGTTGGGTTTTCAGGGAAAGCATCATGAAGCATGGACAGTAAGGTTAGGATGGGAACTTTCAGAAGAGATAACTGATGAAGCCTTGAATAAAGTGAACCTTGAGGTCATATGGACAGGGAAGTGACATGGCTTATAGTAATTCGAACTTAGGATTTTTATTTGGAATGCTTATAGCTTGGCAGAACCCACAAATCCCACTCCATATGCCCAAAGTGGTTGCCTTAATTTTTTTTTCTTTTCTTTTGCTGGGGCTTCCGACATCTTGATCATTTCAGCCCCACACTTAGTCTATATTCTATACCCGTTCAGACACATCATTCAAACAAATAAATACGTTCATACACTTAAATACATTCATACAGTACACTCATTCTGTTTGGTCGGTGGAGTACTTGATATTCCTCTACCGACCTACAATTAAATTAACACATCGAGCAACCTTTCTCTGCGTAAGGGGCACCTGTGCGGGCTTTGGCCCAAGATGTCAACCGAGTATGGCCAATCCTCAATCGGGTGAGGACGATCCCTTGTCTCCCGCTCAGATTCTCTGAGGGCCATCTACCAGTCGTGCTCTTGACTCGCCTCAGTTGCCTTAATGTCTTGTAAATAGGTCAGTTTTGACAGTCAAAACTGATTTAGCATCATAAAAGTCTTCACAGTTATTCAAGTATTCTGTTCTTAAGTCTTGTGTGGATTGCACATCAGTGTGCTTTCTAGGTAAGTCCTAACCCTAGGACCTACTTGGTATAGTTTCCTCATTCCTTCTTTTTCACCATTTAGTCTTGACCTCCAGTTTTTGCACTAGTTTAAATTCAAGCTGTTCGTGGATGTTATAGGTAGTAATAATGGTTTTTGAGATGTATAGACAGTAGTATAAATGGTATACAGGTTTGTGCCAGGAATGCTCCCTGGGTTGGTCTTTATTTAAGAAAAGGCAGGTTTCTGAATAATCATACAATCCAGCCATTAAAAACAACAAAAAATTAAGTTATTATTTAGCTAATAACATATTTTTTTAATTCTGAAAGTAAATTTTCCTTCAATCATTAAATCAAAATAATAATTGAAGGAAAATGGATCCCTATAACGGACGCATTATAAAATAGATAATAAAAATTTAACTTACGACAAAAGTTTCATTTGTTGGCAAGTTTGAAACCAATCCTCGGTACCATCTATCACCTTGATTTCCTGATTTTGTGAACCTCAATATGTTATTAACGTAAACATTCAAAGTGCCTAAAATATTTCAATTATAACTGTAATAATATCTCGATGTGATTAACATTACGATTATTTCAATTAATTATTATTTTCATTTCAACCGAGACCTTAGATAAAAAGAATAATTAATTGATATAATTAATACGGTCAATTACGACCATTAAACATCAGAGAAGAATACCAGTAATCAGACGAATTTGAAAGCAAGAAAAAAACGTTCAATTTCCCCGTCAAGCTTTTGAGTTAAATTTAAACCATTAGAAATAATTCAAAGTCCTGATTAAGGAGAATTCCATGAAAAGTTTGGCAAAGGAACTGAATGGTTTTGTTTCTCTTACTTTCAAATTCAATTTATCCATGATTTTTTTTTTCTTTATAATTATAACTTCTAATCAATTTGGTCAATCAGACCATTAAATATGATAGATATAATTATAACTTTATATGGCTTTTATTTTATTTTATATTTATTTTTTTTAAATATACCAATGTATACTACATGTGCACTTTAACTTGGTGGTTAACTACATGACTCCACTTATTTACTGTATTTATTTATTTATTTTATTAGCCTAAATAGCCAAGTACTGTTTTTATCATTTGTGTTTTATATTTGTCATTTAATATCTTTCAATTGCGCGGTCAATTTACAAATCGTTTGAACTCAAGATAGTTGAGAGATAGAACAATAATAGAATTGAAATATGAATTGAATAATATTTTCCACGATTTGATATATTTGAAGTATATCATAATAAGATGATAGCATTAATCTATTTCTGAGTAGTCACACATCAATTAGTGATATTTATCTTTAATAAATAACCTATTCAATGAAACTGATTTGTCTTCATTTGGTTTTATGTACATTTCCTTGTTTACTGGTACTTAAACCAGGGGGTAAAATACAAATGTGAAGTGGTTTCTATTGCAAATTCATTATGTGTTAATCCCGTACGAACTTGTACCCACGCTATAGCAACTTTCTTATCTCTCTTGTGAGACGGTTGTTGCATTTAAGTTCAGGTTCTTTTAGTTTAGCGGGGAGCTTAAACTATCGGTGATTATTATGCGTTAAGTAAGGAAGAAGGAGAAGTACGAATTTCTTCAGTCAGCGCTTTGTGCTCAGTTTGATACGAGTGAAGGATATCTGAGTAAATTGAAGATTTACCCATTTTGTTCACATCCAAAAACTATCTATGACAAGGGTTCTGTTTTTTTCTTCTTCTTCTTCTTTTCTTTTAACCAACATTCATACACTGAAGTTTGTGTGCGGAGTAAGTTTAATTTGTAAGATTTATCTGATTTTCTTGCCATAAGTTTTAAAATGAATTTATTTGAAAGAAATTGTCTCTTAAGATCTAAGGCAGTGGTTCCCAAACTATGACCCACGTACCCATTTTTATAGTCAAAAATTGCCCACAGACCCCCAAGTGAAAAAGTCAAATGGTAAATGCATAATAGAAAAATTACAACAATTTTTTCTTTAAATTGAAATTATTAATATATATAAATTACAATATTACCTTTATTTAAAATAAAATATAAAAAATTAATGACCTGAATGAATACAAGATATGAGTGTTTGTATCAATGTTTGTGGGTATCAACAGCAAAACCCCACGAGTACTAATTTCTAATCGTTTTTTTTCCTTTTTTTTGTGATGAGGTTCATGACAGCACTGAATCCACATTCAACCAAATAGGAAGATGGGAAGCAGTCAACAACTTCTGTACAACCCATAATGCAAGATACAAAATTGGGATCTGTTTTTATAACCAGAATTTGTGATTCAAGCTCCTCATTTGTGGGGAAAATTGGGATCTGAGTTTGTCCGTGTGCAAAAAGGGTTCAACACCTCGTCGGGGGAAAAGTTTAGAATGTCTTCAAATCTTTGGTTCAGGTCTGTGCAAAGAGCCGTTATATGTTGACGTAAACAAGCAATCTTCATCTTTAATTTGCGATTTCGAAAGATTTAGAAACTGAGAGCATTCTCCTCTTCCCAGGTTTTGTCTGTACAGAAAAGCTTATGCAACAAATACAGATATTATGCTTTTCGTTTTGATTAAATTTAATTGGTCACCTTGTGGTTTCAAATTAGTTTCGTTAAATTTGGCAAATAAATCGTAGGTTATGTAATTATTTGAGTTAATTAGATTTTGTCGCAATTATTGCCTGTGCTTTTAAGTAATTACAACACCAAATCAAAGAGTGTATAAAATCAATCGATCAAACTTTTAGATAACCAATGTAATTCTGTTTTATATTGTATTTGATTTTAATTGAAGTTTTTAGTTGAGATAAAAAAGTCACAAGTGGGATTCGAACCCACGACCTTCGGCTGCTCTATCACTTGAGATATCATGACCTTGATCCACTCGGACACAACTTCCCATCTCATTCACACCTTTTTTTAAATTTTCCCTCCTTTTTGCCATTTTTCAAATGTATAAATTTATAATGTAGATATAATATGTACTAATATATAATAGGTCAAGCGGACCACAAAAACTAGTGAATTATTATTTATATTATATTAAACCTTGCGTGGACCCGCTGATGTTTTTCAGAGACCGCAAGATCAATTTTAATTTTCCACGGACCCGCTGGACGATACCGGGGACCCGTGGGGTTCCGTAGGGACCAGTTTTGGAACCACTGATCTAAGGGTAATTCCAAAGATTCTGTCAGCACTATGCCAGTTGCCCATATCCCAGACAAAGACTTTTATTACATCTAACTTTTGAAGCTTTGTAGTTGCAGCATTGCCATAAAACCATTGCATTAAATAAATCATGTAAATGACATTAGTTTTTCATTTGTTAATCTTTCAGAAATTGTGAGATTTTTTCTTCAGGTCTGTGAATGGAGACTTTTTCCAATACTGGTTTTTGCCATATTCAGCATTGGGAATGACAAAAGGCAAACTGATCATTAAATATATCGGAGTGCCGATGCAAGTGTTGATGGATCATGATGATCAAAAAACCCCACGACAACGATTTCAAAATAAAATAAAAGATAAATTACCAATTGTGAGGCCATACATGTGATACCAGAAAACGAAACATGTTTCAAATCCTTTCATCGGAAAAATCATGGGCGAAAACAACCTGGCAAACCTCCTTGTGTTATTTGATTCATTGATCATCCCTCCAGAAGTTTCAATATATAAATAGTGCCCTATAAAATGATATTATTAGCTGTCAGAATGTTTACAGCCGGTTGTCAGTATCACCTGCAGCGTTTGCACCCGGCGTGTGATCGCCAGAAGGGCCGGTGTTAATTATACGACTTGGAGTCTTGAACTGGTGCAAGCGCCATGAAAAGCGAGTACTGGTGCTGTTCCTCCAATCACAAATTGTATTTTCATCAAAGTCACAGCTTCTCAGAATGTCAGCTAATTAGAAATGATATAATGAAGATGTAGTTAGTTGAATAATGAGCAGTGTGGAAATCTTTACGTTCACAAGTGGGTTTGTGCCTTTCCCAACTGAAATCCTTGCAAGCAAGCGTCTCGTTCCCTCCGGATCTCTTGTAACCCTGATCGCATTCAAATTTTATGATGCTCATGTCCTTGCTTATCAAAACTCTTCCATTTTCTAATGTCTCAAGGTAAGCGCAGCCTCCAACTAAACAAACATGCATTACAAAATTGTACAATTTTTTTTCTGGTTATGTTGTTCTTGCCTTTTTCACATTTTGGGAAACTGTCCCAACTGCCTTTGAGGCAAGTCGCTAGTTTATCACCTCTAAGCACATAACCGGGATCGCAAACGAATTTTGCAATTCTCCCTCTATATTTGACTTCGATTTTCCCATGCTCTGGATTCCTTCGGCTGCACGAAAACTTTCTCCCCCCTACAACATGATCAAATAAGCCACATGAAAAAAAAATTAAAAATTATTTTTGAGACTTACTTCCACCATGGACAAAAAGTACACTATAATTGAAAAGATAAATCAAGAGGCCGTATATGCACCTCATTGCGTTAAAGTTTTAATTTCCAAATGAATCTACAAGGGTGTTTCACCCCCTCTTCCTGCCCTTTATCTCGTAAGGAAGGAGGATGTAGATATTGCCCATTCATTGAATGCTATTATGTTATTTTATCATTTAGTCAAAATTATTTCATACAAACGAAATTCAAAATTTTAGTAGGCTCTAATTTTTCCGTAATCTGAGAAGATCTAAGAAATAGAAATGATTTAAGGGGTGAATATATCAATTCATTTTTTGGAAAAAATAGTTCTACCTGTAGAAATGCAAATGCTAAAGTGCAAAGTATTTCTCTGATTAGAAATATCTTTTCCAAACAGCGATCTAACAAATATGTCAGCTTATTAAGAAAATTAAAAGAGCAAACTTGCATTTTCCGCATTTATCTTATTAACCATCTTAATTACTATTAACAATGTAACTTTTTTTATTCGAAAAATTGTATTTTGTCTTGGTTTTTTTTTTTTTTTTTTT
>CM077112.1:13707996-13737838 GCA_039619505.1 Cimex hemipterus
CTCTTCCTGCCCTTTATCTCGTAAGGAAGGAGGATGTAGATATTGCCACTTCTAAAGACTAGAAATTTCTTTTAAATAATCATACCTGTTTGTTTATAAAGTATATGGTACAATTTTTTAAAATAAAATTAATTAGATTTAGCTGGACCACTTTAAGCACTTGGGAGAACTATGTTTTAACAATAGGGACATACTGATTGATTATTACTTAATATTTAGCTCACAGATAGCTCTTTAATGGAGATATTTGGATCTGAATCATAATGATATCAAAAATAAGATAGTTGTTTCTATTATAGATTTAATCCTTTGAGGTCTTTAGTTCAGTGAAGTGGCCGATAAATTGGCCAAGAAAAGTTCAATGAGGACACCTATCGGCCCTGAACCCTTTTGTGGTTTACCAAACTGCCAAAAACGCGGATCCATTCGACATAAAAATTTATCATAAGACCATCGCAGAAACTAACAGTAGAACTGTTAAATCTAAAACACTAGGACTAGAATAATAGTTGTACTGCTACCTGGACGCTGCAGACTCCGGAGGCACATGTATAGACTCGGTGAAACAGAAACAAGGCAAATATTGTCAAATGGGGGCGAAGATTCCTAATCCTAGGAGAGAAAAAGCCAGCGCCTGAAGGAAACAAACGGGAGCCGTTGAAAAAGCTTTAGGGTCTGGTAAAAAGCATCAAGCTTAACAAAGAGTTCTACATAAAAAAATGGAGATGCACAATACACCATCTTGGTCGTTTTCTCTTTCCCCTTTTCATTAATAATGATCTTGCTCTATTTCATACCAAGTTTCTTCTATTGGCTGTCGACTTAAAAATTTACACTAAAATTTATTTTGCCACCCGGCTGGTGTCAAACTAACAAACTATTCTTAAATAATCCTAAATGTTTTACTATCACTTTTCTTACAAAAAATCTCCTCTTTTCCATTGTTATACAGTTAGGTTAGGTTAGGTTAGGTGGCAAAGGTACTAGGAGGTGGGGTTTGTGTGCCCCAGGCACTGCAGCCTTCTGGCTTATTGTACCTTCCTAGTTCTTTAGTTTAGTCAATAGACTCGATCCTTTTTCTCAGGATTATCAAGTCATTGACTGTTATTGCTTCAATGTGGTTCTCTGAGTCGCTTTTGTGCGTCAGATTGAATCTCCTTTGAGCCGTTGCTCTGCATTCGAAGATGATATGAGTGGCTGTTTCCTCCTCCTCATTACATAGTCTGCAAATTGGATCACTATTATATATGCCCATGTTTTGTAGATGTTTTCTCAGGTGCCAGTGGCCGGTTAGTAGTCCCACCACTCCTCTGAGATTTGCCCTCTCCAGTTGTAGCAGTGTTTTTGCCAGTTTTGGTGAGGGTTGTTTTATCATGAGTTTACTGTGTCTAGCACTGCTAGAGTTTATCCATTTTTCTCTTTGTTTTATTTGGATCCATTCTGCGATGGAGGATTCTACGTTTGTTTTGGATATCCCAAGGATAGGCTCGGGGCCTATGTATGGTCTTGCGGATCCTCCTCTGGCCAGTCTGTCTGCTTCTTCATTACCCAAAATTCCCCTATGCCCTGGCACCCAGGATACCGTTACCTTGTTGTGTTTTCCCAGGTTTTGGAGATTTTGGATGCATTCACTCTGACTAATTTTGATGTGATTCTTGTACATGTCAGTGCTTTGATAGCTGCTTGGCTGTCTGATCTTATGAGGATTTTTTTGTCAGTGTAACCTCTTTGAAGATTTTCCAGAGCACAAGCATTGATAGCATGTATTTCTGCTTGAAAGACCGAGGTGTACTTCCCTAGTGAGTTTGATTGCTCATATTTTGGGCTTGTACAGAAAACTCCTGATCCGGTTCCTTCAGTTGTTTTGGAGCCATCCGTATACCATATCATTGTGTCCGATGTTCTCCTGTGTTCTTCCTCTCCTTTGTAGTCTGTTGAGATTTTGTAGGAGGTCGTGAAGATTGTTTCCGATTGTTATACAGTAATCACAGCTTTTTAACCAGAGTAATCAAAAATCGCTCCTTTACAATGCTTGGCTTCATCATTCGAAGTAGTTGTCAGTTCAAACATCCTTCTGGCCATGTCTATTTATATAATTCGCTTGTTAGGCCCATTCCAGAATCCAGGCACTACTACACTGACATAAAACTTTTTTCAAACTGTTCAAAATAAATTCCATCATACGTTTCATTTCAAACTGGTACACTTTTATAAATCCTCTCGTGCTCCCATTAAATCTTACTTCAGCATTTCTGATCGTAGTTGCGATAGAAGAAAAGATTGCGAGATTTTTATTTTCAAATTTATTAATAATTGAAATTCCCTGGAAATTTTTGGGCCGACTACAATTTTATGTACCTCCTTGCCATCTCAGAAATCAAAAGTTTTTTTTTTTTATTGGCTATAAAGGAACACATTTTTCACAACACTCCCCGATGCATCTCATGATGATAAAATGTAGCAAGATAGGGAATACTATTAAATTCAAGAGTTTTCGTGGTCCCCTTGACCAATTAATCTTTCAAATAATTAAGATTTTTAGTTGAGATAAAAAAATCAATGGCATGAGCAGGATTCGAACCCACGACCTTCGGCTAGATACGCCGCTGCTCTACCACTTGAGCTATCGTGAGCTCTAATATAAATAATTCATTACTTTTCGCAGTCCACTTGACCAAATATATATTAGTGCGTATTTCATATTATCTATATTATATCTACATTAAAATTCAAAAAAGGTGGAAATGAGATGGGAAGTTTGGGAAGTGTCCGAGTGGATCGGGGTCACGATAGCTCAAGCGGTAGAGCGGCCGAAGGTCTTGGGTTCGAATCCCGCTCGTGACACTGACCTTTTTTAATCTCAACTAAAAACCTTATTTAATTGATAGGCAATACTGTTGAATTATTTAATACGCCTGCTTCATCATTAAATCATCAGTTAGTAAAAGCATAAAAATTTTACTTAATTAAAAAAAAAATTGGTATGTTTGTACTTGTAATGCTTTATTATATTATTTTACATATATGTTTTTTTATAATTCCTAGTCATTATAATTACATAGGCAGGGTGTTTAATTTAATATTCATATTATTTATTTATAACGATATATTTTTATGCATTTTTGTGCCGTAAAATTTTTTTTTGTAAAGATGTCTGCTCCTATATAATCTAATCTAATTAATTAATGTAATTCTTAGTCATTATAATTATATAGAAAGGGTGTTTAATTTAATATTTATGATGTTTATTCATAAAGGTTTTATTTTCTTTTTCATTGAAATATAGTATAGTATTTTATTCCTTATTAATATTGAGTTAATTATACGAATTGTAATTAATTAAGGTTGTTGTTGCGATAAAAAAGTCAATGGCACGAGCGGTATTCGAACCTAGGATCTTCGGCTAGATTCGCCGTGCATCAACTTTCTATCTCAACCCCCGCCCCTCTTTTGAAATTTCGTTTCTTGTTACCATTTTTCAATAAGCATTGTATTGTATATATTATTTTCCCACTTACTTTTGTAAGATATTCAACAAAAGGAACACACAACACATAGACTTAGATGTATACACTATATCCATTTTCAGATTTTATTCAGTTTACACGGGTAAAGTTAGAATTGTATAAATCAAAAATATTGAATTTTTCACTTTAGTTTAAAGTAAAACTGTTAAAAAATTGGATCTTTTAATTTAAAGTCAGTATTGCTGCCAATTACAATCGCCAGGAAATAAAAATAAACCGTTAATAATGACTTTTTCTGTCGATTGTAATTGGCTGTGGAAAATGACGGAAGTGGAGGGAAGTCATGCCTCTTCTTTCTGCTGACTGCTAATTCCTCTCGGTTCTATCTCGTATTATCTCCTTTGTATTCTCGTCTCACCGTCATCTCGCTTATTTGAAATATTGGAAAGGATTTATTTTCTCCATAAAATCTGTCATACATTTTCTATTTCTGCACTATGTCGAATTATGGAGTTCAACCGTCTCACGTCGAAAGCCCAACTGCAGGTATTTTAAAGTATTTTCTTTCAGTGCGATTAATAACATAACGGACGACTAGGCGAATTATTTGAAATGGGCTACGTTCGGGTGTTTTTTTCCTCACCGTAATCATTTTTATTTCGAATTAAAAATTATAACAACCAACCGCGTGACCGGTATATTGTACAGTTGTTACTTAGCAGTTAGCGGTGCAGCGTGGTTCATCTTAAAATAAATAAAAAGCTCTGGGATTTGTCGATATTAATTTTTATTATCCATGGATTTTATTATCCTAACTAGGATATTTTATTAGTCTAGGACCTATGCTAGTAATTCGTTGTCCTGTTCCCCCTTGATGGCCTATTCGCTTATAAATATGAAACGAACAGGATTAAGGACTGAGATACGAGGTACTTAGGTTAGACTTTTTTCTTTCTATATCTGCTACAACTCCTACCTAAGAATATTCGGCTAAACAATAGGTTTATTCCCTTCACAATCCAGAACTAATCCGTGATTTTTGACTGTGCATGCTGGAACGTTGACTGATATGATGGAATCCAAATATAAATACACCATATAGAATGTTTTTTTTTTAAGTTGAATGTCGTTCAACCAAATATGGCCAATAAATTTTCTCAACTGATTTTTTTTTCTCCTCATTTACGTTTTCGTTAAACAACTTCACTTGTATGTGTGTGTGCGCGCGCACGTGTCAGTGTGCATGTACATGCTCACACATGTACAAACATACTGACACATGCATGTACATACATACTGATTGCATACATACTAACGCGCGCGTATGTACATACATACTGACTCAAAAAGGGAGCCAGGGATAAAATACTTACATGTATTGTATGCTCACAGATGTACAAACATACTGACACACATGCATGTACATACATGACACATATGCACATACATACTAACACGCGCGTATGTACATACTTACTGACTCATTTGTATGTGCATACATACTGACACACACACACACACTCTCAAGAGCAGTTGTTTAACAAAAACATAAGTAAGGAGAAAAAAATATACATACATATAATAATATATATAAATAATTTTTTTTAGTTTACATATTTTTTTTAGCACTAGATATTTTTTTTATTTGGGTATTTGTTCAAAAAAGAAATTCGAATAAACATGCCTGTTTATATTTTATTCCACATATAAAAATGGTCCCTGGTGGTGGATTTGGCAAGAGCAAAAGTGCTGGGAAATATCCGCGTATGTTTTTGACTGCCAAAAACCAGGCACAAACCTGGTCTGAAAGCACAGGCATCGAACAGCCGACTGTCAGTTTGAGTCTTGGATTGGGCACGAGATGGAACGAACATATAGCATATGTTAAGGCGTCAGACTCTAGATCTCGCGATTGTGGGTTCGATCCCTGCATCGCCTCTGGCATTTTTCTGACGCCTAAGGAGCGAAATTGACACGACACTCATCAAATGGTGGGTCCGGATCTCAGCGTCCCTGAATTTGGTACCAACCCCTTCAAAAATGAGTTTCTTCGATGGAAGAACACCGGCACACTGGGTGCTCAAATATTGCGATCCGCAACTGGATCTCGCAACATTTGAACCCCCAAAAAAAGGAGCCAGGGATAAAATACAATAAACTGCACAGCTGCAGTGCTCAGGAGGACCTCCTCTAATCCCTGGTATCCATTGGAAAAAAACTTTCAACATAGAAAAATTGTCAATTTTTTTACTTGTAGGTGTACTTATGAACCCGTACCCAGGCAACAATGTCAACATTGTCAGTAAGTTGAATATATTATTCACTTAAATACGCATTCAACATTATTATTTGTATTGTAATTTTTAGGAACAGCCCAGGTAATGGTTGGCCCAGATCCAGTCCAAACAACTTGTCCAGGTTGTGAAAAATTAATTATGTCAAGGATTTCAAAGAAAAACAATGTGGGGAAGTATGTTTGCTGCACATTGTTGTGTTTAACAGTGTAAGGTTTTATTATGTAGTTATTACAATAAAATAAAAATAATAATCGACATACAGGAATGCTTCATATTTTCACGAATAGTTTGCGTATTGCGGTTTGATTTGAACAAACCAATAAATAAACATTTATGAAAATTATCTGAAGAAGAAAATGGCAGTTAAATTATGTTCAGTTTTGTTTGTACTTGTTTTTGTGTATTGGTCACATTTAACGCCATTTATTATCATGTTTGTGATGTTTATCTTATGAGATATGAAGTGAGCTCGAAATAAATACGCTCATAAAACTGATTTCTTATTCTAGCGTCTGCCTACCTTGCGCATGCATCCCTCTTTGTGTTTGGTCTCCAGTGAAAACCAGTCATTTCTGCCCAAATTGCAATGCCTTCCTTGGTATGTATGTCGCTTAGGGCATTATCTGCATTCAAAAATACAAAATTATATTAAGTTTATATAAAGTATGACATCAATAAATATTTGCATTTGTCAATAAGATCAAAATTTTTAAAGTTTAATCAACAATTTTTGTATCTGAGATAAGTTCATTTTATATTTGATAGTGTAATGTTAATTTTAGTGTTTTACATTTTTCATAGTCACTTGTATCCTATTTAAAAAAAAATCTATTGTAGGAAAATCATTTGTTTACTTCACAATATTGAATCTGACTGTATTTGTTGTATGTACTAAATTAAAAAAATAAAAAATTGCATATTCTTGAGTTTTTTATCTATTATTCTGTAGATTACAACTATCTATTTTACTAATCTATTTTTCTTCCTTTCCCCATCAGTTCCAGAGGTTGGTCTGGTCAATTTTTTTTTTTTTTTCGGAGATGAATGTTCAATTTTTCCCACCCAACACAAGATCTTTTTTGTACTTTTCTGTGGGTTTCTTACTCCCTGCAACATTCGTTCCAGAAATGCAAGATATGTTCTGATTTTATATTTTGTAAGTTGGTTTAAGACATCAATAATAGCTGATGCAGTTAGCCATGAGACAAAAAGATTAGTATCAGTTGGTGGGTGTCTAATATTGAGAAGAATGTTTACAAGTTTCAAAAATATTTTGCACAAAATGCTTATTAGGTCAGTTTATACAGTGAAACTTTTTGAGAAATTGAAAAGAAAGAAAAAAAAAACATGAGTTGAGCTCGGTTCTGAACTGAATTGTGGGTGTGAGGTTTGATACAAGGGTGTTTGGAATGAAATGATGAATCGAATGGGATTTTTTGTAGGTTGGAATGCTTGATGGAACACCACGGTTCAATTCCATACGTCCAGGTTAGTTGTAATATGTGGACGAGGTGTTTGTTTCCTATCGAGAGTTTCGACCTGGTGTCAATTAGTCGTTTGAGTAGTTCATATCGCCTGTCCAGTTCCGTTCTTTTGAGTCGAGTGTGGGAGTTCCAAATAAGCCACAAATATCAGATAATACTGCAAAGGGTGAAGATTAATTGCTGCGATTTGGTTACTGGAGCCTCCAAAACAAAGTTATATGAGATGGTGTGTTTTTGTGATACATAGATCTGAACATTCGCACATCGACACTGAGATCGCATGGTGCGCTTGTAAGCACTACGTCTTCATAGCTACCCAAACACAGAGGCTGACCTACAGTCAGCACAAGTTACTGTAAAAGTTACAAGGTTAACTCGACAAGATAACCTGTGACAGTAATGAGTAGACTAAAGTGAATTTATTACTAAATTAACCTTTGTAAAATTAATAGGTCTCAGTTTTATTAAATAAATGTATTAATTTAAAAAAAAAAATTAGTAGAGCCAAGCTTCCAAACAAGAAAGATGGTCCTGGAGGTTTCTTAAGATCACAACTAATTCTAATTTTACTGGAAGGATAATTGTCTGCATGTGACGAATTCTGTCTGGAATGTCTGCTACGTATACTGTATAGAGAATGGGACCAAGAATGCTGTCTTGTACAACACATGAATGGTGGGGAAGAGGATGTTCAGATTCAAACTTGAAACTTGAATTAAACGAATAGAAAGGTGCTCATGAGTTTCCAGCAGAAGCTCGGGTACTACTTTCAAATAAAGCTTGCCCATGCCGTATACCAAAAAATTCTTCAATCTGTACAAAACAAATTTAAAAAAAAAACTTTACAAGCTTCAACTTTCCTACAAACTCCACCTACCCCAGAAACCGTTCTAAATTTAAACTTTTTGGACTGGCACTAAGTAAGGACTTTGATATTGTTTTTGCGTTTAAATTATTGAAGTCTCATTGATCTCTTCTCTCTTCTCACTCAGCTACAGGTAGATGTCCCTTCGCGCTCTCACAAAACCCGCAGACTATTTTATATCTAATTCCAAAGCTGTAAGTACATGTTCTCTTCTCCTCTACACTGAATGACGATGAAGAGTAACATCCACAATAGTTCTGTGGGAGGGGGGTTAATCTTTGACACGGCACTCATCACTGTAAGGTAAAGGTCCTGGGGTCGAATCCAACGGCCCTACATTCAAACCCGACATACTTACAAATGGGCTTTTTTTTTCAAAAACACTGGCACCCTGAGGGTTTATATGACCTCTTCTGTTGCAAACCCTCATAAAAATTTTTTTTTAAAAAGTGTCACAATCTGTGAAAAACCATAACCATTTTTTTTTAAATATACTATGTATAATGAGCATTATTTTCATAAAATACGTATCAAAATATTGTAATTTCAATTGTCTTTCAGCTTTAATTTGATTAGTAATATCTTTCATTTTTTTTTTTGTCCAGTTTTTACTCTTTAATTGTTTTTTATATTTACCATTTTCTTATACCACGTATATATGTCCTTTATTCTTTTTGTAATTATTTGTATTTTTTGTATATACTGTTTTTTGTTATTGCAAAATATCTTTTTTGGAAGGGGATTTCGATCCTTAAATAAATAAATGAACCATAGTGGTTGAAGACTAGTTAATAATTAATAAAACAACCCCGGTTGAATTTGTATCATCTAAAAACCGTTGATTTTTCTGTTTCTTTCTTTTTTTTTCGAGTGATTTTCACTTTATGATATTTCCAAATCACCGGAATAGTTGCATGACGGTAGTGACGCAGATGGCATTGCAGTAGCTGTCCTGACGGATGTTGGTAACTTGGAATCTGCATTAGTCATAGCTGACAGTTCAGCTACCTTCTGCTGTTGCTGAGTTTCAATCGAACACTGGCGTCAATTTGTGTTGTACATATTTGAATTGTTTTTTAAGAATAGCCGATTCATCTGAAAAATATGTCTAAGAAATTGCCAGATTATAGCGAACCCTGCTACCCACAAAATGCCTTTGTACAACCAAGTGCTCCACCCTGCTATGAAGAGGCGATCTCAAGTGGTAAATTGATAGATGATGTCTTTATCAGTTTTTATTTTAACGGTGTAATTGCAATTAAAAAAATAAATAAATAAAGTTTCTATGACGTTGTAGCGTTGATTGCAAAATCAATACAGTATTTCCAAACTGAAACGAAATGATTACTGATCAAAAAATAAAACGAAAACACTCCAAAACTTCTTTGATTTTTTAAATTACGACAAATTAAATTAATACTAGCGATATTTTACGGACTTGTTCATAAAATCCAATATTTGTAATTAAAAGTTTCACCATTAGAAATTTCCTCGTTTTACTGTTTATTTATTTATATGTACATATGAGGGTGAAAGATCCGTTTACAAATAATATACGATGCCTATAAACAATTGAATTTTTTAAATTATTGTAACAAAATTACAATTTAGGTGTTGGATGTTCACGTGAAGGCACATGTGGTGTGGTATGGTGGAAAAGTATACCAAGAAACGGGGTTTGTACTTCCCAGGCACCGCAGGACTTGTACCTTCCTCGTTCCTTAGTTCAGTGCAGAAGTTCCTTAGAACTATCAGGTCATGGACTGGTCGCTGGTGCAATTTTGATTCCCTAAGTTTTTTTCCGTATTCAGAAATCGTGAGATGTGGTCTCGTGAGGTAGGTTTCAGAAAAACATTTTCTTTATCGTGCCAACGTTTCGAGCTTTATTCAGATCATCTTCAGCGCCTGGTTTTTCAAACAGTGTTTACATTTAACATATATACGTAGAATGTGAAGATGATTTCAATAAAGATCAAAATGTTGGCACGATGAAGGAAATGTTTTTCTAAAATCTACATCACACCGGACCGCACCTCACAATTTCTGAATAATTATCGATTACCGGTCACTAATGATCACCACATAGTCAAAGGTATTTGACTTGGGTGAAACGTATGTTTTTTTTTTGTTGATTTACAGTAGTGGGCAAGACTGTTTTTTTGTTTAAATTGTTTAAAAGTACATTGCATTTTTCTTGGTTCAGTCTAGACCTCCATTGTTTACACTAGTCTTCAATAAGCTCAAGTACCTGGATGTTCAAATATACGATTATTTGTTTAAAAATGCCTCGTTAAATAGTTTTGACATTTCTACTTTTATGAATGTAAAATATCAACTACAACATGTAAACTTTAAATTTTTAAATTTCTTGAATTTTTGCCACCAAGCTGTTCGAAATTGTATTGACGTTTGAATCGACATGTAATGTTTGCAAGTCCACAATGAAAAGTGTTGGAAATTAGGTCCTAGTAGTTCCACACCTTGACTGGTTGATCGGCGTGAAATTCAGTTAATTTAGTCCTTTTTACAAGTGTAAAAAACCGTTTTACTTTAGATTTCTACATTTCTAGGGTTTCGAATATCTAACCTGTGTGAAATTCTGCTGAAATTTGTCATTTTCTAAAATCTATATGTAGTTTCTCATAGTCCTGTACCTTCGACGCTTTGAATGGTTGGACTGCGGGTTTTCTGGTCATCCTGTCCTTTTTACAAGTTACTACCACTGAAAACTCCGAAATAATTTTTCAGACAAAATTTTTATCCGTGTTAGATTAAACCTCCATTCGAAGATGATATGAGTAGCTGTTTCCTCCTCCTCATTGCATAATCTACAAATGGGTTCATCGTTGTGTATACCCATGTTGTGTAGATGTTTTCTGAAATTACAGTAACTGGTTAGTAGTCCCACCACTCCTCTGAGTTTTGCCCTCTCAAATTGCAGCAGTGTTTTTGCTAATTTTGGCGAGAGTTGTTTCATCATAGGTTTACTGCTAGAGTTTATCCACTTCTCCTTTCGTTTGTTTGAATACATTCTGCGAGGATTCTATATGTTTTTTGCATTTTTTTTTTTTTTTGTATCCTAAGGATAGGTTCGGGCCTGTGTATGGTATTGCACATCCTCCTCCGGGCAGTCTGTCTGGTTTCTCATTACCCAAAATTCCACTGTGCCCTGGCACCTAAGATATCATCAGGTTGTGTTTCCCCAGGTTTTGCAGATTTTGGATACATTCACTGACAAATTTTGATGCAATTCTTTTATAATGCTAATGCTTTAATGGCTGCTTGGCTATCAGATCTTATGAGGATTTTTTTTTCAGTAGAAATTATGGAATGATGGAGTGAATTTGGAGTCCAATTTTTTAAAATATTTTTTTATTAAGGTGGTTCCTACTTATATATAAAAAAAAATGATTAAAAAAGGATTTTTTTGCCAGTGTAACTTCTTTTAAGATTTTACAGGGCACAAGCGTGGATGGCATGCATTTCTGGTTGAAAGACCGAATTGTATTTCCCTAATGAGTCTGATTGCTCATGTTTTGGGCTTGTACAGAAAACGTCCGATATTTTGTTTGTTTTGGAGCCATCTGTATACCATATCATTGTATCTGATGCTCTCCTGTGTTCTTCCTTTCCTTTACAGTCCGTTGAGACTTTATAGGATGTTGTAAATATCAGGATCATATTGTCGTCCCTATTTTTAAACAGTGGTTTTTGTATTTGTCAACTATGGTTGTAAGCTCGAATTTTTTAGTTCCTTTCCAATTTAATTGTTTCTGGATCCTAAATGACCTTTTCCTAGCCTCTTGTATGAATATTTCCGGTGGAGGTAGGTTTAACAAATTTTCTTATGCGTTTGTAGGGGTTGTTCTCGTTGCCCTTGTCATCGTAGGTTTGCTAGTCTTTGCATGCTGCGTAATGTATGAATAGCTACTTTTTGTTGAGCTTTGTTCCACCATATTAGTGGCCCATAGGTTATTCTGGGTCTTATTACTGCCGTGTGTAGCCAATTGGAAGACATGTATGACATGTGAGATCATGTCCGGTGACAGACCCACCTTTTTTACACAGTGTAGGAGCATTTATATTAACTTACAAATAATAATTATTAAATCAATCCGTATTTTTTTAGTAGGCATAAAGACCATATTAATCCAATTGATTTTTGTTTTCATTTAAGGTTTTTAGCTGAGATGGGAAGTAGGTGTACGAGTGGATCGAAGTCGCGATAGCTCAAGTGGTAGAGCAGCTGCTTATCTGAAGGCCATGGGCTCGAATCCTGCTCGTTACACTTACTTTTTTATTTCAACTTAAAACCTTAATTAATTGAATGATATTAGTTGGTCAAGCGGACCACGAAAAAAATTGAATTTTATAAAAACAGTTTCTTTGTCGTGCCAACGTTTCGATCTTTATTGAGATCATCTTCAGAGCTCAGAGTGTTTGCTCTCCGGGTAGATTCTTGTCTGCCGTGTTGACAGTGCCAAATCTTATAAAATTCACTAGTTTTCGTGGTCCGCTTCCAATTCAAAAGGTTGGGTTGAGATGGGAAGTTGGTGCCCGAGTGGATCGAAGTCGCGTTAGCTCAAGTGGTAGAGCAGCAATGTATCTAGCTGAAGGTCGTGGGTTCGAATCCCGCTCGTGACATTGTCTTTTTTATCTTAACTAAAAACCTTAATTAATTGTAATCTATTGATATTCTTTTCCAATGATTATCCTAACATCAGTTGATTGAAAAATTGGAAATGTATATTTTGCTTTTGGTTTTAGTTCCACATGTGCATCCACCTCAAAGCCACAATGTCGCCATCATCAGTAAGTCAAATATATTATCTATGTCAATATGTCAATGTACAGTCAACATTTATCATCGGTCATTTATATTTTTTAGGGACAGCCCCTGTAATGGTTGGGCCAAAACCAATCCATACAACTTGTCCTAGTTGCGAAAAACGCATTAAGTCGAGGACGACAAAGGAAAACAATGTGGGGAAATATTTATGCTGCCTGTGTTTGTTTTTCTCAGGGTGAGTATGATATTATTAAGGCTGTGATAGTAGGAAAGGTGTTGATTGAGAAATATTTATTGAATTTATTGAAATCAATGAATTGTAATGATTACACATTTGAAAACAAACAATTTTTTTATCTAATGAGAGATAAAAAAGTAAAAATATTTGTTGTAGTTCCTAATTAGGTTTGAATTGAACCGAATTTGTATTTATTTACATATTGTATGGCTTTAAATTGATTGAATGTATATAATTGATGTATTCATATTATTTAAAGTCATATATGATTTAATGACCCAGTTGGCCCAAAAATGGATAAAATGAAACGGAAATAATCATACCACTTGCTACTAGTATCTACCAAAACTATCCATAGAAACGTGCACCAAAAATAAGCATCTCAAGGGTACACTGTAAAAAATATTACGTAGTAAACTTTTCAATCGTACAAATTATCGTACTAGCCTGGAATTGCGTAAATATCATTTTAAAAAACTTGCCCTTGTAGTTTAACATGATAGAGTTAGAATCTCAGATAGGACTTTTTGAGAGCCGCTGCAGCCGAGTGGTTAGCTTGGGAGACTCTCGGCTCATAGACCCCACGGTCTTGGGTTCAATTCCCACCGTCGCCTCTATTTTGTTTTCACAATATCATACACGTGTTAATCGCACCTTGACTAATAATACACATCGATCATGAGGCCATTGTAAAAATAAAAAAACTTGTTCTTTTTCAAAAAAGTGAAAAAAAATTTAAAAAACGTTACATATATGATTTCATGTTACATATGTGACCTCATATTACCTCATATGTGTCCTCATATTACATCATATATTACATATATAACCTCATACGTTACATATGTGACATCATATGTTATATGTATGACCTCATATGTTACATATATGAACACGTATGTGACCTTATATGTTATATATGAGCTCATACGTTACACGTATGACCACATATGTTACACTTATGACCACATATGTTACATGTATGACCTCATATGTTACATATATGATCTCATATGATACACGTATGATTACATATGTTACATATATGACTTCATATGTTACATATATGACTACATATGTTACATATACGACTTCATATGTTACATATATGATTTCATATGTTACATATTGAATTTCATATGTTACATATATGAGCTCATGTTACATGTACAACTTCATATCTTACATATATGATTTCATGTTACATATATGAGCTCATATGTTACATATATGATCTCATGTGTTACATATACGACCTCATATGTGACATATGACCTAATGTTACATGTGTGGCCCAATATATGACATGTTATTTTGCTATGTTACCTAAAATGGTCCAAAATCTTGGTGTACGAGTCTACCCCGGCATTTAACCCTTCGGGTCTTGGTCACCAGCCCTGCCTAATATATATAAGCTGTAACAAACTAACTCTTGACAAAACAGTCAGACCTATTTTGCCTAGTTCGGCCACATCAACAAATCCAATCCTTTTAATCCAAAGTTCTCTGCCGTATCCTCAACTCTCCCTTCTATGTAATGAAATGATCCAAGTAAATATACAAATCCTATTGGAACATGCATCCTCAATTTTGGCTGTAAACTAACCTTTAACGCCGTCTAAAACGGCGATGGCTTCTTCGACTAAAAAAAGACTTCTAGGCTAGTTTCCCTCTCCACTGTCTGTCTCCATGTCTGTCAGATTTGTATGTAATTATACTATTTCCCCCCAATGTGTATTTGTTTTGTACAGACAGCAGTAAATAAAATAATTAATAAAAGAAAAAATCATCCAGGAAAGTTGTTAACGAGATCACTCACAGTAGAAGAGAGTACAAAAGGGATCCATACGAAAGAGATAAAACTATTTTGTAGTTATTATCATCATTAGAATGATTATGTGTATTAGTGTTATTAAAATTTTAATGATTTCTCAGAATTGAATTCGTTGTTGCAGTATTGGTTTATTGTGCTCATGCATTCCACTCTGTGTATGGAGCCCAGTGAAGACCCACCATTTTTGCCCTAATTGCAATGCCTTCCTTGGTATGTATGTTTCTTAATTGATCATCTACATTCAGTGGACCAAATGTTATATTATATAAAGGGCAAATATTATATAAAAAAAAGTGATGTAAACGTGCTCTCAAAACGAGTAAGTCGGTAACAAAAAGTTGTGATAAGTGTATCTACTTAGAGTTAAATTGCGCAGATCAAACTATGTATTGTTTAATTATAATTGTTTTGGAATTTTTAAACATGTATTTTTTAAAAATGTAAACATTTATATTATAACTATGATATTGTAATTTGTATTAAAATAAAAACAGGAAAAAAAAAGTATAATTTTGAAACTTCCTTATGCTTGGTAGAATAAAATCAACCAGCAGAATCAAGCATGGTTTTGACCTGAAGGAATATGGAGATTATATACTGGAATTGTGATTTTAATATTTGAGCCTCGGTTATAAAAATCGAGCAGCTACTTGGCACCTTTTTGTTATAAATAAATTAATATTATAAATCAACGTGCAGTGCACATAGACTGAACAAATAATAGCCTTTCGTAAGGGAAAAAAAGTAAAACTCGCTCCAAAAACTCGCAAGTAGGGAAAAAAACAAAAGAAAATTACAGCTTTGTCAATATACATATCACAATTTAAAAAACATCGCCAGACATTTATGTCAATGATGTTGGACCATCCAGAGGCATCGCACCATTTACAAGTTCTCTGTGTGATGTCAATGGCTTAATCATACCACCGTACAACGGTTTTGAAAAAAAGATAAAAATGCACATAAACACTAACAAGTTTTTTTAAGATAACGTATATGGTTCAGTGTATTGTGTGTTTTTTAAACTAATGTTTCAGCTCTCCTGAAAGGATGTGCAGAAACATCACATCTCTCAAGAGCTGGGGTATTCTTTTTCACTCGTATGCAAAGGGCACGACCCTTTGCCACACCCGACCCCCGGCCTCAACCTCTAGGGAACAAGACTCCTCCAACCACACAAACGCCAAAGGCCACATTAATTAATATCCTGTCCATCAAATCAGCGATCTTAAGATATTGAAAAAGTTGGTATATGGTATCTGGATCATCTTTTAGTATGTTGTAGAGCTGTGGTGTCTGTACACTGAGTAGATTGGACAGTACATATGCTACACATGTTATATCATGTTACATATGCTATCATATGTTACACATGTTATATCATATGTGTGTTACATGTTACCTCATGTGTAACCTTATGTTACCTAATGTATACCTTATATGTTACCTCATATCTAATCTTATATGTTACTTCTATGTACATGTTACCTCATATACATGTATGTCAAATATGTTACCTCTTATGAAGATGTTACCTCATACGCACATATGCTACCTCATATGTTACATACATGTTAGATGTTTCCTCATATATTATGTTACCTCATATTTTACATATGCTATATCTTATGTTATATATGGTACCTCATGTTATATTATGTTACGCTAGATATGTAACCTATGTACATCATGTTACATCAACCATTTTTATCCTTGCATAACAGGCACCTACATGATTGCTTTCATTCAGGCCAAAAGGTGGCCATTTATCCTTGTATGACATCGCAGTCTTGTCAGTTTGGCCTTTTCTCTTTTTGACCCATACTCGTTCTGGCGTATTCCTTCTGCCACATTTGGCAAGTATTATTTGTACTTTTTACAAGACCAGCTGTTTCTCCATTTTTCTTTTAGAGTATTAGAAATTAATATCCTTGTATACTTATTTTTTAGTGTCTTTAGCCGCCCTTTCTATTCCTATATTCCTGGGTATTTATTTTTATGTAGCCAGGAACCCACCCAAGCCAAAACAACCTTCTTCCCTTTTATTATTATTATTATTTTATAATAAACTAAGGGGTCGATGAAAGCTGTTCTCCTGATCTGGAAAACACCAAGTATGACACTTGGTGTGTGTGGTGTTTTGAACACAGTGGTTGGTGAAATTTTTCAAATTTCTCTTTTTGTGTTCCCCCTGCCCTCTGCTGTTTTGGGCATTAAAACCTTTATAGATTGGTCTAAGCATCTCAATAGTAATTTTTAGGGGTATAAACATTATTTCATGTACATTGTGTGGTGTAACATTTTCAATCCCAGCGTAAAATGATAGAAATGAGTAACCAGGTGGGTTCAGGTATTTTTCTCCCTCATCTTGTTCAGCTCCAATTTCCCACGCCATATTTACTTGGCTCTTACTACATCATTATTTTTTGTATCTTTTAAATTGTTTTATTCACTCGTTCGCAAGAAAAAAAATGAATACAATTACAGTTGTTAATTGTTTTGTGAACGAAAATAATTGTTCCACCTTTTTCATTTTTTAAATTGAAATTTATTATTGGCAATTAAAAAAGAAAAGAAATAAATGAAAAAGGAATTTTTAAGCACTGACACCACCTTACAAAAATCTGCCCAAGTTTATCGAAGGAATTCTGGGATAAATAAGATAAATTTGGAGAGCCACGAAAAAAGAGCTAATTCGTTTCAATTTCATGAGTGAGTTTCGATCTGATTAGCGGTTTTTATCTGAACTACCTCAGAATCAACAATAAAAAGTTAATTAAAAACACTATTTTTCATGGTCCGCAAGACCAATTAATATTTTTCAATTAATTAAGGTTTTTAGTTAAGATTAAAAAAAAGTAAGTGTCACGAGCAGGATTCGAACCCACGACCTTCGGCTAGATACACCGCTACTCCACTCGAGTTTTTCTCAACCAAAAAGGCTTAATTAATTAGAAGAAAAAAAAATATTTGTCCAAATCTGCCAATGGTCAAAGGCACGTTAGATAATAAAAACCAGACATAAAAGATTAAAGTCTATTTTTAATTTATACAGCCAAATATATCTGAATGATACACAGTTTATCTTTTGACACTTAAATCGATACAAAAAGTTTGGCAATAAATTAACAAAGCTTACACAAAATATTTGACATCAGATCAAATAGTTTCCTTACGGATCGTTTAACATGGTAAGGTGCCACATCCTTCGGTTTTATCCATTTACTGTTACAAGCTCTAATAAATAAAACAAAAATATAATATGTTCAAAAAAAAGTATTTACACTCAAGTTGTTTGAGATCCAAGATTTCCTTACACGGTTGAAACATCATTTTATTACAATTTTTTTTTTTTTTCTTCTAGACACGTAAAAACGATGTTTCAAACTGACACTAATATGAAATTTAAAATTTAGGTCTCAAATGCTCATGTCGGCCAACTTTTATCATGGCGCATATCGTTTCCAATCTTTTCCATAATATTTCAAACAAACCAGTCTATCTTGTGTACAAAATAAACTTTGTACCACATGAGCGTAATTGATTAATTTCTTAATAAAAAAAAAGGAAAAGAGAGAAAAATTATCAAATAAATACGAAATTGAAAATTATTAAGTAACGCCTCTTAGCAGTTCGATATTTTAATCCTGGTAACTCCCTGGTAGTTTAATTTTTTTTTGCCAAACATCTACATAAACAGTCTCTTTCAATATATTTAATCCATGTATTTTAAAATATTATTTCTTTTCTCTCAAGAAGACTTTTTTGATTTTAACAAAATTCTGGATGAAATTAATTTTTTTTTAAATCTTGTTTGTTTTTTTTGTCTTGATATTGATTGATATTTATGCATAAAAATTTAAAAGGAATGTATTTAAATTAGTACTTCAATAATTTATTCATTTGTTGTTTTAAAAAAAGGAAATAGCGAGAAAAAGAAAATGACTGAAGTTTTTAAACCTTTGTACAGAAAATTGTCATTTTATGTAGGTGTCAAATAAAATTATATGCTTACAAAATGAAAGAAAAACAAAACCTCTAATAAAGGAGAACTAAGCCTAGATAATTACAAATTCCAAGAAAACTGAATATGGAAAATATCAGGAAAAGTTTTCTTCTTAGTTATTTACGGCGACTGATATGTGATCGGTTTTCTCTCCGTTGGTATGCTTCGCCCACATGAGGTGGTAGAGCTTCTCCAAACCTTCGGCGTACATTTTACAATTGAAGAGCGGGCTGTCGGTTCGAGCACGCCAAACCTCGGCGCGCATCGCTTTCAAGTATTCTCGATCAGTGCCAAGCCTGATGGCGATGTCCTGGTACTCTTGTCTTGTTCTCGCTATGAGTTCATGGCAACCGAGGGTTGCGAGTTGAGACGCAGCTACTCTCGAAGCGAGCGTGTCTCCTATTAAAAAAAAAAAAAAATTATTAGTTAGAATATTTTATTTTTTTCTTGTTTTTTAATCAAATACCTGGTAAAGTGACAACTGGTGTTCCGGTCCACAGGACATCCATACTGGTCGTATGACCGTTGCAAAGAGGTGTGTCGAGGCAGACATCAGCCAGTTGGCCCCTTCTCACATGCTCTTCCTTAGCGGCGACATTACTGAAGATGATTCTGCCCGGCGGGAGGCCGAGCGAAGACGCCATTGCTTGAAGGTGTGGTTCACCCACAGCGGGAAATCTCAACAGCCACATTACCGAATTTGGTACAGCTTTCAAAATCTGTACATATAAAAATTATTTATTATCAAAAATGAAAAGTAAAATTAATTTCAGCTGTTTTCTTGGTCTGCTTGACCAATTAATATCATTCAATTAATTAAGGTTTTTAGGTGAGAGCCGTGATAAAAAGCCAGTGTCATGAGCGGGATTCGAAACCCACGATGTTCGGCTCAATATGTCGCAGTTCTAACCACTTGAGCTATCGTGACCTCGATCCACTTGGACACCAACTTCCCATCTAAACCCCAACTTTTTGCCATTTTTCAAATGTCGTGTCATCTATTAGTTGTGGTAAAATTAATTTTAATATTCACTTACATTGACCCACATCTGCAACGTGACTGGATCGATTTTGTAAAGTTGATTGAAATTGCAATATACAACTGCCTCATCAGGCAGGCCGTACTGTTGTCGCGTCGTTATGACAATACTCTGCGGCACCTCTTCGCCTGTTGCCGCTTTGTTGTTCGTTTGGTTGGTAGCTAGTCCATTTTGTACGACGACTCCATTGAGGGAGGTCTGGATCTGCCCAGAAGCAATCATTGTCTGTAAATATAAAAAAAAGTTAGAAACATGCACGATTGATTTACAATAACTGATTTACCTCGATCGGGTTTGTTGTAGGAAGTTGCGCCACTTTGAGCGAAATCTCGACCGGGCGACTGGTTTTAGTATCAGAGACTGTTTCAACGACTTCACGGATTTCCCTGACTTCTGTGTTTTCAATCATCGGTGAAAGATCGGTCGCGTTTATAACTGCTACATTGTCGGCGAGCTCTGCTTTCTTGGTTTGCTAAATGTACAAACAAAACTTTATCGTTTGCTCTTAAAAACGAAATTACTTTAAATGCCATTGCAATTACTTTGTCGGCCAAGATTAATCTTTCTTTGAGGTGAGGAAACATCTGCCTGTGATCCCCGATGAAATACGTGTGTGGCATGAAAGCAAGCTTTTCGCTGTATTGGTACGCAAGTTCGAGTGGAGAAGTGACAGCATCTGTGATCAAATAATCCATAAACGAAGCTCCACTCGTACCAGGATATCCAAGCCACATAACCTAAAACAAAAGAATGTTTCGATAAAAAAATAATAAAAAAATGTTAACCGATTTGTGTCTGTAAACTCGTACTTGTATAGGTGCTGGTCTAAGAGCGAATATTTCATTACGGGCACCTTTCGTGTAACCGTTCATATTTACAAGAATGTGAATACCATCGCTGTTAATTCTATCGGCAGCTTTACCGTTGCAAGGAACCTAAAAATAAATCAAATATAGAATATCATACGTTAAAAATACGGGAACATTCATACCTGTGATAGATCTATAAAGTGTTCCGATTCGCGTGATATCTTGCTTCTGAATGTAGTACCATCATCAGCGCTCAGAGCGTAGCAAAATACCTCGACGTTCTGCCTGTTGTGAAGTCCAGGAATGGACTGCATAAGATGTGATGTCGGATGGTTGCCAAAATCTGAAGAGACGTAACCAATACGAAGTCTTCCGTAAAGTTCTTTCGGGTGTTTGTACGGCGGTTTATGAAGTGCATGGATCTAAAGTATTAAATATACATGAAATTGGGACAAATAAATTTTAAACGTTTTATTTTATTTGTCTAAATACGCACTTTCTCTAGGCAAAGATTGGCATGGCGTGCTGCGATGCCTTTTCTGAATTCATGCGAGAGCGGATACAACATCGAATGATGTGGATGCACCGAAGGAAGCCTGTTTTTTTCGAGTTGTTCAGCTACAATTGACACTAATTTTTTCATTCTTGCCTCGTAATCAGTCCAATCGCAAACGATTTGTAGGCAATGGGCAAGGTTGCAGTATGCGTCTGGGAAGTCGGGCTTGAGTTTCAATGCGGTCCTGTACGACTGTATAGCATCTGGAATGTTTCCTGAATCCTAAAATTATACAATTAATTAAACGACGAACTGTTATAGAATCGATACGAAGTTTCTGTAATACGAACCTTGTGAATGGATGCAAGGTTGCTATGAGCGTCTGCAAATGCAGGGTTGATCTGTATGGCTCGCGTGTAGCACTGGAGCGCACCTGGAATATCTTGCATCTCTTTCAACGTGTTGCCCATGTTGCTGTACGCATCAGCAAACGTGGGCTGAATTCTAATTGCTTCTTTGTAATGCATTAGAGCTTCGTTCAGCTTTCCTTGTTGCTGGAGGACTGATGCTAAGTTAGAATGAGCTGCTGCAAATTCGGGGAATACCTGAAAAATGAAATATGTTGAATTATTAACTTCTTTTTTTTATTATTAGGCAAAAATGTTGGTTTTACCTCTAAAGCTTTTAAATAAAGACGAGTTGCTTCTTCTATATAACCCTGTTCACGTTTTATATTGGCCAGATTATTGAGTGAGTCCGCGTGTGACGGACACAAACGGAGCGCTGTATTATAGCACTCCTCTGCCTCCGAAACCTGAAAAAAAATTTCAAAATAAAAACCATTTTTTTTTTTAAATTTTGCACAAACTTTCAATTTACCTGGCCTTTTTCTTTGAGCGCATTTGCCAGGTTGCAGTAGGCGTCGGGGAAGTTAGGTTGAAGCTCGATGGCACGCCGATAGGTGTCGATGGCAAGGTCAATAAGCCTGAAATACAAATTCATTTAGAAAGGCAAAAAGACGGCTCTCGGCGTAAAAGATTTTGGGTCACACCAAAGTCAAGCAGGATATGACAATCATTCAATCAAATGCAACAGTGTAAATTGTGACAAATGCACTGAGATGTAATTTCTAATTTTGTAACAAGGAAAAGGAACTAAAATTGATATATTTTGATGAAGGTTAGGCTAAAAACTTAAATCAAAAGGGGAAAAATTGGTGAATTTAAAAATGAGAACACTATTGAAGAAAAAAAAAGAAGATTTATACAGTTTTATATTCTTTGCCAAAATGGCAGATATATTTCTATAATGATCAACATGATTAGAATATACAGTAATGTTGTTTGAGCATGTTTACCAGATTGTAGTAGTCATCGGAGATTAAAATAAATCACTTGGATTAAAAATGGGTAATAAAATGAAGCATGGGAAACTTAAAAATGGGAACACAATGGCTGATATATTTATGACTATTCCTCAAAATGAAGAAAATATACTGTTAGAATCGTTGAGCCTGTTTTCCACGTTACAGTAGGCAATGCAGATTAAAATAAATTTCTTGCATAAAAATGGAAAATAAAACTTGCACGAGAAATTTAGATGTGGGGAACACTGTTGGGAGGCAAAAAAATTATTTTCTTCATCAAAATGGGGGAAGGAAATATTTACAACTAATGATCAATGAACTGCTGAAATCCTTTGAGCAGATTTATTGGGTTGCAGTAGGAAATCAGGGATTAAAATATTACTTGGATTAAAAGAGAAAATAAAATCCATAAGGAATTTAGAAATGAGAACTGTTGAGACAAATTGAAATTTAGTTTTATATTCTTTTTAAAAATGGTTTTTACGTTTACAGACTACTGATCAGTATGATGCAAATACAGGGTGTCCTTTTTATAAAGTCGGAATTTCTGTCGAACTGATGATGAACCAATTAAAAAAAGAAGAAAAAAAGTTTAATATTTTGTAGCCTAGTTTCAAAATTTTACCTTGTTTGTACAAAAATATACAAAGTATATTAGACCCGGTTCAACATCAAAATTTTCAAATATGATCCTCACATCCTGGCACATTATTTTAAAGGATTTTTTACGCTGAAAACAACGGTGCAATTTGATTTCAAATTGACAAATTTATGGCAAAAATTTTTGAAAGTAGAAAAAAAACAGTTGAGTTGTTATTTATTAACTATATTTGATGTTTGTACTGCCTGTCTTGCTTAGAGAAGCAAAAATTTACTCATTTTAGCCACTCTTCACCGGGGCTCAGAGCATCGTCTAATGGTGTTGGCAAAACCTCCCTTAAAAAATTGAGAAACTGAGCAGTTTAATTATTTTCATAGAAATAAGGCCCAATTTTATTTCCAAGAAGTTCACATCAAATGCTGATATTGAGAACCAGCCAAAAAAATTCAGAGTCAAGAAGTCCCTGGACAAGATAAGAACAATTGTAAGGCCAGTTTCTCTACTTTATTTTTTGAAACATCTAAATTGCAGACAACAAGAATAAACGTTTAATTGTTTACCCTGCGGTGATCAGGAATTCCTGTGAGTGCAACTCAACTGAACAACGCACAATACCACCACTATCAATAAAGCAGCCGTACACAACAACTCGGTGCTGACTGGAAAAATGTTTTCGGTTCATTTTGAATGGACTACTGTAAGGAATATTGTACAATTTACTTACTTCCGGGAATTAAGATTTGCTCTCGTAATGAGAGTTTGACGAACAATAACAGAATGTAAATGTAAAATGAAGGCAATTAATGTTTGTTTACTTTAATGAAGAAACTATTATTTGAATTAACAACGAAATAAATTGTGCTTTATTTCCAAACCTTTTACCACAACTTTTTTGCCATTAATAAATCATTCAAAATGATGTGTCAGGATGTGTAGGGTTGTATTTCAAATTTTGAAGCTGGACTGGGCCTGAGGGACTCTGTATAATTTTTATAAACAAGAAGTAAAAATTTGCACAAGACTATACTTTTTTTTATAGCGTCATTGGTTCAAAAGATATTCAGTGGGCCATCTAAAAAGGACATTTACTGTATACATACTGCAGCAGAAATCTGTGGTTGATACAATTTGGATTGAAAGGGAAAAATAAAATGTTGCACGAGAAATTTAGAAATGAGACCTCCTATTGACAAAAATGAAACTTTTTTGTACATTCTTTATCAAAATGGCAGACATTGATCAATTGATTGATTATTGATCAATATGTCGCGAATATACAGAACGCGTTCAGTAAGCATAAGGGATTAAAAAGGAAAATAAAATCATGCATAGGAATTCAGAATGGGAACACTGTTGAAAAAAAAAGATAGTTTTATATTCTTGTAAAAAATGGCGGACATATTTAGAGACTACTGATTAATGGAGTGAGAATATACTGTTGAATTCTTTCAGTGCAATTGTCAATTCCAAGAGGAATCAGAGATTAAAATAAACCTTTTGAATTAAAACAGAAAAGAAAATTATGCATGGGAAATTAAAATGGGAACACTGTTGAAAAATAAAATTATAGTTTTATATTCTTAAAAAAAAAATCCTTCAGTGGATTTGCTAGGTTACAAGAGTCATTACATAAACTTAAAAAATATATTAAAAAGCTGAATTATAACAGTTTATTTTAGATTAGTGACCATTAGTTAATGATTATTTGTAGGTCATGAGATGCGGCCTGGTGTGATGTAGGTTTCAGAAAAAATTTTCTTTGTCGTGCCAATGTTTCCATCTTTATTGAGATCATCAGAGGCCCTGGGATTTATAAACATTGTTTAAATTATACAAATACATGTTGGATATGAAAAAAAAAAATGAATTTATACTGTGCTGGAAATTTTAGACTCCAAAGTATTCGTACTCCCTCAAAGTGTACCACTTAAATAAAAAAAAAAGTTTTATCTCAATTAAAAACCGTAATTAATTGTAATACAGTAATTGATCGAGCGGACCACGATATGAGTGATTCTAATGATTTAAAATGAAGTATGCTTCACTAAAGCTCTCCGTGGCCATTTCATTTGTCGTCGAGAATCAGATTACACGACATTTGAAAAATGGCAAAAAGGAGGGGAAATTCCCGCTCATCCCATTGACTTTTTATCTCAACTAAAAATCTTAATTAATTGTACTACACAGAAAGAAAACAAACATGTTGCGTGAGTACAAGTTTGATTGAGTGTAAAATTTTTAACTTGCATAAATTCTTTTTTTTTTCATCCTACATGTATTTGTATAATTTAAACAATGTTTATAAATTCCTGGCCCTGAAGATGATCTCAATAAAGATTGAAATGTTGGCTTGATAGAGAAAATGCTTTTCTAAACCTACGTCACAACAGATCGCATCTCACAATATCCATATAATATTTTAACTGAATTATTAAAAAAAATTAATCAAAATTTTTTTTAATGGATTAAAAGGGAAAAGAAAATCATGCATGCAAATTTACTACTGAAACACAGTTGAAAAAAAAAATTATAGTTTTATATTCTTTGAAAAAATGGTGGGCATATTTAGATACTACAGAGTTGTACTGTTGAATTATTTCAGTGCATTTGCCAGGTTGCAGAGGCAAGGGGGGAGTAAATGAAAAATATTGAAAAGCTGAATTACAATATTTTAATTGAATTATAAATAAATAAACGAAAACCCAAATAAATCTCTTGGATTGAAAGGGAAAAATAAATGGAACTTTAGAATGAAGATACTATTAAAAAAAAAAAAGAGAAATTTATAGTTTTATATTCTTCGTCAAAATGGAGGACATATTTATGCAATATTTTAACATACGTTTTTTTACAAATTCTTTCTTCGTATGGAACGGGAGGAAATGAGAAAACAGACGTAAATAATGAACTTTACTTACCCCTGCTCATAGTAGACGCAGGCGAGATTGCCATGAACGACGGCGTTGTTAGGGCTTAGGTTGAGAGCCCTCAAATATGCCGCTACCGCCCTGTAAAATGAAGAGACGACGGTCAGGAACATAAAAAGGACGGCGCAATACGTGGAAAGTGGCACCGCCCTGTGACGATAGGTGGGCAAGCCTAGAAATGCCGTCACCGCGTCTCTGAACGACGGGATCGTCGACGGGGCCACGGAATACCAAAAGAAAACAAGAAAGGGATTGTTAAATACTACAAATAGATTCAATGGAAAGCATCATTTTAAAATGGTCCAGTTTACGACAAAAAATAGACCGGGGTCTTCGCGGTTAAGTGCGTACTGCCTTTCAAAATCAACCTTGAACGTCAGAAAAAAATTTGTGTATTTTTATCTACTTCAAAACATTTTATCATTATTTTTTCTAGATTCTTACCCCCAACATATTTTTCTGTCATAGTGGAAAGTTTTTATAAAAGAAGAAAGATTGTTTTAGTTATTTAAACCCTTGATTTATCCATAAGCTTCCAGAGTGCAAGAGATCGAGGGTTAAGGTTGGTGGGAGTTAATCCAAAGCTTGGATTTAAATTAACTGAGATATTAAAAATATTATTTTCTGCCAGGCCTTGGACTTTATTTGAGAAGCCAATCTTCAAAACCCTAAGTTTATTTAGTATTTACGATCATCTTGGTCCATCTATAATTTGCTATCCAGGCGTTTTTCGTCTTCAGTCGACGGTTGAGCTTGGTTTGAAAATATTGGTAGATTTTCTCTTGTCCTCTCTCTTGGTTGATGGTAATATAATTGCCAAGCTTTCGATCTCCTTATTTGACCTACATCAGGGCTATCACGTCAGAAAAAAAATCTTGTATTTTTATCCACTTCAAAACATTTTATCACTATATTTTCCTGTCGTAGTGGAAAGCTCTTGTAAAACTTGTAGGAAAATGAAAGATTGTTTTTGTTATTTAAATACTTGACTTATCCATGAATTTTAAAGGTTGGTGGGAGTTAATCCAAAGCGTGTGGTTTAAATTATTAAATAATAAAATATTATTTTCTGCCAACCTTGCGACTTGATTTGAGAAGCCATCTTCAAAACTCCAAGTTTATTTGTATTTACAACCATTTTAGTCTCTTTCATCTCTGTTTGCTTCTTGTCCAGACAGTTTTGAGCACGTCTTCAATCGACAGTCGAGCTTAATGGAAAATATTGGTGGATTTTCTCTTGGGTTCTGCTGGTTGATAAACCGTTATTTTATTTTTTTTTAACTATTGGGCATGTAGTATGAGCATTGGGAATATAATTGCCCAAGTTTTTTATCTCTTCATTTGACCATCATCATGGATGGCTATCAGGGACGTCAGAAAATAATTTGTGTTTTTATCTACTTCAAACATTTTGTCATCATTTCTCCTAGGTTCTCGCCCGGATATATTTTCCGTCATACGGAAGTTGAAATTTTTTTTTTAGTTATTTCAACACTTGATTTATCCACGAGCTTAATTGAAGTTTTTATAGTCATGTAATGATAGAGATTTAAGGCTGGGGGGAGGTTAATCCAAAATATGGATGAAAATTATTAAATAATAAAATATTATTTTCCGCCAAGCTTTGGACTTTATTCGAGAAGCCATCTTCGCAACCTGATTCGTATTTGCAACCATGTCAGACTGGTCTGTCCAATTTGTTGTGCAGGCGTTTTTGAGCACGTCATCAGTGGACGGTCGAGCTTAATAGAAAATTAGTCGATATTCTGTTGGGTTCTGCTGGATGATGAACCTTTTTTTTGTTGTCTTCATTGTGGTTAAACTATTTATTTAAAATGTGTATTCTTTATAGAAATTAGTTCAGATAATAGACTAAATCATTGTGATGAGTCGTCAAATCAGGGGTCGGCAACCTTTTTCAAAATAAAATTTTTTATGCGGGCCGCACATTCAAATGTAACTTAAATAGTTGCTTTTATATCATATACGAGTATAAATATTATTAAATATATAAAAAATTTATTTTTCATTGACATGCTATAACAACAATAATATCAGATATGAACATATAGTGGAAAACTGGCGAAATGAAAAAATGCCACACTTTACTAAGTGAGCCGTCGTATTCGCTGGGGAATGGGGATTAAACTTGCGCAGTAAAATAGGTTTCCCACTATGCTTCTGTTAGCGCGCATTTTTGTCACCGGCCACATTTCGGCACGCTCACGCTCTAAGTTTGTTGATTTTTCCTAAAATTTATACTGGGCTTTGGCGGGCCGCAGGTTGCCGACCCCTGATTTATACTGCTGGCTGCATCATTAAGTCGTATAAATAAGAATATGCGTTTTAAATAAATAGTTTAACTACAGAGGACTTTTATGATAGCCCTGATGAAGGCCAAAGTGATCGAAATCTTGGCGATTTTATAATACATGTACCATTTTTGACCAGATTCCCAGTACCAGAAAAAATATTTTATTGGTATTTTATTGGTCGATACTTCCAAACGCGTCTAGCAGACACAGCGAGGATAGGCGGACAGTGATTCTCACCAGTTTCCAGCATCCATTAAAGGCGTTTCCAATTCCACGCGTAAACAAATATCCCCGAGGTCTTAAAACTTTGGGAGCAATCAGTAAGTTTTCAAGTGCGGCAATTTACGGCATGCAGATATTGAATATCAAAAACATTAAAGGGTTCGTTATCAGACGAGACGGGCGATTTAATCACAAAAGGTTGTCAGCGGTTTCTCGTTTGACGTTAATGCGTTTGTAATAACTTTTCATATTTACTTTTACATCCCCAGTCCCTGTACACGTTTTAAGTTAGAAAGTTAAAATTGGCAATAGTTCAAGTCCAACTCCCATTAAAACGATTTATTACAATTATTTACCGATTTCGTTTCCAATTTTGTAACATAGCGAATAATTTTGTGAAAATAAACATCTATATATTTTCTACCAATCCAATCTACAGAAACTTTATAAAACGGTTACAATTAATTATGATCAAACAATGGCTAATAATAATTATTAATATAATAATTAAATAAAGTCAGCTCACACTGTTCACTGTTTAGGCATTTGCAATTAGCGATCTAGACCTTAGATTTTTTCGAAACGAAGGCAGTGTCGGAGAAAAGTTACGTGAGATAAAGTCAATGCCCATGTTTGACTTGGAAAGGTTATTAACAAGATTGAGAGTAGGACATTGCAGATCTGCCAAGAGTCGCTTAATGGCCTGTAAACCGCCAACGATAGGCATAGGGATAAAAGTCACAATTTCTTCTGCAACTACTGGGATCCTTTTTTTTATTACTCATTGGCCAGCTTTAGGTTGTTAATCATTCTATACAGCCTTGCCAGCGCATCCTTGTGTAGAATCTGGCCTTTGCGGCCTTTCCTCTCCTAGCTGAAAGAATCCGCACCTACACAGACCCTCGCAAAAGCATAAAACCTATATTGCGATCTTTTCTTCCTAGCAATATCTACTCCTTCACAGACCCTCATAACATCATAAAATTTGTTTTGCGATCTCTTCTACCAAGCAATATCTGCACATATACAGACCCTCATGAAAGCATAAAACTGTTCTGCCATCTTTTCTTCCTAACAATATCTGCT
>CM077112.1:13737848-13748677 GCA_039619505.1 Cimex hemipterus
AAAGCATAAAACTGTTCTGCCATCTTTTCTTCCTAACAATATCTGCTCTTCACAGACCCTCATAAAATCATAAAACTGTTCTGCCATCTTTTCTTCCTAGCAATATCTGCACATATAACCCTCATAAAAACATAAAACCTGTACTTCGACCTTTTCTTCCTAGAAATACCTGCTTCTCTTCTGCGATCCCTTCTTACTTTTTTTTTTTCGTTTTTCTGAAACCAACATCAGCCCAGACCGAATTTCACGATATCTGAATAATTATCGATTAACGGTCACTAATCCCTAAACATCTCTTAGAAACGTTTTTTCATCTTTTCTTATATTTTATTACAATAAAATCTATTTAAAACGTAATGACCAAGAGACAAATATTGTTAAAAAAAAAAAACACTGTTTCAATAGGTACATTTTTTACAAATACCCGTAGCAATTAAGGAGCTTTATAATTTGGAAAGTTTTTGAGAGAACAGGGCAAGAGTCATTTTATCTTTCTACGAGTCGGGAGTGAAAAGATCCAAAAAGTTTTTTTAAACATCAAAGAAAACTGTCAGTCCATTGTCGCCAGAAACATTGTCGAAAGGCGCAAGAATTAATTTTCCTACAAACCAGAAAAATTGGAAGTTTTTAAAACTTTTCATCAAATCCGTAAAAACCGACATGATTTCTTAAGAATTAGCAGATTATTAATTTTTTGTTTGGTCAATTCCGATCGCTGCGGTATGCCTATCATTGCTGTTTTGTCTGTCTGGCGCATTTCATCTTCTTGCCATCTTCAGAACAAGATCTGTGAGAAATAATTCGTCCTCAAGAAGCAAACGATAATTAATGTAGAAAAAGCATGAAATATATGATAAGAAAAGTATAATATTTGCGTTTGGTCGTCTTAGATCATATCTGGTCTGTGGAAGCTGTTGCTAAAGCCAGCAAAAAAAAAAGAAAAAAAAAAAAAAAAAAAGATCTTTTAAAAAGAGTTCCCTTTATCGATCTTTAAATACACTATTTATAGGGATTTTATTCCAAATATTTAAATGTAGAAACTCGTTTTGGAAAACGACCAAACGACTTTCTGAATCGGAGCCAGAATTACCCTGAATTTCTTTCTATTTCTCTTTAAAGGCGTTTTCCCCCAGGAACAAGCCGATGGTTGTTCATTACAGACAGAGATTTTCCTTTTGACCATGGCCTTCGAACTATTTCGAACCTTTACTTTGATGCAAACACGGAAGAGACTTGGGAAATCTCATCGCTGGGGTGTTTCAAATTTCCTCCCTGTCGCCTTTTAATCCGAGGTGATTGGGTGGAATTTAGTTCTTGATAAAAAGAAGAATAGTTTCTGAAAGGAGTTTAGTTAAAAGTTTTTTCTTCTTAAAAAAAAAACCTAGTTGAAATTTATTACGTACTTTCACAGAAAATAACCTTCTAGGATAATAGACCACCAGTTTAATGATTCAGTTTTTTTCTCTTCAGTCTTTGTACTGTAAGGGTAAACGTGCCTTTTAAAAGAAAAAATAGTAAAAAGAAATATGAACGTAAAGAAAGCCCACAGAAGGGCTCTTTTGTGGAAAAAATGAATAATTTTTGTAGAAATTTCAAAAGCCATTTGAAACCTAGAAACTGACCCCTAGTTGTTTAAAACATGAGAACTAGTTTGAAATTCATCTTTACTATTTCTCTAGCAATTTTTCCCTCCCTCCCGCTAAAAACGGAAAATTAAGCTTTCCTGAGTCTGCTTAGTTGTAAAAACATTCCTTTTTGAAAAAAGGCTATTTTCTGGAATAATAAAAAAAGAATAAAAAAAATTATCCAGCCCTTTCGTCTGATCCGCCTCCACTGGGACTATTATAACTATATTGCCTTTTTATTACACTGAGAGACATTGTCCACATTGGGCTGGGATGATTTCCTCTTGTAAAATTTGCACAATTTTCTTTGTATCTTAATGTTTACAGCCGGACGACAGAAAACCTCGTACGATCACATTTTTCCTTGAGCCTCTTTTGTCAGATGCTTAACGACCACTTTAAGCCCTTTCCTAATTGTAAGTAACGGTCGAAGCTGGTGGAGGATGAAAAAAAAAAAAAAAAAAAAAACAACAACCAGAAAATAAAAATGGCTGTTCCATACTCTAACAGTAAAAACCAGCGGCTTTACGCTTTCTTCTCCAATAAATTACGAAACGCAAAAAAAAAAGTCGGGATTAAAATACCACTAAGCCAAGTGAGGGAGGGAGAATGAGTGAGTGCTTGAATGTAAATGCTTAATTGGAAGCTAGAGAAAGAAAGAGAAAATGTGTGTTTGAGTTAACTAGTGGTTAAAAATATGTGTTTGAGTGAGTGTGTGTAAATTTTAGTGAGCTTGTGGTTCAAATAAAAAGAAAGGTAGAGAAAGAGTGTTTGTAAGTCTGAGTGAAAGTGAGAAGTGTGCGTGTATGTAAGTTTGTGTGAAAGAAAGAGATAAGAGATAATGCCTCTAAGTTTAAATGAATGTGTGTTAGAGTTAGAGTCAATAACTTAAGTTAGTTAAGTTAGAGTGAAAATTAGAGAAAAAATATAAAGTGTGCGTGTGTACGTTTGAGTGAAAGTGTGTGTATAAGCTTGAATGACAATGAGAGAAAGTGCGTGTAACTAAGTGAGAATGTTTGTGTGTAAGTTTGAGTAAAAGTGCGCGCGCGCGTGTGTCTAAGTTTAAATGAAAGGAAGTGAGTGTGTGCGTGCACGTGTAGGATTGAGTGAACGTGTGTGTAAGCTTGAGTGAAAGTAAGAGAAAATGCGCGCGCGCGTGTCTAAGTTTGAGTGAACATGTGTGTAAGCTTAAGTGAAAGTGAGAGAAAGTGCGCGCGCGTGTGTCTAAGTTTGAGTGAAAGGTGTGTGTCTAAGTTTGTTTGAAAGGAAGTGAGTGTGTGCGTGCACGTGTACGATTGAGTGAATGTGTGTGTAAGTTTAAGTGAAAGAAAGAGAAAGTACGTGTAATTTTGAGTGAGCCATAGTGGTTGAGAGTAGGCACTTGAGCGAATCTGAGGAAAAAGATAGAAAATAAAAGTGCCGGTTCCATATTCTAAAAATAATACCGGGTCCGCCTAATCTCGTGGTGCTTGCGCGCGCACATGGGTGTGTGTGCGTGCAAGACTTTCTTAAGACTAAGACTCTTTGCCCAGAGTTTTTACCTGCATTTATGTGTATAGATTTTCTTTTTTCACTCTAACTCACTGGGAGTGAAATTTGAATGTATAGATAGATAGATAGACACACAGACACGAGAGAGAGAGAGAGAGAGAGAGAGAGAGAGAGAGAGAGAGAGAAATTTCAAACCGGCTCCTTAACAGTTCTTTCATCAAGAAAAAACGATACTTTTGTTCAATAAACAATAAATTCTATGTATGCATACAAAAACTACAAAAGCTCAAGAAGATTTACTACAATTATTTCTTAGACACTATTTATTAAAAATAAAGTAAAATTTAAAAAAGGGGGTTAGTTTTTCAATACAGCCCTGTCGTGAAGGAAGGGTATAACCGAAGCGCCATTAAATATCGCCACAATTTTTATTAAAAAAAGGGTGTATTTGCCTCGGCGGTGGATATACTATATTAAAGTGTAATTAGGGAGTTTTGATTAATTATTATAATTATATTTGACAGAACGCAGAAATAAATAGCAGCGTTAAATTCGATAAGCCGTATATTTTTCTAAATTAACTTAATCAATATTATATGAATATCTTGACTCTTTGGAAAAAGTTTTCTTTCATAGTTTCATCAACGCTTATTAAACTTTTTTAAAAATATTTTTCTAGAAAAATAGACTTCGTGGTCTTACATTTTAAGATCATGATCATAGTTTAATGGTTTCTGATCATGGTCAATCTGTTCTAGATGAATATTTTGCGGTTTCGTTCATGTTCGAAAAATAGAAATTCTACTTGTAACTATAGGGTTCAAAATGTTGTTCATATTTTGTTAACCCAATTTGTTAACAAAATTAATTCAATTTTGCAGTAGTTTAATGAAGGGTATTAAATTCCTCGAAAGCTCGACGAAGAAACTGAGCGTTGTCTTTTCAACTGATTTAAACTTACAACATTGAAGGCTGACGTTAAACCATATGGGAGATACAGTATTGATTTGAAACCCTGACCAAAGTTTCTCCTTGAAAGTTCAACCGGTCAATTGTTCAAAGCTTAACTTAACTGGGCCAGATTTTATAGTAGAAGTTTTATGATACGAGTTCCACGAGGGGGGGACCTCAAAATTTTGCTTTGTCTCATTAAGCCCAGCCCAAATTCGGCATTCTGGGAAAGACACAAGTTAATACAAATTGTAACAGTTAAGTTGTACCGGACTTGGAATACCTGGTTAATTAGTTGCAAGTCCGCTCAGGTTTATTTCCTTCTAGATGACTTATCCCAAAACTTTAACTTGTTACTAAATATATATATGCATTAACATTGCACCAAACACAGCCAGTATAAAATTGTTTTTCCTTTGGTAAATTTTTAAAACTTTCGCTAGTTATTATTTTTTTATTTTCAAAAGAAAAGAAAGATGAATTCATGAGCTTAAAGCTTTAATTTGTATTAGGATCTTGGTATAATTTTTGACTCTAGTCTCTCTCTTTCATAATACCATAAAATTAACTAATTGTCGTTGTATAAGAGTGATTTAGGTATTTTTAATAAGGCCTATTCTAGAGTATAACTCAGCAGTTCGGTCACCTTTTTACATTTAAAAAAATACATTCAGAGAATAGAAAGTGCAAAACAGATTCGTCAGGTTTTCAAGCATAAATCTGTTTCTTACAACGACCTTAGGTTGTTGATGAAAATATGGACTCTTGGAAAAAGTAGAAAAGTTGGCCAAGTTACAGTGCGTTTCGGATTGATTAAGTAAAGAAAGAATAAAACAGAATAACTAAAAGAACAAGATTTGAAGTGGATTTATTTTCGATCGACGTCACGATAGGTAAAAGGTGGTAGAGCAGCGGTGTATTTAACCGAAGGCCGTTGGTTCGAAGCTCGTCACCCTGACTTTTTTTAATCGCAAATAAGACCTTACATAAAGATTAATTAATTGAAATTTGGTTATTCGGCCCATGAAATCTAATAAATTATTGTTGTTGTTAATAGACAGTTGATTCTAGGCAGTACAAAGATTTTATCTTTTCCAATAATTTTGATATAATTATTTTCGTAAAGTTTTTGTTTCTTTTTGTTAAACTTTTCCTCGTGAATAACAGTAGTGTTGAAGTGCTTGGGAGAGTTGTAATTTTAAAGGAACTTCGGCATCACTGCCCGCTATCAATGCCTAGAAAATTGCGGTCTACCTAATAGCCTGGCCCTTTGCCGGCAACAGTGTGAAGATCCCTTTCATGATTCACCACCGAGATCCCACATTAAACTTGTAAGTGAACTCGGCGGAATAAGTCGATCTTTTCGGCTAACAGTCAGCGGTCGGCGGACCTAATTTAGTTCGCTCGGGGCTTTGATGTATTTCGAATTTACCGTTGTATCTGGATTTTCTGCCTCCACCCCGTGTGAAAAGATGTTTGCGCTTGCGAAATCCCTCTCGCTATTGTGAAACGAATGAGGAAAAACTCTCTTCCCGGTCGGTTATCTTGCGCAGTTCAGAATAGGGAGGAAACCTTTCCTGTTTTCACCAACTTTATTCATAGTTCAAAGAAGAAAAAAACCCGTTTAATTCTATTATGTAACCTACCCCATTATTTCTTGAAAATTTTCCCTAGCATTTTAAAGAAGATAAAAATACAACTACTTAAAATTTAAATAATTCGACAATGTATGAACGCGTTTTAAGCGCTCAGCAGACTCATCCAAGCTTTAGAGATTACTTTTGCTTAGAGAACATTTCAATTTGTTGAATTGAACGAAAACAAGTACCTATTATGAAACATGGCGAGATAACTCCGCCAATTCCAGTTAGGGATTCTCAGATTTATAGCCTGATCCCGATAGATCCGATTCCACGATGAATTATCCTCAATTCCCAATCTCCTTATTAGAAACGTAACATAAAACCCCGAGGAAAATCTCACCCAAAGATTAAAGGCGTCGATGGCCACGTGATCACTTTGGTAGTTAATAAACCGCCCGAGAGGCTGTACAGGAAACAAGGAAGCGAGATTAAGAATAGGTCGTACGCGGTTGTCTGGTAACCCCGGTGCAAGTGCTCCCCCCTACGTGGTTGCTCGATGTGTCCCACATAAATGAAACCTGTTATGCCTTGGCTCCCTATAGGGTGCGAGTGGGCATTCCGCCATATTTAAAAGAGATTCTCCGACACAGTAGCAAGTTTGAGAGTTCTATGTTTAGCTTTTTAGAGGAATCGGGAATTTATTTAAATTGGATATGTAAAAATATTCACGTTTTGTTGTTTTGAGTAAGTGATTGAATTTATTTGCGTGAATAGGGAGAGGCTGATGGTGAAATAGCATCTCAATCGCTCCTTGGATCAAGGCGGAATATTTATAAAAGCCCCATCGACCCCACATAGATAAAGTTTGTTATTGTGCGCAGGTTGATGGAGAAATAATGGAGTACTCCATCTACTAAACAGAATGAGCGCAATCCTTTTTAAAAAGTTCGTATTCAAAGTAAGTTGTTTTGCAACGATCCAGATTTCGAGCTCTTCGCTCATCATCAGTCGAAGGAGTTTCTAGATCTAACTCCTTCAACCTGATGATGAGCTAAGGGCTCGAAAACAACTTACTGTGAGTAGGAACTATCTTTTTAAAAAGGATTGAATACCGCACTCACAGCCCATTCATCATTTGTATAAAGGAGGCTCAGTGTACATAAGTGTGATTTATTCGTTATTATATTTCGCAAGCGCTCGGGGATGATATGGCCTAGCTGTCGGATGCTCGTATAACAGATAAAAATCCTTCGCTTAGAATCACACTCGTGGCCAATGTTGGGTTTGTTTCATTTATTTACCTTACTGTACAAATAACGTCTCAACAAGTTTGTTATTTTTGCAGTTGTAAATAAATAAATAAAAAAAAAAACAAGAGAAAAAAGTTGGGCGGCTACTTAAAAAAGGGCTACTATAAAATCCTTTTTCAAAAGCCTGGTTGAACCACTGGCTGCTTTTCTTTCCATTATTCATTCACATGGTTTTCAAAACATCCGCACGAAGCTTACGGAAAAAAGTGTAGATTTTTTGAAACAACGTAGGAAATGTGGTGCTAATCCATATAATCTTCAATAGCCAGATACCTATAATAATCTCTACCATTATAGCGGAAACAGGTCACTTGTCAAGTGCTTGTGCTGTTGAAAACGATAGTTCATCGTTTTGAGTATGTCCGGAATAAGCTACTTCTAAATCAAATGATGGCTTATCCAAAACAAACTTAATTTTTTTTAAAGTTGTGAAAATTATAAAATTTCTGAATCAATTTATAGTTTATTGAAACCAAATTCCCAAACAGAATTACACTTATTCCAAAGCAAACTAACTTTTTGAAACCATAAACTATACCAAATTATTGTTTATTCGAACCAAATTCCACAATTCCAAAGCGAACTGAACTTTTTCAAACGATAAACTATACCAAATTATTGTTCATTCGAACCAAATTCCACAATTCCAAAGCGAACTGAACTTTTTCAAACGATAAACTATACCAAATTATTGTTCATTCGAACCAAGTTACACTTATTCCCTAACAAAATTATACTAATTCTACACAACGTTTTATTTTTCCAAGCGATTAACAGTTTTTAAACCGTATTATAGTGTATCTATCAACTTAAAACCATTCCCTACCCAAATTATACTAATTGAAATTGCAAGAAATTTTAATTTTCCAAGCCATAACTATTCCTAAACAAAATTATAGTTTATCCAAACCAAATAAAACTATATTTTCGAAAACCGAATAGTGCTTATTCAAAAATAAATCATTTTGGTGAAATCGTTAAAGTGTGTATTCCAAGTGAGGCTTCCCGCCGGAGTTTAGACCGAGATTTATCGTATGACGTCGTCAGTAGGATTTGCTTGAAATTTCACTATATTTGATTCCAATGTTCATTTATCTTCCGACTGACACAAAACTTTACGGACGTCGATATACGTCGCCTGTATATGCTTTCTCAAACTTCACAACAATATTTTAGACCTTTTTTTATTAGAGATCCTCCGCATACCTATTATATATTACAGCCCTATTTCATCCTACCCTGGATCCGTATGAGTCAAAGAAATGGGTGGAGACAACATAGGCAGAAGGCTTTAATAACTCTTCCACAAGTCGAGAGGGCCTAGAATGTCTCGAGACAAATAATAAAATATTTCCAGAGGTAAGAATTTTACTCTTTATTTTCTCGAAGGGGCGAAGGGTATTTCTCGGTAGAGGAAGAAGCGATATACGGTGGAAAATTCAGGATTGTTGATTGTAATTTTTAACGATTTGACTCAACACAAGATACAATAAATTGAAATAAATGTTATAATTTTGCGGTTTGAACACTAGCCGCGTTGATGGCTATAAAAAGAAAACCGGATGTACATAATAATAAAGCTTTATCGAATTTATGTCGGGACAACAAAACGTGCGGGGTCTTACAATATAGGAAATTAGTGCCAGCCGTTCAAAGGGGAGTTTCAAGGAACTCATCTGACAATTGGCAAAATCCAGTTTTTTGGCTGACGTATCTCGCCAATTTTATTCCGCCCTGTTCGATCCGATTTTTTAGAATGGAGTTACATCCCTTTGATTCAAAGCAGCCGACCGTGCGTAGGGTTCGTCTCAGCTTACAAATTACCTTTCCGACAAATTACCGAGCCCTCACAGCACACGGAAAACACTTAGAGAGATAAAGGACAAGATGTGCTTATCCGGTAATTCAATTAATTAATTAATTACTTCAATCGAAGTTTCAAGAATTTTACACTTTTTTAAATCGTTCTCTTTCAATTTAACAAGATTTAAAATTTAAACGACCAGATTTTTTGAAGAGCATATTTTTATGTTTATAATCCATTAAAAAAAATACACAAAGACTTAATTTAAAAAAAAATCACGATGAAAATATTACGGATTTTGTTTAAAGGTGGTTACGTACTTAAAAAAAAAAAAAAAAAAAACAATGGCAAATTGGACGAGAGTCAATTTATAATTGAAATCTTATGTGATTATCGGCTGGGAAAAATCCCTGCAGACCAATTAAGAATGGATTATACGATCAAAGTAAGAAAAATATTAACTCGAGAATTGTTCTGTCAGTGACAATTGTCATAAAAATAGGCAATTCAGCAGACAATAATACATACATTAAAATTGGCAGTCTCTTGTAAAAATACACACCTCATCATTGACAATCATCGATAATGACGAAGATGGATTGATCTCGGTTGATAAGATCACACCTCGTTTGTAATGCGGTCGGATTCGGACATGCAACGCGATCGTTATAAAGGGAATAAAGCTGAGAAGCATAAATTTTCATTTTCTCCTAATGGGTATTTACGAGCCGTGTATGACTTCTAAGTATGAAGCATTCGGGGGCAAAGTCCTACTTCAAACTTTTGACGAGCGCTTTTGTGAATTTACTAACAGCAGGAAGAAGTCGTAACCAGTCGTAAAGTAAAACGGTGGGACTCGACACGCAAATAATACACGAAAGAAGAGCATAAATGTGAAAATCTTTGAAATTAGTTTAATAAGAGAAATTGCGTGAATCAATTTGGACTGGGTTAAACCTTCCAGAATTAATCCCGACGAAAATGACATGCTGGGGGAGTCTAAATTAAAATTGCAATTCGTTGCAATTAGGAGCAAATGACGAAATGATTCAATTCAGGATTCAATATTAACTTTCAAGCTGGACTCGAGGAAAAGAGAGCAACCCAAAATCTACAAGGGTTCTTTACTTATACTACTCAAACCCAAAGTCGCCGAAGTTAGCGATATACAACAAAAGGGGGAAATCTCTGGGACTAGACAAAGACTGGCAAAGACAAGAGAACAATAAACTTAGCGATTGTGGCTCACGACTTTTGTCAGTGCTGAGATCTGTTAACAAAAGAAACAAGATTTTTAAAGAAATCTATCAATAAAAACACTACAAATCATAAAGCAATCCGTATTGTAAGTAGAACTTCGTTTGCTCACAGATGACAATTCGGAGACAATAAAAGCTCCAATGAAATCCTTTGTGTCTTCAGTGAGAATCGGAAATGCCAAGACAATCATTCGCATTTTTATTAACAAAATAATAATTAATATACATTTTCAATGTCTAGTTAAATTATCAAAACTAAAATCTTTTTCCCATCCAAATTAACTTCTCCGGAATCAAATTATAACTATTCTCAAATTAAAAATTAAACTTTTTACTTAAAAAAAAAATTACCTATTCCCAAACAGAACCATACGGTTCTCGAGCCAAATTATTCTTTGTTAAAATTAAATTATAGTTTTTACAAATCAAACGAAACTATTTCCAAAACCTGTTAAAAAATCTACTTTGTGGAAACCAAGTTGCAGCTTTTCTCAAAGCAAATTATAATTTATCCTTTTAAAAAAATCATAATTTCTCCAAACCAAATTAAACTATTTTTCAACAGAATCATAATTTTCCCAATCCAAATTATATTCTTTCCAAAACAAAATAGTTTATTCAAATCAAATGAAACTATTTCCAAACAAAATTTGCACTTGTTAAAAAAATCCATTTGTCGAAAGCAAGTTGTATCTTTTGTCAATGCAAATTATAATTTTTCATTAAAAAAATCATAATTTCTCCAAACCAAATTAAATCATTTTCAAACAGAATCATAATTTCTCCAAACCAAATTAAACTATTTT
>CM077112.1:13752304-13824602 GCA_039619505.1 Cimex hemipterus
TCATAAATAAACGTAAACATAAATTAAATGACTTTATTGTCTTTCTCCTTTAGATCTTTATTGAGATGAAACCTACAAAACACCAGACCGCATCTTACGATTTCGATCACTAATCACCACCGTTTCGATCTTTATTGAGATGATCTTCAGGGCCTGGGATTGACAAACATTAAAAGTATTTCTACTCATTTATTATTATTTTTTAGGTTTATTTTTGGTTTTGTTTTTCTTTCTAATTATATTATAAAACACAGAGAATATTATTATATTTATTATCTTTTGTCAACATTTTATCAATAACCTTGACCCTAAACAGACAGATATTCCATTGCTGTAATTACTTATGTTTTTTTAAAAGGTATATTTTGTTAATTTTAATAATTGTCAAATAAAGTATTATTATTATTATTTCTACATCTCTTATTCTATGCAAGAAAAACAAATAAATGTTTATTCTGGGAATATATATTTTAAGCAATTGATATTGCTACAGTGTACCCGGACTTGAAAAAGTAATAAAACTTGACGTGCATCCTGAGATCGTACATCACGATGATCCTCAGTTTATTCTGACGGATCAATGCAATATGATTTATGGAAGTTAATACAGTCAAAAGAGGTTAAACGAGTTTCGATGGTAGTTTAAATTGATAAAGTTAGATTCAACTCTTTTGGATTCCTTGTCAAATTTCCATTACGAGTCAAAATAACTTTTTCCCCCGTGATCATTTCCCCGGTCCGGGCGATTCTTACGCGGCGCTCGTCGCACCCGCCCAGGCCGCGTGAAAAGGGATAAAATATTACAGAAATCGATTGTTCGTACAACTTTTGACGATTTAAGCCCTTTTGTGGACGTAAGCCAACAATGAACAGCGGATGAACAAAAGGACAGAGCAGTTCATCGGCTCTCGGACCAATCAGCACGTGAGTGTATTGCACAGACTGTCAAATGCCATATCTCAGCACTTTTGTTCATTCCAATAAAGGAAGGCTGTTTTATCAATCTTTAACGCTTTTTATAACATATCTTGATCAAGTAAAAAGAAAAACGATTTAAAAAAAAGCAAAAAAAAAAAACAACAAACAATACCACTCAACCGAATGTTAAAGAGTATAAAATAAATTAAAAGTGTTGAGAGTTAAATTTACACTTCAGAACGGTGTTTAAGTACACACTAAATTAAAGCCAATTCAGGCACACGATGATTGCTTATCACTGCGGAATTATCTTCTCCTCCCCCTTTAATTTATTCTCTAATTAAACCTTTAATTTAATAAACCGAGACACGATTTCAACTACTTGAATTTACGTTCAATAAACGAAATTTATCTGTGATTATTTCTTAATATGCTGTTATCTTCTGGAAAACTGAATAAAAATGACTGACAATCCTACTTATGAAGCGTTTTATTGTGTTGACTGATAAAAAAGTCCAACAGAAAGTCTCCAGTCTGATCAACGGCCGGACCGAGATTGAGTACCAAACATTTTCCCCGGGCCGACAAGGTTACCACTTGTGGTACCAGTCCCGTTCGCAAGCCAGCTGGTAAAAGCAAAATTGTGTCCGACCAAATACATTAGCTATTTTAGCCTCAACCCGATCTAAAACTGCTGAAACGCATTTGTCTGAATTTCTTTGAAAGATTCTGACGCAACTTCTTCTGCAACGGACGACGGAAATTGGCAATCTGACAGTGAGCTGGGTTCACATTACCATACATTTAAAAACAAAGTAAGCCTTCATCTAATACAAAAATATCTTTGCAATATGGCAAAATTTAGAAGTGTAATGCTAAAAACTACAGGAACAATCACAATTAATTTATCTTTGTGTAAGGTATTGGTTGTGATAAAAAAAAATCAAGTGTCACAGGCGGGATTCGAACCCACGACCTTCAGCTAAATTCGCCGTCGCTCTACCACTTGAGCAATCCTGACATCGCCCACTCGGGCACTTCCAATCTCCACCCAACTTTTCGAATTTTCCCTCCTTTTTGCCATTTTTCAAACAAAAAAAATAATTTATCTCAACCAACACCTTACATAAAGATTAATTGATTGAAAGTCAATCGGACCACGGAATCTAATGAACAATCACAATGTTGCATGTAGTACTAAAATGGACATTCACTTTAAGTCTACATAATATTTAAATAATAAATTTATTTAGTTTTAATTGTAAAATGACAACATCAAACCTAGGCAATTGATCATTATTTTCTTCTATTTTATTTTTTTTTTTTTTAATAAATTAAGTACCTTAGGAATATTGGTACTATAGAGAATTTAGATTCAGGCTGAAATCATTCTGGCTTAGAAGTATCAGATGTAACTTCCTTTTTTTTACGAAGGAACGTATCAGCAGAGGTAACCAAGGTATATAAACCCTCCGGAACCTTATGTCGGGTTGGAATGCTGGGCCGCTGGATTCGAACCGCCTTTACCTTACAGTGATGCTACACTATGTCAACGCCTAAACCGTTGCGGCCGACACCTTTGAGATTTAAATTTTACATAAGGTAATGGCTAACACATCCGTTTTTTTTTTGTCTAAAGAAACAAAAATTGTAGTTGATGTTTCTTCTCGGCCTAATGACTGATGCACGAATTCAGAGTTTGCCATGGGGCTGTCAAGAAATGAACAACTAAGCAGTTGATGACATCGCCAAAAATAAAAACTAATCTCAATCATGAAACGAAACTTGTTTGAAATAATTCTGGGCGACTAAATAGGCAAGAGACAAAACTCAGAAGTGCTAGAGGAGACGAATGTTTTATTGTATATAGCATTCGTAGTCTTGGGTTCCTACCATGTATTGGGAGTTGGTATATAGAGTGAGAAGGCCGATGGCGGATTATCGAGTACCCTAATGGCCCTTAATTAGGTTAGTTGTAGGTGCAAATGGTGATGTGGGAATTTCCAGTCTCCATCTCCAATTACGTGAATAGGACGGATGATATAAATAAGAAATATATTTAAGGATGAATCTCAGAACTGTAAACGACCTAAGCTGGCGGGCAGCTCACCGAGCCCAATCTCGGTTGGTGGACGGTTAAGATGAGGTATGACCCCACATAGCCAACCACCCTCGAGTGGGCAATTCTCGATGCCTGCCGGTAATTTATTGTTAATTACAGAAGCGGAATTTCCGGTGGACTGCGAGAAAAAAACTCTGTACATGCGGGGAAACACATAATATATAAAATATAGATTAATGTGCAGATTTGAGTTTGCACAAAACCAAATCTACAGACGTGAACGAAAATCAACATTTTTAAAAATATTTTATCGGCACCATTCAACGTAGAAAGAAGGTCGTGGGGAAAAAATTAAATCTCCCATCCGAACCATTTTGGACTTATTTTTCAACTCGTAAGCTACTTATACCAAATGCGGACTTAATGGGAAAGATCTGTTGTAACAGAAAAAAAAGAAAGATCCTACTGGAGAAATCACGCTCCGTATCTTATATAAATTTTACTTTGAGGCAAATAAATAATCTTTCTAAAATATGTAAAAAAAAAAATACAACGCCTTAAAAAAATTCATACCTCAATATTTTGGTATATTAAAAGATTTTGGAATAAACAAACAAGTGTATTACAAACACTAGTACAATATAACATCAATTTTCTTTATTCTTATCAATCCCAAAATAAACAAACCTCTTATTATCCGTTATTCATGCGGTAATTAAACGTGAAATTAAAGGTCAAGTTTTTAAGCGATAAATTATTACCTTGTCCAGCACGATGGCCCTGTTTTGCTCTCAATGGCCAATATCCAAGGGGAAAACACATCAATAGAGACGAAGGGAGAAATGACCTAATTACTCATTATCAGGCATGGGGTAGTTTTGACATGTCAAGATACAATTGTTTACATCAGTGTTAAAATTTTGCAAGATTAGCAGACCAAAAGACAGGTCTAAAAAACAATCTGGGATAAGACCATGGAATGAATATCTATCGGTGGAAGTTTCAACAGGTCAGGCCACGAGCCATCCTGGTTCAAGTTTTAACTAACTCGGTCAAAGACAGCCAGATAGGATTTTTCCAAGTTCCGAAAAACTATTCTTAACGGCATTTGGATAAGGAATTTATCTTTAACAAGAAAACGTAAATTTCTGTACTGGGATTTTTAAAATTCAAGTCATGTACGGGTTCTTTGAAAATTATTAATAAACATTTTTTGTTTGTTTTTACGAAGAAATATTGTTCTATTGAACACTGTTTTTTTTTGTTCATAACCAGGAACCATAATTTGAAATTATTTACCCGTTTTATTATTCTCAACCGCGTAAAGGGACCGAAAAGCCCGGCTGATTTAGAATCCGTCTACACTATGATTTGTTCCATAAAAATTGTCAAAATCTCCAGAAAGGATTTTTAAAAAAAATGACGACGTGAGTGTTATTTAAAATGGAAAAAACATTACATTTTATTGACGTTTATTCGGTTTGATGTTTGTTTACTCGTGAGCCATTATGGACAGGTTTTATGACAATCCATTGTTGTTTTTATGGGTTTTAACTGATCAAGACTTTGTTTATGTAGGATAAAAAATTCAGTGAATAATGTATCTTGTATCAAGTATGAAGTTTTCGCTATGTATCCTTACAAAATGTAATAATTTCTTCCGTTCTTCTTTTTTATTTTCGACATTCACTGTTGCAAATCATTCGGCAGTCTGCACTTTCCGAGTAGAATTGGAATAATTCTCTTATGCAATTGGACGACATCTTTCGCCGAATCCGTTCGGTCTTTTTAATCAATGTTGGATCCTCAGAATAGCCCATCATCCTTATTATAAAAACGGTCGGCGTTTCTTGGAATTTCTCTGGCAGGGAGGAGGAGTTGAATTACCGACAAAAGATCAGCCGGACGGAATTATTAGACACTTTGTCAAGTAATTTAATAAAGGGGGAATTTCGTTCAACGAGTTCTAAATAATAGGTCGTCAAAGGTGAGTTTTCTCATAACATTCCGGTTTATGTTTTATGTTTAGAACTTAAATATTTAGGCGAGTTGTAAACGATTCGAGAGGAATGTTAATTTTTAGATTGAAAAGAGGAACTACTGTCATGTTCATTTCAATATTTTGGTCATTTCCTATCATCCTGGCCAGCACTCGGAAATAATCTCACCTGTGATGAGTACAAAACGCTGAAACATGCCTGGCAGACCTAAATGATCAGAAACGGCCGAATTACAGTAGTACAAAATAAAAATCACACAAAGAAATTTTTACCACGTAAGATATTTTTTATAGGTTCATTTGCGTAAAGCGAAAAAGGGATTCCGAGGAAGAAAATCAACCTTTTAATCCATCTTTTGATCCAAGCGAGGCAGCCGGTCTGGTGGTCGTTGTGGTCCGGGTACGGCTGCTTACTCGGAAGGATGGTGATGATGGTGTAAACGACGATACACTGATAGTCCATCTCGGCATCCGCATCGTCACAGCGGCGCGTTTGACATGGAGGCGGTGCGAACTTCCCTCGGAGACTGGCTGCCCGTTCGTTCCGGGGACGGCGTCGCCTTGGATACCTCTCCCACCCCCGAAAGGCCGTCCTGCCGCCCCCACCCTCCGACAATGTTCCCACGGGAGGGATTCCAGCCACTGACTCCAGTTTGATTTCAAAACGAGACATTTTGACACGACTTTTTCACCCTTTCCGAAGACGTTTTTTATATATGGGGAAGGTGGCGTAGCATTTTTTCCCCATCATTTTGATCGGAGCTTGATAAAGTAAAATTAAAAATAAAACATTTCGTCGTAATTTCCACAGTCTGACTACCGAAAAGAGCTCAGATTAATCATTTTGGAAAGCATAAAAGGTATAAAAAGATCTGTAGTGCAAAAGTTCCTATTAAGAACAGCCGTACAAAATACTAAGTAGAAACTACCCTTTCCTGGATAATGTTTTTATGATAATGAAGAATTTTTAAAATTGAATCACTAGAAGTTAGTTTAAAAATTTAAAATTTATTGAATTATGAATCCTATTCGATGAGCGCGCGCCATTTCCTACAGACGCCGGCCGCTACTTCTTTCCACGGCCTATTTTCACAACATTAGAGTAGGGAAAATACCAAGAAAAGCCTTGATCCTATGCCTTCTTTTCACGACTGTCTTGCCTAAAAAAGATTCGACTTCAGGATGATATCGCCATCTTGGCTACTGAGCTGTGTTAAAGAAGCTACAGCCAGTTCTCACAGAGGTCTCTTGGACAGCAAAGTGGCGCATTCAATTAAACGAGATAGAATTCGTGCATGTTAACTTCACCAATAGGAAGATAGTCACCATTCCATTAGAACGGAATGCAGGTAGGGTACCACATGCAAAAACAAACTGGCACTTGGGTATGACCTTAGATGCCAAACTCAAATGGGAAGAGCATTAAGAAAACCTGTCAAGAACTAAAACTGGTTGGTACTTGGGTATGACCGTAGATGCCAATCTCAAATGGAAACAGCATGTTACGAAAAATTGTCAAGAACTCAAAATCAAATATATGAAAATGTACTGGCTATTTAGTCGATATTCAGAATTGGATACTTACAAGTAAAGTGCCCTTTTATCAGCAAGTTCTAAAGCCTACATGGATTTATGGTATCCAGCTTTGGGGCTTTACCAAGAAAACTATGCAACTATATTCGCAACGACGAATTACATTCCGGACAACTAAAAGTTGATATCTACAATTTGTAAAAATTTCTCTAAGAAGGGTGCGACTTGCTAGTTGTTGGGCTGTAACCTGTCCTCATCGTTTTCAGCCTGTTCTAATATAGGAAGACCAAAAACTACCAAAATAGAGCTCAACTAAAAGTTGACATCTACAATGCGTAAAATTTCTCCTAGTAGGCTGCGACTTGGTGGCCTTGTAGTTGGGTTATAACCTGTCCTCAACTTTTCCATCTGTTCTACTATATAGTAAGACCAAAAACGACCAAAATAGAGCTCAACTAATAGTTGATTTCTATGAATCGTAAAATTTATATTCCAACGTCCTGTACTTGGGTCGTTAATTATCCTAGTCCGGCTTCCTCGCCATTTTGGTCTGTTACACAAGGCCCACAAACCATGCAATGAATATGGCTAAAATGTGTGGACTAACAAAACCAAGTCGTATATTTCGTTAACCATACGCTTATTCAACACTATTTACTTAATTTACTACAGGTAGTCGAAATAAAATATATTGGAATTTGGAAAATTTAAAATATTCCTTAAATTATAGGTAATAAATATTTTCTAGTTTAGTAATTTAACCATCTCAGCTAGCTACTTTAATTCCTTCTCGAATATAAGAATATATTTGTAAAATACAATTAAGGTTTATTTAAAAGTCAAGAGTTTATATTGCATGGGATTTTTTTCCTTTTATTCAATGCAACTCGAGGCGAAAGTTTAGAAGTGTTTTACTGTTTGTTTTTAATATCCCCCTCCCCAAACATCAGTCACATGAAATCTCTTTGACGTTGAAAGTTCTTCCGTATAAGTAGCAGAGATTATAATTTGAGATTTTCAACCATCTCACCGTATCCATTACATCTCTTCTGAGTTATGTCTAACACTCTCGTCAGAACAGAAATGATACCCGATATCGAGCTGGTGATATTGCCATTTGCGACGAGGATTCACGACCAAGAAAACGAAACCTGACAAGCCTGCTTTCATTTGAATATTTTTATTTATCCTAACATTTACAATGGTCGCCTATATCCTTAAAATTTCATGAAGCAAACTCATATAATTTTTTTAAAATTTAATTGGGCATATTGAACATGTCGTATAATACAAGTATAATCATGGTCCTAAGTTTGTTGAGATATACCGGCTACGCGGAAGTTTGGTCGCGATCAATAAGGACACCAGACAGGAGTAGATATTCAGTCTGTATAATTTTAACAGTGTTCGACACACTTTTGTTTTTAATGAGAACTGAAAGCGGCTTAAAAATCTCACATAAACGCAAAAACATCTCTCGAAAGTGAATGTGAATCATAACAGGAATTCCAGGATCGTCAGATGTTCAGTACGGAATGTTTTGAGATAAATAATTTCGACCATTCGTAACCACCACGCGTGGGGTTGCTGAGCTTTAAATGTGAAATGTTGCCAACGGGCGAAAGTTTCAGCAGAGTTATAATCGTCGCAATGATTCCGGCTCATCCGAAGGGTGGTGAATTTGCAAACGCGAATTATTTAAACGGATACGAAACGGACAAAAAATTACAAGACTTTGTGTAAGTACGCAGAAATAACTGACCAATCATGCCGGAAATGCCTTCATCCTTGGATGCCGTTTTTCAAGAATATTTCTTCTTCGTTTCAACAAATTGATCTTCCCTTCAAAGTCGGGGATACCTTAGATCCATTTATGTTATTGAAGCCGGTCGATCTCACACAACAGGACGATACGTGGTGACCAATATAATCTTAAAATACACCTTGACCAAATACCTGCAGTGCAGTATACCATCTCGACCAGTGAATTAAGACACTTATTAAATGTAAACATCTAATATTTAATATTGTGTTATAGTTCAGGAAATTCAGTTTATTAGTCCATATTTTGAAAAAGTGAAGGCTTTTCTATTGGTTTTCCCCTCTATTATCAACTTCTTTGTGTAGAGAACCTTGTCCATTACGATTATATCAACATTATTATTAAGTCTTTTATGTAAGGTTTTGGTCGAAATGAAAAAGTCAAATGTCACGAGCGGGATTCGAACACACGACCTTCGGCTCAATACGCCGCTGCTCTACCACTTGAGCTGTCGTGACTTCGATTCATTGGGTCACCAATTCCTCATCTCACCCTACAACCTTTTGAAGGTTACAACTTTGGCAAAAAGGAAGGAAAGAATTAATTTGGTCAACAGACCACTAAATGTAATTAATTGTAATGAAGTTTCAATTAATTATTATTTTTATATAAGGTTTTGGTGGAGATGAAAAAGCTAGTGTCACGATGGGGATTCGAACCCACGACCTTCTGTTCAATACGTCGGTGCCCTAACCACTTGAGAATAATAATATGGTCAATTAGACCGCTAAAAATAAATGGATTAATGTAATAGACGTAATCACTTCGCTGACAACTCGCCGTGGCCATTTTCATAACTCGCTAAGAATCGAATCCTGATTACACGGCGTTTGAAAATTCGCAAAAAGAGATAAAATGCGAAAAGGCCTGTGTTGAGGAGTTGATGTCCGAGTAGATAGAAGTGGTTAGAGCAGCGGCGTAGTGAGCCGAAGATCGTGAGTTCGAATCCCGCTCGTGACACTAGTTTTATAATCTTGACCAAGACCTCGCATAAATAGAATAATTAAATAAAATAATTAATACGTTCAATTAAACCACTAAACACGAATACATTATAATGAGGGAGAAGACTGACAAATTTTCTTTGTTTGAAAAGTCTAATCTTGTTACATTAATTCCAAGTTATCACATAATCATCTATCCAATAATCCTACCCTTGATCAACTTACAGGCTAAATCGAGACTAAAAGCCTTTTTTTAATAAAGAAACTGCAAAAGAGTTTTATTACATACGATTGGAAATTTTGTTAACATTCGTCTGTACATTTGATAGAGGACAGTGTAGTACGACTATGTAAAAGTTTGTTTGTATGACAAATAAAAATGGCAAACAAATCGAACAGAAGCGTTGCTGCATACAGTGGAATTTCGAACCGATCAATAAGGAAAGCTCCAGGAACAGTGCCGAGACTCCGTGCCGTCTGTAACCGCATGAGTGCTATTTAGCATTCTTTAGCAAATTGGCAATTTGGTGTTATTTTTTATACGAGGCAACCCGGTCCTGAGTACAAATGAATAAAATGTTTTAAAATTAAACTGTACCGTTTGCATAATCCATGAACTTTTTTTAAACAAGATTGAACAATTTTTTTTTCTAGAAAGCTATTTTCATTTGAATACACATAACACATTTTAGTACCTTTTAGACAATCTACATTTTGTGTTTTATGTGGTTAGTAATGGCTAGTTAATGATTATTTGGAGATCTTGAGACCGAATCTCACGATTAACGAATAATTATTTGTTTTTTATGTTGTATAAAATTCACTCTTGCACGAATAAAAATTGGGAGATTATGTTGGTTTTTCATTTGGTTTTTTAGTACACTTGTATTTTTTGTGCATTGCTGTTATGCTTATCAATGAAATATTTCTTAAAAAAGCAAAAAGTTTTAAGATTAGAATATATATACTGTAGCTGTTATGGCTTTATGTTTATGACATTAGCCAAAGATTTTTTTTCTGTTTTTGGTGCGGAGTGAAATGGGAAAATCATAGAACTTTTCGGTAGCATACTTATACAAATCAATTTTTTGTGTTTGCAGTTCTATAAAACAAACGACTTTTGAGTAAGTACGAGTAGACGTTTTGAGTAATTTGAGTAAAACAGGCTGTACATTACAAGAATGCTTTAGCTAATAAGTTGTTTTTTTAATTGGTTAAGTATTCGATACTTGAGTAAGTACAAACAAAGTTTTTAGATTGAGTTATATTCTCAAAACTCACTGTTTACTATTCAATAGGAAAACAAATTTTTTAGCGTTTTCTATTTTATAAAGCTAAAAATTACCTTGGAAATATTTTCCAAACGTCTGTCCTAACGATGCTACTTACTAAATACATTAAAGAAAAAAATTGAAAAAAGGCAAAAAGGCAAAAAGGAAGGAAAATTCGACAGGTGGGTTGAGATGGCAAGTTGGTGTCCGAGTGGATCGAATAGCTCAAGTGGTAGAGCAGCGGCGTAGCTGAAGGACGTGAGTTCGAATCGCGCTTGTAACACTTGACTTTTTTTATCTAAACCAATGCATTATATAAATATGAATTAATTGAAAAGATACTACTTATACCGTGGCTTCTACTACAATAATCCCTATAGGGATTGAAACTTTTGAGCCTCCCTTAGTCCTCAGAACGAAAGGAATGGCGAACCCAAAAAGTTAAAGTGTTGGTGGAGAAAAACCGTAACTACAAACTACTATCGAGATTTTCACAAGATAACCTGAAGTTATTTTTTTTTAAATCAACTACCAATTTTTTTTTCTATAGTCGACTTGCCCTAACGCCCATTTCATTTTCAGATGGTGCAGTAATGGAAAATAAATCAGTTTGCGCGATATACGACCCTTCCTTTAATATTCCCAGAAAATTCCAGCCTTGATTAGCATTTTCTCCGCAGAACCTCTGGGTATTCACAAAGCGAGTGAATTCGCCATGGAGGAAATTCTAACTAATTTTGGATGGTAAATGTTCTCGTTGTTTTAACTGTTTACGCAAAAGCAACAAAAATTTGTTTATATCATACAATTGATTGTTTGAATCGTACAAATAGATAAAATCTTTTCACTTTCTGCTGAACCTATGCTGCATATCGCTTTTTGACATTTTTTCGCTTGTATGCTAATGTTTCGCGTTTCAAGCAGAGCAAATCTTTTGAGATTATGTTTATATTTACTATAGGTATATTTGAGGTAATGTTCGAGTTAATATAAATGTCAAAAATGATAATAAAAAATGACATTTCATCAAACACGCTTTTGGCCAATTAAACTTGAGTCATTGTATTTTTATGGATTTATCTGAAATCCTCGATAGGCCTCATCGTTATATATAATGAAGTTTCATATTTCCTATATGCACAAGGCCCTAAATCTTCGCGGCTACGTAAAATTACAGCAGCAGAAATTATTGCCTAGAACATATCACAGTTTTCCGCCTGGACGTACATGACGCATCGTTCAACCGGAACATTGAATTTACACGGGATAACGTCGAATATTAGCCAGTTTTGCATACAAAACTCACGCAATGTATCCGGACCCATACACATTGATAAATCTCTAGCGCTGGCTCATAAGTCATTCAGATTCCTACTGTACAAGCAACTTGCGCTGTGAACTTATTTCTATGTGTGAAAGTGCCAGAATTTTCAATTTTCTCTGTCCCGTTGTGATTTTTTTAAAAATTAGTTGTGAGTACATTCCTGTCAACTATAATCCGAAAAGTAACTGCCTCAATTTGCCTTCCCTAGGCAATAGAATTGTCCGATTCAGGCAGAATTCAGATTAAGACCCTTAGGGCTGATCCTCATTAACAAGAGAATATACAATCGCATCATTAAAACTCCGTGTTTCGACTTGATAAACTTTGTTTTAAAAAAAGCCTGGAGTTACAGGAAAGAATTGATATCATATTTTAATTATTAAAAATCTATAGTTAGAAGTTGGTGTCCGAGTGGATCGAAGTCCCGATAGCTCAAGTGGTAGAGCAGTGGCGTAGCCGAAGGTCGTGGGTTCGAATCCCGCTCGTGACACCGATTTTTTATCACACCCAACACTAAAACCTTAATCAAAAATTAATTGATTGAAAATTATTAAAAATATTTTTATTTCCTTTAATAATATTATATTTAGCAGGTTTTTTTTTTTGCCTCGAGATGACTAATGAGACGCGTGCAGAAATTTTTAGAATATAGTGTAAATAAGTTTGATAAGAATAAAATTTCTTGTGCTTGCTCAGAAAAAAAAATTAATAATAAAAAAACAACTTTTTACCCGTTTTATAACTTAACCTTTTTGTAATTCATTAAATTATTGAATAAAGTACATTTTCATTTCATAACATTTTTATTTTCTCGACAATTTTTTGAAATCTTTTTAAAAATGTGTCCTGTAGTACAGATGTCAAATCAGTACGGACGGGTGTAGCCATCCTTTAGGGCTTAAAAGGCTTAAGGGTTCGCGAGCTAACTTAATTTTCTTGTACAGTTAATTACGATCGTTACAGAAGTGCTACTAGCTTGATAAGTTCGAGTCCTTTTATTTTACTTTCTTCCAGATTTTCAAAATTAAACATTAATGTTGTAAAACGGTGGAAAGGCACAAAATTGATTTTAGATAAATGGTTGCATTTTTGCTATTTTGGCCGTGTTTCTAACTAATAACCTAGTAAATGCCCGCCGTCCCTAATCAATTGTCAACACCCTGTTTTTGTCGGATCGTTTACGCAGGCGTCTACCTCTCAAATTGTGAACCGAATTGAGTATAAAACCGATTTAGATTCGGTTCGTAAGGATTTTCTATTTAAGGCTTAATCCAAACAACCGATACCCAATGAAACCTATATATCTCCTGGTTCTGCAGGATTAGTCTCGGGTTTCCTGTGAAGACTCAATTTGTACAACAAACATAATTGTGATTGTTATAAAAAGAAACACGATTCCAGTGTATCGAATATCGGAGAATATAAATTTTTACAGCACGTGCCTGACCAGCTGGACCTGGATAAACAATCCCTATCCTCTTGAAGCGCGACAAAAACTCTTTGCGGATGGACTTTAATTAAATCTTGCGCAGTATCTAGAACGCGTCCGGGTGGAGATGGATTGATGGCTGTTTGGAAAGATCTAAAAGAAAAATGACCGTTTCACTACAACAGGTTTACATCAAAATCTACAAAGGGTTTTTGCTGATAACGTGTTGACGTAACCCGAACGAAAATACACTTCTGCTTAGTTTTGAAAGGTTTGGTAAAAATAGCGGTTAAACTCGATATACATATTATGTGATTATTATCAACAAGTTAAAAGTTTTTAATTTGGTTTCAAATGAATTCAATATATTGTTTAATATATATGCAAGTATCAGAGCGAAGCAGAGGAAATCATCGGCTGAATAATTCATGCTGTCAGGGAAAGAAAGAGTTGTGCCAAAAAGTTCTGCACAACTGTTTTTTTGACGGGACACTACAAAGTCAAGGGATATCTCCATGAGCAATGAGCAGAGGAAACTATCAGCGGAATAGGAATCCATACTGCCAGAGAATGAAGGAGTAGTGCTAAATTGTTCTGCACAACTGCTTTCAGGTCGGGTCACTTGAGGATAATCCCTCACTCTCCGAAATTCTAAATTTACCTAGATTCCGCTAAAATCAGTTTTTCCAGATTGCAGTCCATCTACATCTCACATGTAACGGACAAAATGGGAAATTCAATCTTTAAAATTTCCTTACCCTTACCAGCCTACAATATTTTGGAAGTCAATTACAATGTTATTGATGAATATATTCAAATAAATGCGTGAACATGCCGCCCACCAATTTTTGACCCACAAAAATTCTAGGCTGGTTTGCATTGCCTATCAATGACTTGGTGGGAATAAAAGTGTGAGTTTTGACAAGGGGGGTATTAATATCGCCTTTACCCGACAGGCAAGAGTAGTCAGTGTCCCAAATGTGAAATGTTGTTGCCCCACAGTGCGGCTGAAGTGGCTATCAATTGACTTGACGCCAGCCTCGACGGGGCCACCGAAATTTGGTGCGTGCGGAGGTATTAAGGCCCACTTTATACCCTTTGCTTGGAGGTGATGACAAATTGTTTCTTTGGTCTCTTCTTTTTTCCACCATCTCTGTATTTCTTGAAATTTGCGTCGTGCGCCCACGAAATTCGCACCATGATCGGAAAATATTCGGCTTGGTAACCATCGTCTGGAACTTAACCGATCTAATGTAGCCAAGGAATTCCCTGTCGCACTTTCCGTTATAGAAGATTCGACGGTTAAAGTTTTAGGTTTGGCATGGCATCCGACAAAAGATATCCTACCATATAGATACCAACCGAAAGAGATAGTTGCCACAAAACGAGGGATCATGTCCACTATTGCGCGCTTATATGATCCTTTGATTCAACGGATATCTCCAGGATCAGAGGAAACCATCTGAGGAACAGGAATTCATACTGTCAGGGAATGAAGGAGTAGTGCCAAAACGTTCTGCACAACTGTTTTCTTGGCGGACCACCACAGAGTCAAGGGATATCTGAGTAAATTTTCCAGGAGAAGAGAGAACCATTTGTGTAATAGGAATTCATACTATAAAAGAAATCCGGAAGCAAGAGTGGTCTTAGACCATTCCATTCAACACTTTTATGTTTTGGGTCATTACAGAGTCAAAATCGTACCAGTCTGCACAAGCCGTTCTAGCAGAACCCGCCGCATTTGTTTACAGAAAGTAGTAGTATAATTCTTAGAGTTGAGGTAAATGAAGAAGCAGATGTTCTTGCAAGAAAAACAGCTTCTAAACTGCTGTTAAGACCTGGAATCATCCTATCATACAGTAATCCATACTATCACAGAACTGACCAGTACAGAAGATTATATTGAAAATGACTTTTCAAAAGACACAAGCAAATTGGACGAGATGGGAAATAAAATTTACCGACACATCAGAGGAAAACAAGAACTGCCATAGAACGTTCTGCTGGTTTATTGCTGAGCACAGCAATTTCAAGGACATCTGAAAAGGATCAGCGTTAAACGATACGTTGTGCTGATTCTGCAAAGGCAGAGAGTTGCATTTCAGAAAATGTTTTGGGATTACACAAACCTAGACGAAATAAACGTCAAGCAAGACAACTGAAGTACGCTATATACTAAATAGTACATATCAGGGTTTGCCACAGCTCTAATTGTATAACCACGAATTCTTAGACAAACATTAAGTGTTGTAACCGAGCTATTAATAACATAGAGAAGAAAATAAGAGAGCGGGATCATCAATTTGAAATAATCAAATGCGCTAGGAAATAATGCAGCGAACGTTTTAAACAATTACAGTCCATTTAGGATTTCATTAAATTACCTAGGTTTAAAGGGTGCTTCCTGTTTTAGGAAAGAGAAAAAAGGGATCGTCCGCAATTAGAATCGAGCAGTTATTTTATTTACACCCGGGCCAAATGGGTTTTTTACTGTAACCGTTTCAACAATGGGTGATGAGAGAGGTTCATTTTGAAAAAGCCTTTATCGACTCCGTTGTTGTGGATAGGGAAAGACGATACCTCGGAGTGACAGAATGAATTGGGAGAGTTTGAAGCCGGGACAATAGACACCCTTCAGTAATCTGAGGGACGGCTCGGCTTTCCAGGCATTCCGAAACATTACTAAACCGGTGTTCAAACATAGACGACCTTCTCGTTAACGGATTCCCATGACAATTCAATTCTCGTATCCCTTTACAATTAGTATTTTCTATCGGATCTAGTCTGTTTTAAATGAGTAACGTAGGACATCAGTATAAAATCATTCTTTAACTATTAGATATTATAGCATAAATTTCATTGACCTTTTTATAACGGGTAAATCTTCCAGGTTTACCATGTAGTCCTTAACAAAGGTGTATTGTTGGCAGAGGCAACTGAAAAGGACCCGCGGGAAAATTCAATTAGGGATTTCGGCCAGTTCTTAAACATTCACCGCCCTTTGCAACATTCGAGGTCGGAAAATGGGTGCCCATCTACAATTCAAGTGCCGCACGATCATTAATTCAAAACCGATACTATGCCCAGGGGTGAAATTCACTTCGTTAACAGACACATTTTTGAAAAGTTTGTTTTTTTATTCCTGAACTTTCTCCGCGTAAAAACCCCCTCGTTAACCAGTAGTACCAGTCTTTTATTTTATTTTTTTTTTCAACATTTCTTTTCAGAGAGAAGATAATTTTCACCCTGCTAAAATTTCCAGCCCTTGATTCTTGTACCGTAGCCCGTAAATCTTACTAATGTGAAAAACGCGCGGAGAAAACTTGGCCGGATGTATGTCGATTTAATGGACCAGGTACATGAGAGACAAAAAATAAATAAAAGAGAATATCTACAATAACGCATCCGACTCCTCGATTAAAAAGAACATCCTTCAACGTCATCCCTAAATGAATTTATTCCCGATGCAATGGGGTTGGGAGACGAGGGGGGAAAATGAGTTTTACCTTACTCCACGCCAAAATAACTTGGCAGCGATAAATTCCGAGTAGATTTATCAGATACACTTGGATAAATGAGCATTTCAGTTTATGAATTTTAATGATGCAACAATCCAAAATAAATGTTTCGTTGGCCAAAATTTCAAAGCGGATTTAGACAGAGTAAATTTAGATTCAACAATAAAAACAGTATAATAGAATTTTTGGCCCACCACTGATGATGATAAGCCGAACGCATTTCACGAACCAAACTAATCGGAAGTAATTAAACTTCAACTTAACTTTAAACTAGCCATAATTATATTCCATATAATTCCACATTATATCCAACTAATTATTTAGAAATCATGAGATGCCGGGTCTGGTGTGACGTAGGTTTCAGAAAAACATTTTCTTTATCGTACCAACGTATCGATCTTTATTGAAATCGTACCAACGTTTCGATCTGTATTGAAATCATCTTCAGCGTTCAGAGTTTATCTGCTGTGTAATTGTGCCATTTTTGCCTGTCTTGAGAGTGACACGACACGCAAGAATGGCACAATTATAGAAAAGAAAACCACTTTGAGCTCTGAAGACGATCTCCATAAAGATCGAAACGTTGGCATGATAAAGAAACTATTTTTCTGAAACCTAAATCACACCAGACCGCATCTCACTATTTCTAAATAATTATCGATTAATTGTCACTAATCACCACACATTATATCCAACATCAAAAATAATGAAATAAAACGTAACTTCGTATTACATCAAATACATAAACAAAAGGAGAAATAGGTCGTGCAAATTGCAAAACTTTAAAATACTTTTCACATTCTTCATTGTAAAGAATGAAGGGAAATTTTTCTTTATTTTTGCATCGATGAAGAGTTAAGCTCGTCACTTCTGTCGGCAGTGACGTGGCGTGGGCTTGCCCGCTTCAACGTGACACCATCACGCGTAACCGCCCGTTCTAACGAACAACTGTCTATTCGCAATTATTTAAATTGACTCAAGCCCAGTCAATTTCCATTTTCTCAAAAGGCTATCGATCGAAATTTCTCAATATTATCAACACACAAAGTACAAACTGGTTGATGCCCTAGGGAGTGTCGATGGTTGAAAATGGAAAGTGCGCCTGGTTTCGTTGTTTTAATGATACAATTTGTGTTGTATTGTACGTGTCAGCAATTGGTTCGTCATTCGCATATAAGCATGATCGATCAAACTGCATTAAATGCATGTTGTACAATTAATTATTCATGTACCCAAGTTTGCAGTCAGTAGTGCACAAGTGATTGAGGGGAGGTAATGGCGCAAATTAATTCTCTATTGTCTTTTATATTTTATGTCGAAAAGTAGACCTTTATAAATGTAACAATTTAACTTTAAATCATAACAGCTCATAACAGAACAAAGTTGCGTCACAGTTGTAACGTTGTGTTTTATTCATTTGCACATATTGAAACAGGAGCTGTAGTATTGATTTAGTTTTCCATACCCTATTCTTAAAACCAACCTATGGTTTCGAACTGGAAACCTAAAGATGGATTGCATTCCCCATAGTTATCTAGGTTATTTCAAGTGCATGCAGTAAGCAAAATTACGGATGTTGCTGCAAAGGACTATATACTAAAAGAAGAAACTATGTAATGAAACGACAAGTGATGCCACACTCCGCAGCGAGTGATCTCGCGTTAAGCTACTGTTGCTCAACTTGACGCGTTTTGAAGAATTTTGGCAAATAGTTCTAAAACGTTTTCAGGCCGTCCCGTCTAGTTTCGGTGTTTGCAGAATTGTAGGTTTGTAAATTCAGGGTAATTTGGCATACTTCGCTCTTTGATAGCTATTGTATCCTACATCTATACCACACTAGGTAATCCTAAATTCATCAAGGAATTCGATTATTTAGGCCCAGTTTTTGTTGTGCGTCTTCTATACTGTATCTAAGAGCATAAGCATAACACAGACTGTTAGCAATTGCGTTTGTGGACTCCTGCTTCTTCAGAGAATCTGCATGTACCGTGTTGATGCCAGCCTACCTTAAATGGCCATTCAGTCCGTTTGCTCCGAGGATTGAGAGTCTTTTCTGCTTTGTTTGATTTTGGACTCTATAGTTTTCTCTCTTTCATAAGATGCTCGTTGATAGTAAGGGCACACAAAAGGGTTCAGGATGAATTATCTTTTCCAGAGACCTGTTTGTATTGGGCAAGCCAGGAAATCGAGCTAAATCTTAACTTTCATATTATTCAATTTCATTTTATATATTTCCTTAATACAGAAAAACTCATGTTCTTATGTGGGAATGACTGACTCCGAAATGTTTGCCTTAAACTGCTAGTAGCACATGAATCACCGACTATACGAAGAAAAATGATCGGACATGATGAAAGGTTATTTTCAGAAAGTTCTTCAAAGGAGCAATAAATGAGGGTATTGCTAAATCTAAATACTGTTTGGACTAAAACACGTGAAGGAAATCAACAGTGGAATGGCGGAGGTAAACCTAATTGGAAACATTTATAACCAGGTCAGACTGCCTAAATAAACGCACGATCAAAGCTTGTTTATTTAATGGGCTAATGGGAAAACTATTTTACTTGTGTCCTTGCTGTAATATTTATACCAATAAATACACTTAAGAACGGACAGGTAACATTTGGTAAACTGGAATACTGCCTAGCATGGCTAAATATTAAAAATAGGTAATTATGTAATTAGATAAATAAATGATAAAGAAAAGGAACATCAAAAGAGAACTATTAGGAATTGAAGTTTTTTTTATTCTTTTAAAGTCAAATTTTAGTAGTCGATTCGAGTTCCCCAGAACGAAAACTTTAGCTTGGGTGTATGTGGCCGAGCCAAATAAACCCCTAATTGCTAATGGGTTTTCTTGGTTGTCCGAGTCAATTTCTAGTCGCAGTTTAAGACGTTTAACTATACTTAAGTTGATGGCAAAGTTCACCAAGACTCGCCCCAAAGGGGGCCCGGATAAATTTGATTAAGCCGCTATTTTTATTGCCTTTTGTGCATTTCCCATGATGAAAAAAGAAGGGAACGAGATTGAAATTTGAATATTTCAAAGGGGGCACATTTTTAACAATGAATTTTTGTCGAACAAGCGGGTGATTACTGCTTCACTCAATTAGGGGGTTAATTTAGGTGAATATTTAAAGAATCCCTTAATTTTTTCAATTCGCAATTATCCTTCTACGGGTTTTCCATTCTAATTGCTTCTTTCATTATTGATCAAAAGTCGAGAAGAGCTAAACGTTAAGAGAAAAACCCCAGGCGTGCTAACAAACCTGTAAAACGAATTTCATCCCCCAAGGATTCTTTTGTTTAAAAACCCTTTTGTTCTGAATTGTTAATCCTTCCTTTATTTTTCTTCCACCTTATTATGTCCGAGCTGTTGAAAAGATCCAATCAGTACTGGATTGTTGAATACTACGTGGAAAAAAAATGTCCTAAATTAAGTGTGATTATTTCACAAAAATTCAAAAACTGTGAAGTCGACTGATTTGCGCTGTCTTGTCCGGTAAAATAGCATTTTCAGCGACCTCAGACAAGATTGGTCATATAAAAAAAGTCTCATCGTGCCTAAACTGAATGTTTACAAATCATAAAAGAAAACTGTCGAGTTACACGGTGTTTTGACAGACACAGTCTGTAAATCCTTTTTTCCTTTTAACACGATCGTCTCCTGCAGGACACTATAATTTAGTCGTATTATCGGCCATCCATTATCGCCAGCGTCAGCTTTGTACCAGGAAAAATGAAGGAAAAAGTTGGTTCGTGTAACAACTTCGACACACCGTCACAATAGGGAAAGTGCTTATGGAATATTCCATTCTATTCTCCGTCGTTATCCATGAAATCCAATAATACCTACGTGAGTATCTTGTACATCATTTCCCTCGGATACAAAAAAGAAATGGCTTTAGTTCGGATAAAACGACCATAGAGAAATTAAGCTTTTAAAGATATTTTCCTCTGAGAAAGTAAAAATAATGAATTACAACGAAAGAAATTATAATTCTCTATTTCTATGTTACTATGTTGATCTTCAGATTCTGTTGACGAAATTTAATAAAATTAATTGTTTGTTCTTAAAAACGCTTGAGTATGTTAGGAATTATATACATTAAATTGATATTTCGTATACATAAGTATGTTGTATATATTAGCATGTATTGTTTAACGGCTTAAGTTGGTTCCCAAGATGGAGCTGGTGCTATCAAAAACCAGCAAATATTTAAAAATTTAATACTTTTTCCCACTGTAAAATCTGCTTTTTCCAAACCAAATTAAATTGTATAGAATAATTTGTCATGGAAAAAATTCAAACGGATCAGGGAGAAAATTTGAATAGAAAAATTATGAATTTGGAAATCGTGAGATGCGGTCTGGTGTAATGTAAGTTTCAGAAAAACGTTTTTTTTATCGCGTCAACGTTTCGTCTTCATGGCCTGGGATTTACAAAGATTCTTTACATTTAACAAATACATGTAGAATGTGGCAAAAAAAAATGAATTTGTACAATGCAAAAAAATACTTTTTATATTCAATTAAAAAATTCTACTCTAAACACTTTGAGTGGGTAGAAATATTCCGATAGAATACAATTTTTTTTCCATTGCATAAATTCACTTTTTTCCACATCCTACATGTATTTGTTAAATGTAAACAATGTTTGTAAATCCCAGGCCCTGAAGATGATCTTCATAAAGATCGAAACGTTGGCACGATAATAAAAATACATCACACCGGACAGCACTTCACGATTTCCGAAAAATCAAATTATAACGTTTACAAACTTCAAATAAAACGTTTTCGAAGTCAAACGATAATTTTTCCAAGCATAAACTATTCTCATACCAATTCATAATTTTTCCAAAACGAATTAAACTTCCTCCAAGGCAAATTAAAATTGTTTACAAAACAAATGAATCTTTCTCCAAGTCGAATGATATTTTTCCAAATAAAAAACTATTCCTAGCAAATTTTAATATTTCAAACCATGAACTATTCCTACGCGAAATTTCAATTTTACAGCCTACATTCGACTTTTAAAAAGCCAATCGATAAATTTTACAAATTAAATAAGCTTTCTCCAAGCTTTTTTTTTCAAATCATATAATCAGTATCCAGTTAATCTTTTTCCAAACAAAATGGTCTTATTCAAAACCGAATTATAATTTTTTCAAAATAAATATAACTTTTTTCCAAGCGAAATGATATTTTTCAAACCATTAAACTCTTCCCAAAGTACATTACAGTTAATGCAAATAAATTAAACTGTTCCAAAACCGAAAAATAAAAAAAATTAATTTGGTTTGTAATTTTTTAAATTTTATCTAGAAAGTGAAGAATGAAATTACTTGGAATGGCACATGTATAAAATGTATGGCGTGAAATTTTAACATGTCAAAGTACATTATGTATTGCAAGAAAATTCGGGCAAATTTCCACCAAAATATACAGAATAGATTTTTGTCTTAATATGTAAAATATATTGAGAGAAAAAAAAGGTTTCTGTAGTGACTATCTTTTATGGGGGTGTTAACAGAAAACATCAGGCAAAAAAGTTAAAATTGTTCTTCAGTGGCCAATCGACGTATTGTGCGAGTAGTTTGCGATTTTTGATATGGTTTAATAAGGATTTTTGTATAGGGTGACCGAAGACAGCCGTTGACTGTTGACGTCAACGGAGCTCGGATGAATAACCGTCGGTACAAAATTAGGTTCTGGGGCAAGGCTGTGTCGCGGTGAGCCGTGGGTCAAGCACGCCGTGATAAATGACTATTGCCTACCCAGAAGACAAATTTCCAGTCTGGACCAAGCCCGAAAGGTGACCACAAAAAAACAAAAACAGACCCTAAAGCACAATCTTGCCCATCTGTGATGTAAATATGGTTAACAACTGGGCAATAATGAGACTAATGGGGCATGAATGAAATATTAAAAATGATCTTGAGAATTATGAATTCTGGCTTCGGTACGTAGGTATATTTAAAATGTATACAGTATTGCAAAATCCAATCGCAGATAAACACTTTGATGTATTTAGTTGTAAAAATTTTTAACAGCTGGATCTCTTCATCCATTTTGTGTTTTTTTCAAAATTGACTTTTATTGATTTGACAAATGGACGAACAAACACAGATTGGGAAATGATATGGCGACGATATGTTTTACCGAAATAAAACATTTGGAAGCACGCTACACGCAATCAGAACACGTGATCTTGACACTGGCCTGCTATTTAATTATTCCATCACTTCAATTATCGTCCCAAAATATACAATTTAAATAAACGAATGGAATCGTGGAATATTTAATTATTAAAAGTCGATTCGGCATCAGATATGGAAATGAAATTGCCCATTGTAATTGAAACCAACCAATCTGGATAATGGGGCAACAAAGGCGATAATGCATTTATTTATAAGGTTCTTAAACTCATTTTTCATCCATTCACTCACGAGGGTTAATGGGACTAAATAAACGCCAAAAGCGTACGGCTTGACTAACAAATAATTTTAAGCATGAATGCCCACACCCAACCAAGTTTTCCTATGTCAGTATACAAAATAAAGCCATATTTTCTATTTTTATCAGACCGATAAAACTAACCAAAGGCATGTAAAATGTTATTTAGCCAAGAATTATTGTCTTTATAATTATTGTCTTTAGGTAAATTAATCCTAACTGGATTAACGCGCAACTATTCTTATTATATTTTTAAGTTATTCTCAATGAAAAACCCATGGGAATAACGGGATTCGATCCCAGAACCGCTAGCGTGAGAGACTCTCGGCTCTTAGATCCCGCGGTCGTGTGTTCGATTCCCACCGTCCCCTCTGGCCTTTTTTTCACCCTACCCCCTCCCCCCAAAAAAATGAATACGTATAATAATATTGCTGACTAATATGCTCAGATCATAAAGCCAGGGGGGAAAACGCCCTAATCGACCAGTATGTTCAAGTTGAGGTTCAAGCAATCGAGAGATGAATCAAATTGAACAGGGAACAAAGACAAGTAAAATAAGGAGTTAAAAACAAATCAGCTCAAAAATGATGCTGAATTTGAAAAAAATAAATTCATTTACTGTCTAAAAGGTTCCCAGATATGCAGGACTCGTGATCCAAACTATCAACGAACGTCTTGGAAATGAGACAGTGAGAATTCTGAAAACGTTCTTGCGTCCTGACGACACCCGACTGCGATCAAATGGGAAAAGTAAAACTTCTGTATATTACCCTAAAATAAAAGTGAATTTTATTGCCTTTGTAACAGCTCAAGCAAACAAAGTTGGTTTTGAAGAAAATTTCCCTTCAAGTCCTTTCCATGCGGTTAAGTTTAATTAACTAAAATTATGCTTTGGACTCCCTCTCCTCCTCTTTCTCTTGGCTTAGTGGTATTTTAATCTCGACTTTTTCTCTCCCGTTTCGTAGTTTATTGGAGAAGAAAGCGTAAAACCGGTTGTTTTTACGGTACATTAATCCCCGCGCGTTCAATCCCATCGCACCCGTGGGCAAAGTTCAAGTGGATGCCTCCCATTTAAAATAGGATGGGCGAACATGAAAAAAACTTGACGAATCAAACTCGTCTCTATCAAGAAACGGCTTATATACAGTTTTAAAGTTATAATTGCATTTAAAGCGTCGCGGCCGGTTCTATAAACAAAGAGCGATTTAACTGAATATGGAAATGACAGACGTAATTTGTGTAAAAAGAGAAATATTTGCATTTGCGTGATAACGTGTCAAAATTAGCAGGAGACATTAACGGCATAAACTACTATAAATAAGCAAAGCTAAATATATTATTTCTGACGTAATGTGACGTTTAATGTTGGCAGGCCTTAGGCTTTCAATAAAGATCTTTCCTGCTCTTTTGGATTCCTCAGGACGATATTGAATCCTTTTAAGCTTACTATCAAGGGAGGAAGAAGAAAAGGATCGCCGACTAATAAATTGAATCACTTGACATTTCGGCTTTCATCTCAATTCCTTTTGTCCTTAAAAGGACTGTGATCGTGCCGACAGAATATTTTAAATTTCGGAATGTTTCAAAATGGAACTGTTTATGAATATCCACTGAAAACTAAACATTTTCCGATAACAATTTAATTCCATCTCCGTATGTCGAAAACAGAGATGGGAAATTTCGGAACAATTGTATTGTCGATTAAGATCCGCCTAGTCTCGCCCGATAAAATTCTTCCTTAATATGAGTAATTCTAAATTAAATAATTATGAAAATCTTACCACTACAGGGTTTTTTTATCAATTGTCAAGAAAACATAGTTCGACTTACCTGAAACAAAAAAAGAAACAATACGTTAAAACATATAATCAAGTCATTTAGTTGAGAACAATTTTAATGGAAGAGAATATTGAGAATAAAATTTCGTTCTATTCTAAAGAAAAGTATTAAGTGTTTCGTACATACACTATTTTTTAAAACCTAAATAAACATAAATCTCCGCGAAAATATAATACATATTTAACTGGGCAACTTTTTGATCTGAGGTTTTAATTTGAGTATTTATTTGGCTGTCTGGCTGATTTATAGAAAACTGCTTTGATAATTTCCAAGGATAATACTAATCGATTATGGTAGAATATTTTATTTTTTATGACCTTCCTTTCAATATTAGCCGGAGAGAAATCTAAGAATGCCATGAATCATTTGACTTCCATATTAGCCAGAGGTTCCGTTGGGTTTTCATTATACATAATTGTGGAGGGGTGAGTGAAAACAGCCAGGGGGAAAAAACTTGAGAATCGAATCCAAAATGTATATAGCATTTATAACAAATGAAACCTATTTTCAACCAAATGAAACTATTTTTCCAAGTAAATGAAACTTTTCCCAACCAGACGAAACTTTTTTTCAATCAAATGAAACCTTTTTTCAACCAAATTATATACTTTTTTCCATCAAATGAAACCTTTTTTTAAAGCAAATGAAACTATTTTTCCAAGTAAATGGCACCTTTTTTAAGCAAATGAAACCTTTTTTTCAACCTAATGAACCTTTTTTTGTAATAATTATGTAGAGGAATAAATAAATGGCATTATAGTACTAACAATAATTTTTATGATGAATGAATATTATCGAAGTTAATTATGTGGGATAGAAAAGCGTTTTTGGGCGAGTAACAACTTTCTGTGATCGAAAATATAAATGATGAAGTGGGGTGGAGTTCAATCCGTTTTGAAAAGATAATTTCTACTCACAGTATTTTGTTTCGCAATAATCCGGATTTCGAGCCCCTTAGCTCATCATCAAGTTGAAGGGTTTCTACAAACACGTCTCTCGACATGAATTGCAAGAATGAAACCGCTGATACCCCCGCCAACGCGAAAACCACCTTCAACCTGATGATGAGCAAAAGGGCTCGAAATCCGGATTATTGCGAAACAACTTACTGTGAATAGGAACCATCTTTTTATAGCATTTTTCAGTCAAATGAAACCTTTTTTCCACCGAATGAAACTTTTTCAATCAAATGTATCCTTTTTTCAATCAAATACTTGAAAAAAGGTTTCATTTTCTTGTAATGTAGTTTCATTTGCTTAAAAAAAGGTTTCATTTGATTGAAAAAAAGTTTGATTTAGTTGAAAAAAAAGTTTTATTTGCTTGGAAAAAGGATTCATTTACTTGAAAAGTTTCATTTGACTGAAAATGGCTATATGAGCCGAAATTCTACAACACTCCTCTACCGCTGTCCCCAAATAGCAGTTTAAATGGCTAACACTACCATATATTGTATGAAAAATCCATAAAAATTGATCGTTTAAATTATGACGCAACATGTAGTGCAAACAATGCTCCGTTAAATATGAATATTACGCACGGGAATCTTGATAATATACCGGACTTTTTTTTTATTTGCTTAGCCATCTAGATGGTAATTAAGGTTATCGATTGATGAGTTAGTCATTTTTTAGGGAGTTTCAAGTTGCTCTCGACATCAGGATGGCCTGGTAGGCCAATAAAGTCAATTGGAGCAAACAAAAAGCCCCCTGCAATGCGGACGAGGTACATGAAAGCTACCAGGAAAGTAATCAAAACCGAAACTGTTTGGCCCATGCTGGAGTGCCCAAGGGGGAAAAGCCCCTTTTTTACAAGTTATACTGACCTGAAAAAGTTAAAACATCGTGAAACATTTTTTTGAATAATAAATACAGATATTGGCAAATGTTGTATGCGATATAAATTTAGGTTTTGCTGCAAGATTTAACTCAAAGTGACAGTAAAAGCAGTTCATCTCAATTTATGAAAATTTATAGGTGGCGGGATGTGTTAATTGCGTAGCGAATGAATTTATAATTCCGAGGTACTTGTGATGCAAAACTGCTTTATATAAATTCATTAATAAATCTGATTAATCAACACCCCTAGTCACAGGTTAGGAGGAGTGTGAATCATTTAACACTCAAAACGCAACAATCAGGTCCAAAAATACGTTCTTTTTTATTAAAAAAAAAAGTATTTTTTGGTAAAAAGGGAGGGACTCCACCATCAAGTACTCGGTGACTTCTAGAGACTAAAAGTAAGTAAGAAAAAGAATAGAGTTATGAAAAGAATGGAGTTGTGGGTTCGACCCCGCCATGAGGAAAATCGCAACACTCGGGGTGCAAAATGTGACTTCTATATTTGTAATGCTATATATTTTGTATATTTTATACCTACTATGAAGATGACAACCTGATGTAAAAATGAGAGGCACCAACTTAGGATAGTGACTTAGTTTTCGTCAAGAAGCTGAGAATTAGTAACAGACCGAGTAGCTCAAATGGCTGTAGTAGAAAAATACATGTGAAAGGCTAGAAAAAGAAATAAACACAAGCAGGGACTGGAGATGGCTTCAGCAATGTCGTCCTCTAAACTTCCCACATTAACATGATTATCTAAACAAGGGGGATTTATGTTTTGGTGCTAAGGATCATTTACTTTGCTGAAAACTGTAAAAAAATTTATAAACCAAACCAATTACTAAATCACCCCAAGTTTTAGAATTAAAGTTAATTTTCAAACCAAATCCTGGAAAAAGTAATTAGAAGGATAAACGCCTAATAAAGATTTTATAGTCACCTGGATTTATAAGAGTAGGTTATTGTTATAAACTCATATTATCCAACTTTATAAAGAACATTTCAATTAATTAATCTTTAATTAAGGTTTTGGATTAAGGATTTGGGATTAAAAAAAAGATTCGGGAAGAAAAAGCGGGATTCGAACTCACGACCTTCGGCTAAAAACGCAGCTGCTCTTCCATTTCAGCTATCGTGACTTCGATTTTTCCCCCCATATTGTCATTTCTCGGTCAAAATCTTAATTAAAGATTGATTAATTGAAAAGAGTTTATTTGGTCAAGCGGACCACGAAAACTAATAAATTTATACAGGACAATTGTAAAACAGACGCTTATTTCGTTGCTTAAATACTATGGGAGTTGAGGGCAGACCACTTGTAAGGGCACACCCAACCCACTAAATGATCTATGTATTTGGTAGGGCTTAAAAGGCATTATTTACCGTAAACTGCTTCGGAATGACCAATACAATTAAATCCATTAAATAGGTCAAAGAGATGGGATTAATAGGGGAAAACCGGTTGGCATTAGTGAAATAGAAACAAGGGCGTTTACCGCATTATAACAATTTTGTAGAAATACCAGTACGGCCAGAAAAATGACAAGAAATTGCGAAAATATTTTCTGTCAGCGTTGGAGAGAATTTTCGGATAGTACTACCGATAAGTTCTGAGGTTTGTGAGGTTTGGGCGTTTCACATCATCCTAGTTTGTCTATCGCAGCTGTATTTGCCAGTAAGGTGTAATCGACCTTAGGTTTGGAGGTTTCAAATTATCCCAGGTCGGATCTGCCAATTCTGCTGAATTTGTCAAGGTGGGTTTAAGCATTTCGTCGTTCAAGTCTGTTTTCAGATCTTATTTGGAGGTTCGGTTGTTTCAGGTCAAATTATTCCCTGGCACGGTTTGGTTTGTGAACTTCAGCAGGACAGAAATGAACCTGTATTTTGGACATTCAGGATTATCCTAGTATGGTCTTTTTTCTTCCTATTACAGCTGGATTTGTCTGTAAGGTGACCTTCAGCATTTGGTCATTGCAAGGTTACTTGTTGAGGTCTGTGGGGTGAAGAAAATATAGTTTCGTCAGAAATGAGTGATGTTTAGTGACTGCAGTAGTGGTGTCTGAGGGGCACCAAGAATGACACATCTACAAGGAAAACAAACACTTTGAGCCCTGAAGATGATCTCAATAACGACGGAAACGTAGGCAAGATAAAGAAAAAAGGTTTTCAAAATCCTACGTCACACCAGATCTCCGAATAATCGTAGTTTTGTCATTTCAGACCATTCTGGTGTGGTCTGCACTTCCTATCCCAGCTTCACCCTCTCCCGCATGGTTTAACAAGATCCTCTTTTTGGCAGTTTTTTAGATTAATTGTTGGGTCTGGGGGTTGTGTGAGGAAAGGAATCAATCTGTAATTTCAGTTTTAAGGTCAGCCTAGTATGGTCAGTTATATTACCAGAATTTGTCAGAAAAAGTGGTTAGACTATTGCAAGATTAATTGTTGAGGCAAGTGGAGTAATGGACCCCTAAGATTTGGAGGTTCATGATCATCCCAGGAGGTCTGGTCTGCCCATCCTATCTAAATTTGACTAGAAAGTAGGCTCAACGTTTGGCATTGCCGCGATTTTTTGTTGAGGTATATTTCCGCGCTTGTTGATTTTAGATCATCCTGGTATCTTATTTTCCTTACCATCCTAGCTGCATTTATCTACTCATAATCATTGGCGTTTGGCCGTAATCATATTACTTGTTGAGGTCTGTTGGGTAAAGAACATGTAGTTAGTCGTAGGTATGAGAATTCAGAATGACATGCTTTTCAAGCAATTCAGGCCCGCCGTTTTTCCCTTTCAGGTTAAAAATTCCATAAAAAAAGTTCCTTTGAAAAACGTAGTAATAACGTAATACAAATTGTCCACAAGGGTTATTTTACGTTTTCTTCAATTTATTCTCAACTGTATCCACCAAGCATAAAAATCAAAATTCGTATCTTGTCCGTCTCAAGGTATCCAATTATTCCTTGAAATATAGGTTTTTATTTATTTTTTGTTTTAAAGTTTTTATCACTGCGATGTGATTGTCTAGTCGCTTAAAAATGTGAATGGCTAAGAAGAAATAAAATTGATGGCGGAAAAACCTTTGTGCAAAAATGAAAACACTCAATGGTTTTTTATATTATTTGTTATACCGTTATTGTTTGTTTAAGCAATAAATTCAAAAACATTTTTAACTTGACAAACTAGTCAATGCTTTGTGTTTGTACTTCGGCTTTCACAGGAAGAGTGACATGAAAAAGTCCGATAGGCTTACGCTGGTCGCTAGGTCGCCAACATCAACCACATTTTCAAATAAACTCTCCCAAACCCCCTTTGGCACTCCCATCATCTGGATTTGATGGAAATTTGAAAGGATGGTTTTGGCAGAAGAGCTAAGGTTAATAAATGCTGCCCCTCCCCTCTCGGTTATAACTCAACGAATGCCAGCCCTTTTTTTTATAAAATAGGGGAAAGAGCCCTTCGCAGTTCAACTTAAATAGGAGCAAGTTTCGACGAAGCGTAGACCCTCGCGTATCTGGGTCAACTCCGTGGACTTAGCTTATGAGGAATGGAGGAACTATTTTTCTTTTATATAGATTGATCTCGGCCAAGAACAAGTGGCAAAGATCAATTTAACATGAATAGTCTATATTCAATGCCCCGAGTAAGTGTAGCAAAGACACAATTCACTTAGCTTAATTAATAAATTGTAATATATAATTTTAATAAATTTTTAGTTTTAAGTAAATATTATAATCGATATAACATTTATAATTTTAACATTTAAGTATCAGGAATATCTGAAATGACCAAATTACATGGTTTCTACCCCACAGACTTCAATAAATAATCTTGCAATGACCTAACGATGAAGCTCAAGTAAACAGATTTAATTAAGAACTAGAATAAGAAGATCATACTAGGACATAAGGAAACGCCAAAACTACAGGTCCTTACTTTCGCACATAGACTCAACAAAAAATTAATTTGTAAATATAGAACCACCAGACCATACTAGGTCTGTAAAAAATCAACACTTTAAATAAAAAACCGGTTTTCCAGATAGAGGTCCCAAATATAGATCGTCCTTAAAGGACAATGAGGACCTTTAATGTCCGTACCTGGCTCATGGCCTTAGCGGACGTTTTGATTTACAAGATGGGAGATGACGCACCTACGCATACGACTGATGTGTGTTATAACAGCGGAGACGGTGTAGAAGCTGTCCCAGCCCCGAGAGGCCAAGACGAACCTCACCTCCGCTTGCCCATTCCAAATGGTTGGGTCTGCATTAGGCATCAGACCGTATGCCGCGCGTAAAGGGCTATCAAGGCCGAAATCAGTCCCAAGCACTCCTTAGATAGATAAGGTCATTTTATCTCCTAGACTATTGAGCTCCCCCACCGTAAGAACTCCCAGATCCGCTGCGACCGCGGTTTTGTTTAAAGGAGAATTGCTAACCACCCCCTAGAAGAGATGGCCTTCGGTAAAGGACGCCCATGCAGGCACCACCGACCACTATTCACTCTCATCCGGCTCTTCTTACGCATTCGAGGTTCTCCGTGCTATACAATTCGATGGTCTGATCCCAGGACACTGGGTTGAAAACGATGACCATACGCAACGTGTTTGGGCGAAGGTCGCATATAGAAGAACAGCCACTTCTCTAAGTTCTTGCCAGGAGCCTCGCTCCTAAGCTACTACGAATCCATTCCCAAAGTAGCAGGGACTGGAATTTGGAACATTTCTGCTACCCCGTACAGATGGTTATGCACTCTCCCTCATCTATGCAGACAGGATCTGGTACCCTAACCACGAGTGTCTCTCTGATAACGCACCCGCTGCCCCCTGCCAACCACGAGGCCGACACGAATACAGCTTGTGCTTAAAAGGTTGCCACGACCTCAACCCTGCACCATTATTTTGCACTGGAAACCCCCCTTCCTTGTAACCAAGAGTTGACCATTGAACAAGAATACAAGGTTCATCTTTTCAGGCGCCTCCCGCTAGTCCACTGTTGCTCTAGAAGTCGAAGGTCGGTTAACTAATACTACCCTTCCTGAAAGAACTGAATTACGAATACATTTAACCATTTGTCTTTTGATGTTATACATTTTTTATAATTCATTTTGTAGGATTGTTTGTCCGTAAAGCAATTGTTCAGAGGTTTTTTTCTCCCCAACGTCCAATTAATTATAATTGTATTCATACCTCGTTTACCTTTCTGGTTGAGGCAGAATGGCAAAACTCATCAGGTATTTCGCATATCGTCATGCATTTAAATTATTCGACGCAATGTTATTTATTCAATACACCACTCTTGTTTTCATTATCGTTCACTGTACCTCTATTTCTCGCGTTGTATTATTACCATATTTCGAACCCCCCCTCTCCCTTGTAATAATTTCAGCCCTTCCAATACAGACTTGTTGCTCGATTTACTTCCCAGATGAAAATATCCAATATACCGGGGTTTTTTTACGATCATAACGTTATGAATATTTAATCGTTTCCTTCTTCTCTTCAAACTCTGACGGCGTACCATTATTTAAATAGATCCCATCCATCTTGTAACACTTCCCGTCATGACTAAAGCGCTAGGGCGTTCAATTCTAACATTGCCCATAATTGAGATGGTCGGTTTTCTAACAAATAAAGGTTTATTACGAAAATGATTAAAGTTCAAAAAAAAAATATTGACTCTATCAATCATAGTAGTAGCAATTAATCAACACCTCGTATAAAAAGAGACTTTATCATTAATAACGGTACGAATTATGTCAATATTGGCTTTCTGTGAAAAGAAGCTATACTAGGTACATGAAATCAAGTCGTATAAATATTTGAATTAATTAATTAATTTGTTAACTAATATAGCTTAGATGATGAAATGAAATAATAATAACACAATTGATTACTTAGCTGTCAGAATAAACACTGGTAACACGCCATCAAGCCAGGCCATTACAGAATATACCAGAACCATATAGACTAGAAACAGATACGCATCACAATGCAAACATTTTTTTTTTCCAACACGCCAGGCAAGAATAACACATCTACACGAAAAAACAAACATTTCGAGCCCTGAAGATGAGCTCAATAAAGATCGAAACGTTGGCACGATAAAGAAAATATTTTTCTAAAGCCTAAATCAGACCAAACGGCATCCCGCCATCTCCAAATAATGCAGACATTGTTTACTTGACAAGATAAATTGTGTTTTGCAGATCATTTGTTCTATGCTTTATGGGTCCTGTACGCTGTCCATCATAAAAAAAACTTCTTGAGAGCTCGGTTGTAAAAGCTTTGTATATATATTTTATACCTTTTAAGGACAAAGACATATCGTGTATTGCAGTTAGTACATACTTTGCATACCACGCCCTACATTTTACTTTGTTAGGTAGATACTTCATACCGTACCGCATGATATATTTTATTTATATCGAGGTCCAGATTGTTTACATATCGCGGTTATTATATCATGTTTTGTGTACCACATTATCTGTATTTATGGTACTATTAAGGACTAGATTCTTTATTGATGTTAATAGATTTCTGGCTTTGTGTACTACATGATTTATCTTATACCAATTGAGGACCAGATTCATAATACATTTCTGTTAATATATTTTCTGTTTTGTGAAACACTTCGACTCATGAGGACTTGATCCTTTTTGGACAAATTTTGAAGATTTTTTTATCGGTTTTTTAAAATTTCATGGATCAATGTATTTTATAATGATTTAGAGATAGTCAGATGCGGTCGGACTCGTCATAAAACAACCAGATGGCACGTTGATGAGAGATTGGTTTAAAAAAACAAGAAACGAAGATCGCTACCTCAATTTTACCATCCCAATCATACAATAACAAACACGGCCAAAGAGCTGCTTCACAGAATTAGTACCCTGAGCCAGGAATCGTTTTACTACAATAACATAATTAAACCCTAAACACACCACAAACTACTAAGCATTAACACCATCTGCTATCACTAATCAAACTACATCAATTCTATGTTAACATAAAATAAGCATTCCATTCGTTCACGGCCAATCACACAAATCAAACAGATTTCTCTCGTCTGACAACTTTAAAATAGCCTTCGAAATCTATAAAACTATTCATATTCGTTTTTTTTTCGAAAATTAATAATGACACACCAGTATCAAATAAGTCTAATTTTACAAGACCAATTGTATAAATTAGCCTGAAACTTACATCGAAATTGCATCCCAATATCTGCATAAAAGGGTACAGCATATCTGATAGCAAAAAACTGAACAATATCTACAGCACTGGTTACCAACCATTTTGAACATCAACAAAATTTCGCTTTCAATAATCCAAAAATATTAAACACAGAACAAAACAAACATAAACGTTAACTTTTTAGAAATGGTTGTCACCGACACAGAAAAACATCAATTAAAGAACAGACAAAACAATCTTTATGTAAGGTATAGGTGGAGATAAAAAAAGTCAGTATCACAAGCGAGATTCGAACCCACGACCTACGGCTCAACACACCGCTGCTCTATCACTTGAGCTATCGTGATTTCGATCCACTCGGACATCAACTGTGGATCGAAGTCACGTTAGCTCAAGTGGTAGAACAGCGGCGAATTTAACCGAAGGTTGTGGTTCGAATCCCGCTCGCAACATTTATTTTTTACCTTAACAAATGCCTTTAAAAAAGATTAATTAATTAATCTAATGGATTATATAAAACAATCATTAAACTCCACACATCGATTAATTCTGCATAGTCTAAATCTTCAACAATTTATCTCGCCTTTCTTACATTACTGTCTGTAATAATCCTGAAATCCTAACCAGGCCCAAACGACAAACCATTACCCCTTTTTTTTCATTGTCTTCCCCTTCAAAGAAGCTGACTCCTCATAAAAAATTTAATTTCTATCCCGACTTCCTTCCCCACTCCTTCGAAATAATACATATAGGAAAAAACATTGACATCTCACTGACACGCCCAACACAACAGTGGCCCAACCACTCTGAAAACACACACTTTGAGCGAGTTCAAATACTTCGATTAAATCTAAAATTTCTATATTGTATACATTATTGTCTAAATTCGTATTCCTATCTTATATGCATTTGTATAATTGAAACAGTGTTTTTAAATCCCAGGCCCTGAAGATGATCTCAATAAAGATCGAATGCTCGATGTGTCCCACATAATAGAGGCGTGTCATGGCTTCTTACAGAGAGCGTGCAGGCATGCCGCCGGATTTAAGAAGAGTCCTCGAGCACAGTAGCGAGTTTCTGAGTCCCCTGTTCCGCTTTTTAGGGGAAATTGGGTTTTTTTATTGTATATAGTATGTATTATGTGTTATGTGTCTTTGTGTTTTGTTTGTGTGCAAGTATTTATTGGTGTGAATGGCGAAGGGTGAGGGTGAATAGAACGTCACCATCGCCCCTCGAACGATGAAAACGAGTGAGTGTGTGTGCGGGGGCGATGGCGGAATATTAATAAAAGTACCTCATCGACCCCAATCTAGCTTAGTTTAATTGTAGGTCTGTGGAGGAATATCAAGTACTCCACCGACCAAACGGAATGAGTGTGCTGTGTGAATGTGTTTAATTGTATGAACGTATTCATTCGTATGAATGATGTGTGTGAACGTGTATAGAATATAGACCTAGTGTGGGGCTGAAATGGCCAAGATGTCGAAAGCCCCAGCAAAAAAATAAATAAATAAATAAATTAAAAAAAAATAAAGATCGAAATGTTGGCACGATAATAAAAATGTTTTTCTGAAACCTACATCACACCAGACATCATCTCACGATCTCTAAATAATTAACTTTCTCTAAATACTATATATTTCATAATTTGCCTATCATGCATTTCCTTTATTAATGTATTTTATAGCTTTATAAAATAGTATTATTGCATCTATTGCCAATTTTGACTAGACGCTAGTTGAAGTTTGAGCAGAATCATTAACCCGTTATTACATAAAGATTTTGCTATTACTTTTATAGGTTTACAGGTTGCAGGAACAAGCAGATTAGAAAGATCGAGGATGATCAAGTGAGAGCCGAAGTTTCCAAACTCGCAGACTTATCAATCAATACTACTTCAAAAGAATTTTTCTTTTTAACAAGTTTTTCTATTAGAATAAGTTTTCACACCAAAGTATGTTTTAAACGTACCTTTAACACGCTATTGGGGAGTAATTGCTTAACTTAATTTTAGAAGGTGTAAGTAAAAGTCATAGTAAAAGTAATTAATTTAAATCAGAATTCGTGTGAAAATGCTACTTTTTAATACCCCTCAGGGTCAATTCATTTCTCATATTTAATTTCAACGGTCAGCCCTGATTAACATAAGAGTAAAAAGCACGTATTTAAAAGAAGGAAAAATTACCATGACAGTCATTTAGGGGAAGGAAAAATAAAAGTAGAACCGATTTCACTTTCAAGGGAAATTCGATGAATTTATTTCAAGCTTCATTTACTTCGATTAAGCGCCGGAGGGTGAAGCCTGTGGCATTTGTAAACAGGCTGAGAATTTATCAGCAGGCTAAAAATAACACGGCTTCGAATAGTAGCGATGATGATTTACAGGATGACATCCATTTTTCCCATGTCAAACGATCCTTGGGTTCAGTTCAACAAACAGCGCAGTACCGCTTTTCCAACATATCCCACGAATGAAAAAGGAATATTTTTAGAGCATGTCTGACATGTCCATCCCCTGTCAAGTATGACAGAGCGACATCGGACTTTCGAAACCGATTATAATACACGCTGGACACAATGGACTATTTTGTTATCTCCCTATTTTTGATAAACGGCGTCAAACTCAATACCTTTTGTTCCATTTTAGAAAAATGTATGCGTTGTCACCAGGCCTAGACAATATCCAAACATTCTGCTAAAACATTTATCATTTTATTTATCACCGAAAGTCATAGTACAAAGAAAAGTTCTCAAAGTTGTTCTGATTCTGAAGCCTGCCAAATTACTCAGTGACCTAAACGGTACAAACCGATTAGTCTTCGTACAACGGTAAATAAAATATCTGAAAGAATGTCATTAGGTTGTCGACCAGATCATCCAATAGGTTGGGTCCCGGTCAGCATATAGGCTCCCCATAGTTGACAGTTAGTGATGATTTTCATGGAGTATTTAATCACGGTAAGCAACTGGCTTGGTTTCGATTGACATTCCAGAAGAAGTTTAACACAGTTCTGCATGCTGGAGTGATAATCAAGGCCGATTACAGTACAAGGAAATTTCGAATCTCTCAAACTCAGACCTGACGCAAAGTTGTGTCGCATTTTCTGGTGTCCCACAGGGATCCATAATAGGATCTGTTCTTTTTCAATACTATGCCAAGATATAAAGATCGCTTGTTTTTTACTCTGATAATATCACTTCGTTCTGAATAGTAGTAGATACAATACTCAACAGACTTACAAAGGCCATGTCGTGTATTGGCATGTACTATAAAATGTAGGATTAAAATGAACCCGACAAAAACGAGGGATATCCTCTTTACTACGAGCAGCAGGTGTACGGCACGTCTTCAGAGTTAAGTACCTTGGGGTAATATTTGACGTTCGCCGCTTATGTAAGGGTTATAGATAAACGCAAAGCATTCGTGTATTGTTTACCTTACTGCAAGGACATCTTTTTACTGTCCCCACTAAACAAACCTCACTATAAGCAGTGGTCAGAACAATGCTCTTCTACGCTTACCCCTCATGGGGTTTGACATCTCGATCGGACGTACACTTACACATTAACACAAACATGGAATACGTTGTACACCATATATAAAACGGCACACACAGGATTTCTATGAACGCTGTGAGCTGAGCTATAATCAGTTAGTTCAACAAATTGAGAACTGTGACGTAGACTATTTGTACAGGCATAGGAGAGTGAAGTTCTTTAGTTTTTAGTTTAAACATCACCTACGGCTTAAGCTTTTTCTGTTTTTCCGTTATATGGGCTTTAACGACCAATCGCAATATTATGAATTGCGCAATATTTATAACCATTGAGGGTTACTATTAAAGTTTGCTCGATGAATGAACAGAAGTTTGAACAAGTTTAATTTTTATTGCACCATATTTTTCATTGCAGCGTGTAGGGTTAACATTGCACAATATCTACATAGTCAATATTTTTGTCTATTCGTGAACTACGATTTACTTTCCACGATCGGCATTTTTCATTTTTACATTTAAAGACATCTACGGAATAGTAGCTGCCACCAAAATTTGGTCTGACATTGGTTTCACATACTAACGCAAAAATATTGACTTGTATGGGCCGTCAATATTATTGCTTGATTAATTCGGCTCAATCACAAAGTATTGTGCAATGTTATTGTAGGTCTAGGGGTCCGCCTATACTCTTTTAAAAAGTTAAATCCTAACGTAGAAGGAATCTCCCACTGAAGTAAAGTTCAATTGAATAATACATAAATACAAAATACAGTTTTTAAATTAATTTTAGAATTTCCACATCATCTAGAATAAAAACATTTTATGAGTAATCTCGTGGTATCGAAATCCATGTGAAACACTGAAACCCATTTAGACTACCCGAATTTTCATGGTTCACGTATAGCTTAATATCAGCGCAATAACAAAGCCAACGCTTTACAACCGTACATCCTCCTGAACAATAGCTATTAATATGGACTCGAACCTGTTCAACAGTGAACAATTGGCAGCAATGTATCTATCACAGGGCTCTACTCTATAAATGGATTACAAGACAGCGGTTTACCACCTGGAACTTGCCAAAGCTTTCCAACGTTTGATTCCTACATTTCGTCATCGGCTGGCACTCCTCTCGAATCGATACGGGCTAATGGGCACAAAGCAAAGGATTTTGTGGGAATAAAACAAGAGGGTTTTGTAGTAAGTTAGTTTGTTGTCTATACCGAGCAGTCGATCAAATCAAAAGATCTGATCACTGGGAGGAATGAAATTGTTAATACTTAACATGTTAAATTTAGCTGGATTAGACTTGGAATAAGCACATAAATTTAAAACATTACTTTTATCACAAAAGCAATTATTTATCCTCTTCCTCATTACCACGTTATTAAAATTAGATTTAGATATTCAAATAAAGGAAACAATAGATTTTAATTAAATTAATTAACAAAAATACATTATAAATGCCAACGGTTAAATTGTGTACTTAGCGATAGTACGTTTTTAATTTACCCCGAATATTAAAACCCGACGTTTTCCTAAGGATTAAGATTTATTCGGGGGGAAAAGATTAAACCTTATTAAAAATCTTTTTTTTTTAATTTAGAATTATATTAAGGATGGAGAAAAAACGCCGAACGTATCTATTACGCCTCTTTGAAATGTTCCTAACTTTGGGTCAATTTTAAGGGATGTTATTACCCCCAGGGATTCGGAACGTTTTATTTACGCACTGGTCGGCAAATATACTTAAAACACCGACTTTGCTGCCGTTAGAAAGAGAACGGGATTTCAAAGGTTGATCTGGAACGATTCTTAGATTTTTAGAAAGATTTAGATAGAAATGAGAAGTGATAGGATGAACTCTGTACAGTGCGCAGATTTCAGTTTTAGTAATCGGTGGTAATCAGCTGTATAAACACTTCCTGTATAAAATACAAGCACGTACTGCAAAACTCGCATTAACACTCTTAAAACTGTAAGAAAACCTTGCCCTATATAGTCTGTCATCTAACTGAAAAGTTAAGAAATCCGCCACACAAATACCTTTTTTCTTAAGTAATATTAGATCTTTTGTTTTCTCTTCAAATTAGTAATCACTTTTGATGGGCGATCGACATTAATATCGGAAAGATCCAGCGAGGCGACTTATTGCTCAGGGCATTAGGACGTTTTCACAATTGTGCTCAAACACACAATTCTGACGGTTGATTGAAACACCCCCGAGACTCGTATTGTCAATTGCTTGTTAATTAAAAGCTCAATTTCCTCCCCGGGCAGGCTGGATCGATATTGGTTTGGGGTGTCAGTTCTGAAAGGATAAGTTGATGATCCAATCTCACTTTCAACAAGTATGGAATGGCAAGGAAGACCTCCGGCGACCCTGGCAACATTTGGCTGGATAAATTTATAAATCCTTAATGCTACTCTTAAAGTTTTCTTATAAACGTTTTTAATCCCTTTATAATGGAAAAAACCTCCTGAGAGATTAACAAAGGAAAGTTCAAAATTTCATAATACAAAATATAATCTAGTAAACCTTTATACTTATCATTGGTTATTAATCAATAAACAAGGCCTGACAAAAAATTTCGAAACCTTCCTAAACACGTTAGCACATTTAACGTGTAAAAATCCTATGAAATTCTTCCTAACTAAATGACATAGGCAGGGGATTAGGCGTTACCAGGATATATTTTTGTAGACCGGTCTATCGAATGTGTTTCGGCCTTTTGCCATCATCAGTGTATTAGATATTTAAGTAACTCCGTTATCATCACAAAGTATTTCGCAATATTAAATCTTAAATGTAATAAGCTCTATTAATTATTTTTATCTAAGATCTTGGTCGAGTGAAAAAGTTGGTGTCACAAGCAGGATACGAACCCAAGACCTTCGGCTCAATACGCCGCTGCTCTAACCACTTGAGGTATCGTGATTTCGATTTTTTTCTACAACTTTTTCACTCGACCAAGATCTTAGATCAAAAGAATAATTAATTTAGATAATTAATATGGTTAATTATGACCACTAAACCTGTCTGTTGAAGTTTTAATATTTTTTGATGTCAGATTAGGTGAAAAGAGTAGTTTACAAATTTGAAAAATGGACTCGATTGACCAAATAACACACTAAATCACCATTGTTGATGTCGATAAGGCTGAAAGCTAAGTCAAAACCACACCACCCTACATGTTTTTCACCCCATAGGACCCAAGGGGAAATCTCACAGCATATATTTCTATCCGGTTTTGACCAAGTATACTTTTCTTATTCACAATACATGTAAAATTTAGTTAACCACATCAATATAGCCGTTTCCCAACATTCTCGTCTAACGTTTCTCCATCTTGGGTCGTGGTTTGTGAAAAGAATTTTTAAATCTTGTTAAAATAATGGTCAAAAGACCCAATTACAATGAAAGCCTTGTTGCATTAGAAATCATAACTGAAAACAGAGAGAGACCTGACAAAGTAGGCTTACATTAACATCATTATTAGCATGGCATCTTTCTACTCATAACTACCCACTGTAATTATTTTTACACCCAAAGGTCAAATAAACAATTTAATTATTATAAAAGGATTTAAAGGCTGTTGCAATTAACCGTTGGTTGTTGCTTTCCCGAGGGAAATATTACTCTGTTAAATGCCAGCTAATGGAATGAAACAAACTTTAAATCCAACTCCCCCTCGGACTCGGCTTGTTCCTCGACGAAATATGGAATTTTCCTACTTTTCTCCTCATTACACTAACGGCCCTTTTAATTAATTCGATGTTGCAAGATATTTACATTAGTATCGGATGAGAAGATATTGCATTTTAATTGGTTTAAAAGTATTTTTTGGTGTAAATTGTGTATTCATCCATTGGACTACTGAAAATTTCGAGCTGGAAGGATTTTTTGTCCGTGTAGCCTCTTTTAAGATTTTAATGTGTACATTTTTTTGGCCAGGACATAGGTTCGATTGCGGATGTTTTGTGATCATGTTTGATTATGGTCAAACGGTCTATAATGTGCGTTTTGGGACTACGACCACTAAATATTGTTCCTAATCGTTCTATACAGGGGAGCATTAAAAAAAACGAAGCTAAATTGTACAAGTCACCAGGATTTGGTTATGTTTTGTTCCAGCAACATAATGCCCGGCCACACAATTTCGTCGGATAAGGAAAATTTAAACATTTAAAGGATCCAGCTCACGCCACGCCCACCACATATAGTCCCGATTCTGTTAGCTCTGTTACTTGGTTGTATCTAAGGCCCACTTTCTCTAAGAAAAGAAAAAACAATTTTTCAAAAGTCGAAATTGCTGTGCAATAGTTTTTTTCAGTAACAGCGTAGGATCAAGCGTAGGCGGATCACCACAATTGAATATACTGCAAAAGTTAATTTTAGTTAAAGATTATTAACTACTGAAGTAGCAATCTCTTGGGACAAAGCCCTTGTTTCGCTTCGGGGTTATTAATTATAGATTATCATGGCTAGCCCCGTTTAAACACTTGATTCTCTCACAGCCCGACTTCCAACCCGACTTCAGGAAAGCAAACAAGCCCAGACAAGGGGCTAGAAAACCCCGGCCTTTAATCTAACTTTGTAAACCCCACGCGAATGCAATGTCATATTAATTATCCCGTTTCAATTTAAAGGGCTGGATACAGGCCACGTACAGCCATGTTAAGGGGATAATTCCTAGCAGGATATAAATCGGGACAAAGGGGGAAAATTAGATTTTGGCCCATGTGTACAAAAGGGTCTGTTTCAAAGCCTAACATCGATTTGGAGCAAAACGAGGCCATCACGGCCAAAATCCAGTAGATTCGAGCAATATCGGCCAAATTTTCGGGGCTTTTGAATTGGTTAAAACAGACACCAAAATCGGCCATTTCCACTGGAAATAGATTCAATTAGGAAGCTGAAAGATTTATGTAACCCACAACATGGCTTCATTCATTTTTAATACGCTCCCAGATCCATTTATAATTAGCTTTAATTAAAACTGAATTACACACCATTCTATATATTCTAAATATTACACACAAATTATTACGACAATACATGACATAATCACAGTCCAAAAGATGTAGAAAAATTATATAAGCCGCTGAAATATTAAAATCAACGAACCTTTAAAAACAAAGTTATGAAGGTCATTAACCTGTTTGCAATATTTATAAGGGAATATTTTAAAATTAAAATAAGATTTATAAAAAAAATTATAAACAAACTCCGGCAGATTTGATGTATATATTTATGAGACGAACATCAGATTAAATCAGTTTGATTTTGTTTAGGGCTAAGAAAAGTTTCTTCTGCTAACTTAAGTATTCAATAAATTTAATTATTCGTGTTCAAAAAGAAGCCGAACTGGGTTTGTCTACCGGGCCTGAAAGTCAAAATTTTATCTGTCACATACTATAAATTTTAATTGTTAATACTGACTAAAATCATCTAAAACCTATTGCGTACATGTATAAATTCATTTTCACAAGTTGTATAATCCAAACCATGTTTGTACTAATCCCAGGCTCTGAAGATGATCTAAATAAAGATCGAAACGTTCGCATAATAAAGAAAAGTTTTTCTAAATCTACAAGACCGCATCTCACGATCTCCAAATAATCTAAAACCTAATTAAGAATGGAAATGCGCGCTAAAAAAAGCAGAATTTGTAACTTTCAGGAAGTTAAAAGGAAACCTCAAACTGCCTCCTGGAGAAAATCGTTAGATTTCTTCCTCAGACCTCCATTAGATGGAAGAAAATCGACAAAAAATTCACTTACTAAAGCCATCCCGATTTTCTATTAAAAAGGCTTAAGTGACTTTCCTTAGACTTCGTGTGGACAAGTTTCCACCGATGGAAACATTTTTGAAAGAACGGTCCAGACGAAAACCTGAAAGAAGGGCTTAATGTGATTTTACCACCTAAAAAGCAAATCACCACAGCTTCAGGTGATTTTCTTTTGGAAAACATCACCGGAAGAACGAACAATTAAACCGAAATCTTTTGCGAGAAAAAGTTCTAGACGAATGCCGTCGATACTCAAAATTGGTAGCTATTATTTTTCGAAATACCTTTTCTAAAGTAACAAAACAATTAGAGAAAATGGAGTCAAGTTTTTCATTAGCAGTTTTAAAGTGACATGCAAGTCAACAGACCTAAGAAAATTATTTTCTTCAACAAATAGGAATCGGGGAAGCACGCCTGAAGTGAAAGTACCTGAAACGCCACGCGACGTGATGCACCACCACCCAAAACCAATCCGATGTCCAATTTTCCATAAAACCATAACCTACGTGCAATTAGCCTGTGACGCAGCGCTCTACTCTACACAACGTGTTGCAACCAAGATCCCCACTGTCCAGACTTTCTTCAAGTAGCGTCGGGTGGGTTGGGCACTGATATGGTACTGATAGCCGGGTGATTTGTAGTACTTTTCCTGATCCGTTCATTTATTGCCCAATACAGAAAATCAATCGTCCGACAACACGTGAGATCCATCAGCCTTTTTTCCTTTTGTTATATATAAATCAAACGTACTCTTCGCCAGATGCTTCTCTATGGAAGTTCTCTTCATGAACCAAAGTTTTTCTGTTTGCTATTGACTGCAAGCAGATCGCTACTGTGGTCATTTCTTCCATGCCTTTCTCGTATTTTTCCGCTGATCTTTCCGTTTTCCGAATACTAGTGTGACTGACTACTATGATATACACTAGGTGACTGTCGCGTGGCGTGGGCTTGCTTCGAACAGATCTGCATACCTCACCAACGTCTGATAAGGCGCGTTGGATCGCGTTAGGTAAGGGTAATTCCCGCTTAATTATTAAATTATATATTTTTCCTAAGGTGATATTATTGATTATCAGTTTTATGTATTTTTGTTTATTTTTTATTATTTTTTAAATTAATTTTTGCCTGTACACTTTAATTTCGCTATATTTCACTTAAAATGGAAACGTAAGCTGTTATACTGTTTAAAAGATATTGAAATAATACACGGTTCTTTATTTATTCTCCCAAATATTTAATCCTGCATTTCTCTCTCCTACAAATAGATGTACATTAAATGGCCAAGGGGTCGTCCTCTTCCTATTAATTTATTTAGCTAATAGGTACAAACTATAATAAAAAATTTCTCCCCCAAAGATGAAAAATGTTCCGTATATCAGCCGAGACGGTGAACACAATATAGTTTTAAACGGCGGGAAAATTACGCTTTCACTGCTGAAGTAGCCTTAGAAATGTGCCACTGCTCTCAGCCATTGTTAAAAGAAAGACGTGAACTACGGAGATTCTGCCTTCCCATCTGGGCGAATGTGTCAGCCATAATAAAAAGGAATGGCAGTTGGATGTGTTTGTTGTTAACTAAAATGCTTAAAGTTTTATTGAGTTTAAACGACATTACGATGCAGTTTTGTTATTGTCCTAATAAACATGGAGTGAAAGGTGTAGCAATTTCATTTGTCAACGAATTACAATTTAAAATAACCACATCTTGGCGATTACCTGTTAAGTAAGAATTTTCAATTGTAGCAGTCTTGACGTATTATAAAAAATTTGGCATATCGTCAGACCTGTGCGTCTTGGGACATGCCAGATCGATGTTCAGGTACTTCAGGACTACAGGCATTTTTAAATGTATATAGTGTATTTGCTGTATTTATGTTAATTTAGTGGGATAAATGTAATTTATTAGCGTGAATGGAAGGGGTTATTTAATCTCGGCTGGAGATATATCGAGTACCTGGTGGGGGGGGGGGGTTGAATGTGACGATGTTTGTGATGATGTATGCTGATGTAGGTGATGGCGTATGTGTATGATGGAGATGGAAGAGAAAACACGGAGAGGGCCGGCGATGACCTCAGCTGTTTATCCCTCCTACTTTATAAATATATAAAGAATAATATAAATTTAAACATATTTTTTTACAGAGCGCATCTGAAAAGTAAATTTCTTGTAAGTCAATATAAAACGTATATCCCTGACAATAAATAATCAAGAAATAGAGCGCAATGCTGGGAATGGTTTTATGGAGCTTTGAAACTTGACAGGTGGACTCTGGAAGCCTGGAGAGGTGAATCAGGAGAGTGAATAACGTTTGGAGCGGAGAGTGGCAAAAAGGGTTTTTCAGTTCCGCAGAGCAGGTGAAGACAAAATTCAAAATTGCTCAAGAGGTGATATCAGAACGGTTGGGATATCTGCTATTTTTTTTTCAAGGTAGTTGCGAAGGTGAACACAGATCGCAGGTCAAGTACCTTAGGACTATGGCAATTTTTCAATGTAGTGTTGTTTATGTTAATTTATTGTAATGGATGTCATTTATTAGCGCGAAAGGACAGAATTTAATCCCACCCCGAGGAATATCTATTACTTTGGGAATGTGATGCCTGGAGAGTGGATTTATTAGCGACAAGTGAATGGAAGGAATTATCCGCAGTTTTTATGCAACAATTGGAATGAATGGTAATTTATTAGACTAATCCATATAGATTTATTAGCCATAATTGACCTATTAATTATTTTAATTAATTATATTTTTTATCTAGTGCCTCGGTTGAGATGAAAAGTATAATTATTAGCATGGAAGAATGGGGTTGCTTAACTCCTCCCCGGGGAATATCTAATACTCTGGAGGGGTAAATGTGACGAGATTATGTTTGTAATTGTTTTATATATATTCTGTAATTGACAACCTGAAGTACAAATGGTAGGCTAGCCCGTTGGGATATCGACTTAGGTTTTCGTATAAAAGCAGAATCAGTAACAGATAGAGAAGCCCAAATGGCTCAGGTTTAAAAAAAAAGTCCTGAAAGACCAGGAAAAGAAGAACAAACACGGAAAGGGCGATGACCTCAGCTATTTCTCGGCCCCCCTAAACTTCCCACATTACACATACATACATACTACAATTTTTTAAAAAATATATATTTATGTATATTGTGAAATATTATACGTTTGAATAATTATACATGACGCAGCTTTTCCGCTAAATCCCGTTTTGAATTAATATTTGCCGACATGGAATTGCGTAGGGGATATCCTCTTAGCAAAACCATAAACAATCGGTTATGCTTTGTTCTATGGAGGACGGATATGCCTTTTATACGAATAATGCTAAAAACGATCCCAACAGAAGAATATTACTGTAATAATTCAATCAAATTTTAAAAGTTTATATTGTGCATAAAAACAATGGAAAAGAAGAAATAGTCCAAAAGGTAAACGTGGACAATTCCGTCTAAGTAGGTGTGTAATAATGTATCAGTCAGTCTACTTCCGATAATGGTTTTCCAATTCCTTCCAGTTGTGAATAACGTTTGCCATTTGAAAATTTAATAAGACAGAGAAGAATCTGCCAATATTTCAACAGTTTCACTCGAGTACTTGTAGGTACCGAGTGCAACAAATCCAACACCCTTCACGCGATCCGTATAAATCCATCTAAAATCCGCGATGTCCAGTTGAGTTAGCACGTAACGTTTTCTGTTATATGCCGCATGTTGTGAAAACAACCCCAGTTCAAACAGTGCGGTGATTGTTTTCCATGCAAGAAAGCAAACAAACGCCCCCTCACGTCAGACCGCAAACAAACCACAGAAAATCACCTAAATTATTTCACAACCAATAAATCTAAACGGCCAGTCTCTTATTGATTTTTAATAATAAATAAATCGGAAACCGGTTCAATTTCGTAAAATATGGAGTGCCTCGGATCGTATCGAAATTTATATGCATTTTTAAATTTTATGCGAACTGTACAAATAGTTGAATAAACTGTTCGCTTTATCCATTGAACTGCTGGCAGTAGCTCGGTGACAATTATATACCCTACGCTGTTGGACTGTTCGTACGACAACTGAAGCTGCTGCCGTTTTTGTTTTTCCTTCTGACACTATCTATGTCGCATGTCAGTCATGACAACAGACATCGGCGTTCGGAAACCGTTCTATTCCACACAGTTATTTCCTTGTCATACTCTGACAGGCAGCACTAAAAGCTTCAAATTCGAAATATGCCTGGAGTTGCATGAATTCCTTGGCGGGAATGACAATAACGTCCTTCGCCTGGCTTCCTGGACGCTCAGGACGCTCAAGTAGAATGATTCTGCCTCGAACCCCCCCCCCCTACAACAACTATTTTACGCAAAAAAAGATCAACAGCCTAGAGATGAAACACGTAAAAAGATTCCTATAAGGAGCAACTTAATTAAAACTCGGTTTGTGGTTAAGTCCCCTGGCTGAACACTGTTGCCTTAAGACGGCACTATACCGGATAGGCCGCCAAAAGCAATACTGTGTAGATTTGCCAAGAAGAGGAAGCATTTCTTGAACAGCTCACCCTGCTCAGAGTGGTTTGTAAAATTTAATATGACTTAAATTGACCGTGACGTTTACCTAACGGCATGGACCTTAAAATAGGTCGAAACGTTGGCAGTAATAATCTAATTTGCTTTTCATCATACCAGATTATTCGTGAAAAGTTTATCACTGGAGATACGTATTTGGTCACAAAGGCTAAGGGCGAAATGATGAAAATCTGTGACAATCATATAGCCCTGTTTTGGTGTAAGGGGAACTGTCGCAAACCTGTTCTATTCTAAACTCAAAACGGTTCACAAAAACTGCATTTTAATTTATACTTCCTTAAGTCCTTCATGCTAACTGGACCTCGGAGTATGTGATTTGTACAAAGGACATCCTTACACGATTAAGATAAGCCGTGCGAGGTTGACCTTACACTTTGGTCAATGCTCGCGTATATCTGTCATGCAGAGAAAGGTTGCTCGATGTGTCCCGCTTAATTGAAGGGTGGTTTCATACAGACAGTGCGCACGAATGCAACCCGAATTGTTCTTGAGCACCTAGTATTCAGGTCCTCTGTTCCGATTCATGGAGAAAACGGGATTTTTCTATTGTATATCGTAATAATACCTGTGCATACCTAACTTTTGTTGAGAGGGAATGCATTTATTAGCGTGAATGTGTGAGAGGATCGACGGCTGAATATCGACTACCCATCGTTACGCAATTAGGTTTAGTTGTATGATATATGTAAAAGGTGATATTAGAAAATCGAGTATTCCAGCACCCTTAAATGAATGGTATGTAAACAGGGGTGAATTTAGTTAAGAAGGAACGTAAGTACAAATGGATAATTGGATAATTACGTGCACTATATTTTTAATATTTCATTAAAATGGAAAAGACGTGTTCATAAGACCACGTACACATTTTGTGCTACAGAACAAATGCTGTGAAGATCTGTGTATGTTTCGAGTGCTAAGTCTGGAAAGGCCACGCTTACTTTGCAGGCTATGGAAAGAACCTAATTTACACCCTAAAGCAGACTATGTAATTATAAACCTAGGTCGAGGAACAAGAAGCTAAATGGCCACACGCCATATCTATCCCTACATTTTTGCAGGTATTCAGAAAATTGAATTAAAAAGACAGCTTTACGCCGCTACTATGAGATTTCCTTCTGTGATCTATGACGGTGATGATTTGATTAATCATCTCATTAATCATCTCGGTCTGCCGATTCATCCCACCCCCACGATCTTATAAAAGAGACTAACAGAATCACACGGACTTATAAATTTTAACTATTGATTGTCCTTTTTTTTCCTTTAAGAAAACGATAAAACAATCGCAATTCCGTTCTTTTGAAATGTATTCTTTCTTTGGGTTTTAAAATGATGAGACCATGGTGAATGGGGAAAAAAACACAAAAGAGAGACTGAAGCTAATGTAATTAAAACTTTATAGCCGCGAGTCGTACGAAGGGAATCATTAGAGGGAAGAAGTACCAATGACCCCTTATCTCCTCCTTTGCCCGCCCACCATCCATTCCGAGGAAACGCCCTTAAAAAGGGCAAAAATAACAGTACGCGGGTAGACTAGGAATTCAGATCTCTTCAAAACAATTTCACCGGCTGCAAGCACGGGAAATACACGTTTAACGAGAATCGTACACAATCCCGAGGCTGGGCTTGCCAACGTGGGGAGCACTATTTCCGGATCACTTCGAGAAAAACGATGTGTGAAATTAATTAATCTCTACACAGATGGGTGAAATGCTCCAGCAGAGTTTATACTATTACATAGAAGGCAGAACATAATTGTAATAAAGATATATGTTATAACTTTGTTTTTTCAAAATATTATTTAACTATTTTGTGAAATAATTCCCTAAGAAAACAAAACCTTATTTGCAATTGGATATATTATCACCTGTCAAGGGTGAATTAATAGTATCATAATTTTAAAGCTACATATTATATTTTGCAATAGTTTTCCATTCCTATCTCGTTCAAAGAACATCATTTACTATTTTTAAAATATATTACAACATGGTTCTATCAATAATTCACTCCCTGATAACAATTTATTATTATTAATTGCCTTTTAATGACAAAAATTATACAAATGATTTTTTTTCAGTGGAATATAAATTATTTGTTCATAATAACTTTTTTGATTGTATATTCTGAGTTTAAATATAAACTGGATATTGGAAATATATCTATATATATTAAGGCGCAAATAGTGATAATTATAAAAACAAGAACATCGCGATAACATAGTATATCGTGGTTCAAGAATATCCTTGTGATAGCGACCTCAGTAAACACTACAGTGCAATTAAATAAAATAATAAAGAATGTGAGATCTTTAGCAACACTTAAAAGTTTAATATAATTCAATGAAGACAAAGAATTTTAGAGGAAATGAGTTCAAGTAAAAGTGCCCTTAATATCAGGGATTAAACTTCAAGTTGAAAGATAGGAGCTATTTGCACACAAAGCTGCTTGCATCTTGCTCGCAATGACAATGAGAAGTCAACCTTTTAAAATTAAGCAACAACCATAAGACGATATAGAGATTTGGGGTGCCCATTATGTACCAACCGATACATGGAAGAACTATGTGATTTTCTCATGGTCTGTTCCAAAATATCAATTAACGAATGGTCAATTTTCATGAAAGTAAGCCTTTAACTATTTTAGATTAAATAACAGTGAAAATGGTGCATTACTGTACCGGACAACTAAGGGCCAGAAAAGTAAAAGGTTAATTATTAAAAGCTGTTGCAAAGTTTATATAAAATAGAAAAACACGGAATAAGCAATAAATACATAGGCAAAATACATTTTTTTAGATTTTTAAATTTGCTATTTATTGACTAAAAAAGTAACTATTAAAAAATCAGTATTATGTTGGACCTATTTGCGTTAAGGAACATAGTCCATTCACCCACAACGTTTGCACGACCAGTGGTAATGCACCTATGTAAATAGTTTAAAACAAAAATATTCTGTAAATAATAAAGACAATCTATCTATAAAAACAAAAGTACATGACTTCAGTCATAATAAAATAATGCACCCTCATGCAGAAAAAGGTTGCTCGATGTGTCCCACGTACTAGGAACATGTCATACCTTGCCTCCCTATAGGGAGCGTTTAGGCATGCCATCCAATCTGAAAATGGTACTTGAGCACTCCGGCGGGTTTCTGGAAACACTGTTCGGCTTTTTAGGGGAAATTGGGGTTTTTTATTGTTAGTATGTTTTGTGTTGTGTGACTATATGTTTTGTCTGAGTGCATGTATTTATTAGTGCAAATGGTGGGGGTGAGGGTGAAATCAGTCATCACCACCCTTCGAATGTTGGGAGTGTATGGGTGTGTATTCAGGGTCAATGGCGGAATATTTATAAATGTACTCCATCAACCCCAATCTAGAGATTAGTTAGAGTATAGGTCGGTAGTACTCCTCCACCAACCAAACGGAATGAGTGTACCATATAGGTGTACTTATGTGTATAAATGTATTTATTTGTATGAATGTAATGTTTGAAATGGTAAACAGAATAGAGACTTAGTTGGGGGGCTGAAATGACCTAGACGTCGGAAGCCCCAGTCAAAAAATAAATAAATGACAAAAAATATAAAAGAATTAGCAGACTAGTCTAACATTTTGCTGATCGTAAGATAAAACTGTATAACTGTCACATCAATTTCAATTCATTCATTTTTTGATATATGAAGAAAAAATCATTTTTGAGCTTCTTTTACGTAAATGGTCTTTAAAACTTAAAAACACTGGTTGTAGGTACAAAAATCATAATAAAATTTATAATGGAAATTTAGTCAATTCAACAAGTGTGCTGAGTATCTATAAACGGAAGGAAAGTACAAGTGTACACCTACAACAACCAATTAATTGGAGATCGAGGAAAATAACAATGGATTTTGGAGGCATTTTCAAGACGAAAGTGTTCGGTGTCAAATATTTTTTAAGTAAAAAAAAATGGTTGTTTAATAAAATGCACTGACCTGTCAAAAATTCGAGCTTCTTTCAAAACGTTGCCAAGGTTGATGTAAGCGTCCAGGAAGTTGGGGTCGAGAGCAACAGCTTTTTCAAAGTGGTGGATCGCCAGCCAGATTTCGCCTTGCGCATTGAAGACACAGCCTAGATTGCTCCAGGCTACTGCGAAGTCTGGTCTTGTTTCGATAGCTTTTAAATAGCAGGCCTGTGCGAAAGGAAATTGGGAGAGGGAAGGGAAAAAAACAAACAATGAATTAGAGCGGGTCTCATCTCGACACAAGGACAAGGTCTCACCTGACGAACAGCACGCGAGCGGCGCAGGCACACGCTACAGGTGGCACCTCGAATGCCACCTACAGCGTTTTGTTTGGATTATCGCATGCCACAGCCTCACATCCACGGCATGCCACTGGCTAATTTTTTTTTTAACTTCTACCAGTGGATGGTGATGTGAGACTGAGTGGAGAATCGCAGGCGCAATAAAAGAAAGGTAAGGTTAGCAAGCGGAGAGTCCCTACTTTTTTGCTGATCGAAAGGTGAAACAAATATTTTAAGACGTTATCATAGCAAGTGGGGCCAGCCTCCCTTCTCAATTCTCATCTCTGGAGAGATCTGAAATTGCTCTCTGTTACTTTCATTCATTTTCATTTAATTATACTTTGAAGTCTGATTACATTTATTAGAATTTTTACCAATCAACTGTATACCAAGATTAGAAATGAGCTTCAAAGTATTTATCCTTATTTTTTATTAATTTTTTGTTTTAATTTTAAAATTTTGTAGCAATTGGGAGACCGACCAATATATACTTTACCTTTAAGTGCGACTACACCTACACCTCGGCATAGATACAGATCTACACGGTGAATGTAGAAGTGTGGACCTCACCTCTTCTTGCCTAGTATTCACAGTTCAAGAAAACAATAAGAAAACTATTAATCAGTTGTTGTACCAATGAAGTCATTTAATAGATTTTAGGTGCTTTTTTTATTTTAAAAAAAGGGCGTTCTTTTATATTTAATTTTTTTTTTTTTTAATTTAAGGCAATTAAATTTGTACCTTCAACACTTGAATAATTTTATTCTTATGAATTACGTGCAAAAATGCTTGTGTGAAAATGTGTCAAAGGAAATAACCATGGACTTGGTCTGTTTCAGAGAAGCAAAAGAATATATCATAACCCAAAAACGTTTCGAAGCTTTTTCTCTCTGATTAATTTTCAACTAATCACAAAGAGAAAAATAACTTATTACAATTAATGGTGTTGCCCTGATATTTTGATAATAATTTTGTTTAAAATATAACATTAATTAACTTATAAAATAAAAACCTTTTAAAAATCAATTAATCAATTTTAAAAATTATTCACTTTTAAACAAAATTATACAAAAAAATTCGAATAAATCAAAATTTTATTTACTTTGAATACCATCATTTACGATTGACACCAAATTATTATATAAAAATGCTTTACACATGTAGAAATTTCATGGAAAATGTGGTTTTTGTTTTTAAATACATATTAATAATTTTCAATTAGAAAAAATTCCTTCATATTTTGTAAATAAATATATGCAATCTGAGAGCATGTAATTTCTACATGTGTTGACACTAAAAATACAAATTAATCTAATAAAAAGCCTGACAACCATTTTAACATTAACTTGATCCCAGGAAATTTTATAAATTCGATTTATTTTTAAATTAATTTTATTAAGCTTTCTTTTGGTCACTTATATTGATAGGAGTTGAATTTTGAAAAACTGATTTGCTGAAGAGCAATTCATACCATTTTAACTCTGCAATTTAATTTATTGTTACAAAAAACACTTGTTTTTAAAATAATAAATATTAAAATTAAATTTAGTGAGTATTGAGTTTTATTACTCACAGTTAAACCAATCATTCCGTTAGAATGTTAGCTACGAACTGCCTTAATTTAAAAAGAATAATAAACCCATTCTATTATAATTATAATTTAATGATGATATTAATAGTTTTGTTACTCCAGCAGTTTTCATCTGTAGAATTATTAGACTAATCTTGAAAAAAAAAAAAAAAAAAACCTTTCAAATCTAAATCTATGTTGCGGCAGAACGTTAAAATTTTACATATTCAGTACATTCATAAGAATGCTGATTCATCGAATAATTTCTGGGATTTAATACAATCGTGCGATTTTATTTTAAAAATTACAGGTTAATTGATTAATCTGATGACTCACCTTTGTTTTGCAATGTACAACACAACCAATCTTCTTTTCTTTTTTTTAAATTCTTATGTTTTAAACCCACTTAGCTCTCATTACACTTACTGTATAAAAAGTACCAAAAAAGATTTTTAAAAAAAATTTTTTTTACAATCATTTAACTATATCACTTAATTTTAAATACAGATCAAATTTCCCCTAACATTTCCACATAAAATTTTCAAGCGTCTGAATTCACCTTAAACCTTATTCTGATCAAATTGGGTTTTGTTTTTGGTTTTTTGAACAGTAAACCCACTTCTCCACTAATATCTCTGACTTTTGCCTCTAATTGGTTAATTTAACTGTGCTTAGAATAAACTAAGAAATTTTAAATTTAAGGCTAGAACGAACCCTATGAATTATTATTAACTTAAATGCCATCACCAATATTATACAATTGATTTTTGGCCTGTAGGCCACATGGTTTACACCAAATAATATTTTAATGAGATTATTAGTGAGCAAGTATTCTGGAAAGAAAAGCAACAGTAATTTCTATGAGATTGGCTTCAGCTTTAATTTTACAGATTCAATGTGTATTACATGCTTTGAACCCCCCCCCCAAAAAAAAAAAAATTTAAATTGAATTTTAATGCAATAAAAATTATTTAAATTTTAAAACTTAAACCAAAAATAAAAGAAATTTGCACCATATAGTGAATCTTATTTCATACAGGTTAAGTCAAATATTCACAATTTTAATTTTATTTAATTAAGACTGAGGCACAACTTCATAGTAAGTACCAAAAGCTGTTAATGAAGAGCACAAATGCTGAGTCACGTATTTACCTTCAGAATTTGGTTGAATTTTGAAGAGGACTTTAAAAAAAAAAAAAAGGCTGTTATTTGGAAATAAGGAAAGGATTATAAAGGAGCTAACTGGACGGAGATCAGTTTTTTAAGTAGGAATTTTTCGATGCTCTTATCACTAGTTCTAATAATGCAGATAAAATTGTAAAGATTCAATTAATTCGCAAATGCTTTTTACTTTAATTAAATTAAGAAGGAAACCTTGAATAACTGCCCATTAACCACATTACTAAAGGATTTATATATCACGTCAATAAATGAGCAAAAAGTTAAACAGAGCAGTTACTCAAGTTAGGGGAATAGGCGGCGCAAGAAAGTATCAATCGATTTTCCAAATTTTATCACGCTACCTTTATTTAAAGAAAAGATCTTCTAGACCTTTTAGCATTATTACAAACCAAAAAAATTAATTCTGGTAACGCATGAGGAAAATCAATTGTCACTTTTAAATCGCATGCAGCTGCAGAATAAATACTAAAAAAATTCAGTCATTACTCCTAAACATTCGTCCAAATATTGATACTTTCATTTAATCATTTTTCCTAATAATTGAACGCAAAAAAAACAATTTCATATAGAAATAAAGTATCAATATCCTTCCAAATAATTAGGAACAAGGCACTGATATCCGTCAATAAACTGAAAACAAAATTTAATTATACAAAATCATCTTCTTCAAATCTTCATTAAAAAAATAAAAATATAAAACTCCTGGAAACAATACAGCAAAAACAGAAAGGTCGATTCACAATTGCTTCCAAAAGTTTTGAACGCGCGCAGCAGAAAAAAGCAAATGCTTGAGGCTGACAGTTCAATGTTTTTCTCACTTTTTACTACATGATCTGATAATGGCATCGAGACAGGGTAGAGCAGGTCTTGGTCTACAAATGTTTACCTTGGACAAAAATCAAATAATTACCTTGGCCTCCTCTAGTCTAGCGAGAGCTTTAAGCAGATTACCCAAATCACTCCGTACGCAGTATAAATCCTGAAATTTTCAAGAGGAATTAGTACCAGAGTACAAATTTCAAACTGAAAAACTGAAAATAGAGTTCAGACTCGTAGAAGATGGGTCATCCAGATAAAGTTACGCCATGCAAGGTTGACTCATGGTCACTTTTGGACTAAGCCTGATTAATCTGACTTGTAAAGAAAAGTGCTCCATGTGTCCCACCTATATGAGAATTGTGCTACAGCACAGCAGAGTACCAGGTCCCCTGTTCAGATTTTTATAGGATACAGAGTCGTTTTATTGTTAGTACTGATAGTTTTGAGCGTATTTATTGGCATGAATGTGTAGTGTGAGAAGAATATCAAGTACTCCACTACTCTGGGTAAATTGTGTAAATAGGAAATAATTATTTAAGAGTGAGTGAGAGTGATTATTTTGAGGAATGACCGAGTTGAGGGCTGAAATGGCATTAGCTGTTGGTAGCCCCTGGAGCTCAACATCACCAGCTGGATGGATAAGATCAAAGTCCCGGTCTGCCAATATCTTTTGGCCAAATATTTCCAGTATTGGAATAATAAATAGGACTATTCAAATTTTAAAATATTTAAATCAAAAGTTTTACAGCTAGTGTTTTTGCCCTGTGATCTGTTGCAGCAGGAAGCATTCATCAGGTAATGTGGCAGAGTACAAATTTGGTCCAACTCCTGCTATATATTGGTGGTGCCAATTCAAAGAAGCCTGTGTTAAAAATTTTTGTTTTTCTTTATTTTGGGAGGGGTGTCGCGCTGGCATATTACACATTAGGGCACAGCCCCCCCCCACCCATTGCTCGGGCTGGAGAGGAGGAAGAACCATATGGTTTTTCGCTTTCCTGTATTTGTTCAGTGTCCTCTTTGGAGGACATGGATAAAAATCAATACCATCGAAAAAATTTTGGAAAAGTCCACTCCTCGAGGAAACTGGGGCTAACTCACTCTGTATCCCGCCTGGCCGCCCCAATGGGACCAGCCAACCACGACCAGGTCCCTGCCGCACTCTGCTCAATCATCTTCTAAATTTTAATCGTTGAAGATAATCAAAAAGTAGCGTTTATCGACTTTAGAAATCTATAGATTATGTTGAATGCTGCTGAATTGGTGGTTATTAGAAAGATTTTATGTTTACTGGTTTTGGAAAGTTTGGGACTTTGCTCAGATTTTTTTAGCAGTTTACCTCTTTCATTTTCTTATTCTGGGCATTCAAAAATTATGTTGGAAGGATTGAGAATATGATGTCGATAATCAAAGTGAAAAACAAAACATTTAATTACTACCTAATTATTTAAATATATGATCACTCATTTTAATCACAAACAAATTGTGCCTGAAAGAACATATACATTTCATACATGATAATTTCTTAAGAGCCTTCTTGCTTTCATGCATATAAATCAAGCCAGAAGTGAAAGATTGCGTTCAAGTTCGGTTCAATGCAAATTGAATAGTACAACTAGATCATGAAATTACTTTCCATCTCAACCTTTTGATCTGACCTTCAGTGCTACTTAAAAATTATAATTTTTTGGCTTGTGTGCCCATGAAAGGGTAAAAACACCCCTCTTCAATTTAAAAAGTTTAATTTTCAACAAATTTATTCTAATTATTTCTTTACTGTCAGTTTTTCTTAAGATTACTATTTTTTATTTTGTAGACTCACTGGATTGTATTGGAGAGCTGTTACATAAGCCTGAACAGCTTGTTCCATATCACCAGCAGCAACTAAAGCTGCTGCTAGATTGATGTATCCGTCAATGAAATCAGGTTTTAACCTAACTGCGTGTCTGTAATTATCCAGGGCCTCTTGCAGCTGACCCCTTTCCTTGAAGACGTTTCCCAAATTGCTGTAAGCTTCTGCAAGAAGTGGATTTTGTTTGATTGCCAAAGTGCTGAAGTGAGCGGATCTATTCGTAAACAAACGAGAAAAACAAGGTGAGCGGAAAATTTTCGAAAGGCGAGGCTTATAACATATAAGAAATAAATGCTTACTTGTCAAACCGCCTACACTGGAAGTGAATGGAAGAGAGAAGGAGCAAAACGCCCGTGTTGTTCTGCTCCTGCCTCCACAACTGCATGCAGTGTCTCTCTGCGTTCTCATAATCGCTCGCTTGGTACTCTCTATGAGCAAGCTCCAACAAACCTGAAAACGATATTTTGACTGTAAAAAAAAAATTTTGCCTCGTACTTTTTCATCTCCGTTTGTTGATCACATTGTTTTTTAATATGTATCGTTTCTTTTTAACCAAACTTACTTAATTTTGGAGTTTGTGGAAGAACGTCATGAGTTGGCCCAACAACATAAATAGTTTGATCACCTAAACCGATAAAAAAAAAGAAAAAAGAAAATGAATAAAAATAAAACATAATCGGGACTTAGGAAATTACTATGTATAAATATTAATGAAATGTGAAATCTTGCTGTTCCTGTTAATTAGAATGTCCCATTTGTTAATCAATAATTTAAAAAAGTATATTTTCAAATGATTTTAACTATTTGTTTGATGTGGGCATTATTAAAATAAATCTTCATCATATTTATCCAGGTGGGTTTATTATTTTGTACAGTATACATACACAATAGTATTTTGCCACTCTATTTCAAAGAATTAATGTAACAAAGCTAAATAAATAAAATCCATATAAAACAGCTTTATTTAATCTACATGGTTATGAACCTTTTGTTTGGTTGGTACTTTGATAATCTCGGCCTATCCTTGTTTGTTTGGTCTGTCAAACGCATTTTGGCATTTGGCCATATACAAAAGTTGGGCTGTCATTGCCCTCGGAATTTTATTTATAAAAAAGAATTACTGTGAAATTTTTCAGTGGGTTATGAAAATTTAATTTGGACCTTATCTATTATTTTGGCCTGCCTATCCTTACTGAATTTGTCAGTCAAATTTCGGCATTTTGACATCTTCAATGTTGGATGTATTTACCGACCCAAAGTACAAGAATAGGCAGAACAAAATTGAAGAAATGACTAAAATAAAAAAGTCAAATTTAAATAACAGTTCACACACATTGATACAGCCCGATGCTAATTAGGATGATTGAACAGCACATAACGATTTCATCTACTGGCAGAAAAGGAAATCTCTTTGGCCCGCCCACCTCTCGACGGTACAGGATAGGGTGTATAAGACCCCATACCATGATGACCAATTTAATACCATTTAAATCTATACGGAGAGGTCGGTGTTATGTAGGGGGAAAGGAACTTTCATTTAAGCTGAGTTTTAACTACTTGTAGGGTTTGGTATCTAACACAGGGGGAAGTAGAACGGAATATTTATCTGAAATTCATGGGTTCAAGTTCCATTTGTGTTCCTAATTTTTCAATTCAACTCATACAATTATTATTCTAAAGAGAAAAAAAACTAACATAATAAAATACCAATAAAATGATGTAAAAATTAAATTCTGTTGTTAATGTCTACTAGCTTTTCACAAAACCACGTATTTACAACAATCCATCACCTAACTAAAGTAAATGCTCCTATGACAGCCACAAGACCCATCATGGCCATATTTTACATTTTTTTAATTATATTAATATGTAAATGAAGGCACTATTTAGTATTCTGTTTATTTTTATTATTTACAATTAATCTCATTAGGCCCATTAATTGATACAATCAATACAAAAAAATGATATTGCAGGGGTAAAACATTATTTTAAAACGATTTACTTTTTAAATGTCAAAGTAAAATAAATATGCTATGAAACTTATTTAAAAACATTATACGTTATTCGATTAGTTATTATAATTGGTCGATGCGGTAAATTTTCGATTTTGTAAAAGTTACGTCATCCGATTCGGCATAACGAATACCTTGCCACAAATTTAATTTCGTCATAAATACCCTCGCATATGTTTATTAAACTCACAAAAGAGATTAACATACGAATAACTCAAGTTGACAAATTTAAACCGCAAGAACGATATCTGTTTATGCCTATGATGTGAAGTCAAAAATAAACGGTCGCATAATTTAATACTGAAAAATATCCAGGTTAAGTCCAAATTGGGAGAAAAAAAAACTAAGTTCCTTCATTAAGCTTTCGAGGAATATGTACTGCTTCATCAGGACTTTGAAACTGTAATTAATAACTTAAACAGTTAACAAATATGAACTTTGCTTCTGAACAATTATAAAATAATCCATATCAATGAGGAAATTTTATAATTGTATATTGTGTAATAATGATAAAATTTCAATCGATCAGTTGTTAAATTCTTATAAATACAGAATGCATGTCAAAACAATGAAAGCACTGATGAAACTGTTTATTCAAAAGAAATCAAATCTTTGTCCAATTGTCACATCTTTATTAAAATCATTTTATTGCTAATTGATTGTCTTTCATAATGCAGGCCATTGATCAATAGAAACGAAGTTTTTATTATTTAACGACTTGATGAATACAGATATGAAAGAAACTATCATTGTTACATGCAACATTTGCATTTGATAAGATTAACAATAGATTAATTATTAGATATAAGTATATAGATAAGATATGCACCACAATTCCCCAATCAGTTCTTCCTTTTAAACAAGGGAACAGTAGTAAAGGAATACATTGATAATTGTAATAACCATTTTATGAAGAAAAGGATTTGCCAGGAGAGACGTAGCCAAAACTATTCCATCACCTTTTTTTCTTCTTCTTGGGGAGAGGGGAGTCCACCATTTAAATATAAAAGTTTAAAATAAAAATTAATTGGATATCCGCATATTTTCTATGATCCCTTGAAATAATGCTCAGTGTATTATTTTTTTTTAATTTTTTATTCTATTTATTCTATAATTAATTGATTATATTTATTTTAACAGGTATGTGTAATAACTAAAAGGCTGGTGAAATGAAAAATACTGGAGTTTTGGATAACAGGAGCAGATTTCATCTTGAACAAATGGATTATTCAAGAAGTCTTATGTGTAGTTTAATTTGACACACGAAATGTAGCATCAAGGATTTTTCTTGTGATCAAAGGCAAGGATTAAATATTAAAAATCCGGATCATTGAAAAAAAAAGTCAGAGAGTTTGTCATGTAAAAGCCTTGTATCGTGCGCAATTTCTTGATTTATGTTGTGCGTGCAAGGATTCTTCATCAAGCATTTGTCGATGTGGATGGTACAATGGTCACCAGGGACTGGAGGAGTTCCCTCCTGAGCACTGCAGCTGTTCAGCTTATTGTACTATACCCTGGCTCCATTTTTGGGGGAGGGCTCACAACACAAAGTGAACTCAGCCCCCGTTGTACCAGTGCTCTTCGATTGAAGAAACTCATTTTTGAAGGGGGTTGGGACCAGGTTCAGGGTCGCTGAGATCCGGTCCCGCCCCTTCCATTGATGAGTGCCGTGTCAATTTCTTTTAATTGCGGCCACCGGTCCCCTTAGGTGTCAGAAAAATTCCAGAGGCGACGGTGGGGATCGAACCCACGACCACGGGGTCTACTAGCCGAGAGTCTGCCGCCTTAACCACTCGGCTACCGCGGCCCCCATCAAGCATTTGTCGATGTACAGTCGGACCTTGTGAGCACCTTGTCCTCAGTTGGGAGGGGAATATTATTAAAGTAGACTGAATATTTTTTTATGTAAAGTTGACATGTGTGTGGATTTGTCTGTTTTATTTTATTCCCTTTTCTTATACTCTTAACCTGATAATAGTCGGGGGGGGGAGAACTCTTCCTTAAGGAACCTTAGCAAGAATAGGGAAATATGAGATCAAATTGCCTCCAATGACTCAGAAAAATCAATCAGTGAGATAATTGTGCAGTAAGATATGGTTTGAAGGTGCCTTGAGCAAACAATCAAATGTTTTTTTTTTTTTTTTTTTTTTTTTTTAACTTCAAGAAAAGCCTTAGAACTGTACTGCCCAAGAGAGTAGGAAATAATGTCTACCACACGTTGGCACTGTTGGATAGTTGAAGCAGTTGCAAAACCCAAACTGAAGGATTATATTTTGAGAATTTAGAATTAAAATATTTTTTTTTTAATAGAAGCTTAACTAATACTACTACTAACTACTAAACTAACTACTAACTAAAATAAATTTGTAATGAATATGATGGCATTTTTTGGGTTGATCTTGGAAGATTTTAGAAAGACAGTAAACCCCCAAGTTCTATCTGGGCCCAAGGTCTACATATACTATGTATGCAGGTATATATGTCAAACGTATTTCTAATTCGAAGAATGGTGTCTTTTGTCTTGTTCGTATGAAACTCCCACCGGTCTGTTTACATTGAACACATTCATTAAGGCTGTTTTCTAGAATGACGCACTAATTCTTCATATAAGAGGTTCCAGAACAATACACCTATTCTATATAAAAATAAAAATAAAAACGCTTTTGAAGCTTGTATTTTTGGAATCAAATTGGAGTCAGAGGCCTTTGGTAAAGTCTTGACTGAGATTAGAAAGCAAATGTCACGAACAGGATTTGAACCCATGATGTTTAGGCTCGAATCGCCGCTGCTCCAGCACTTCAGCTATCATGACATCTATCCACTCAGAACCAACCCCCCTCAACATATAACCTTTCAAATTTTCCCCCTAATCACTAAACCTGTCCCCATATATAAGCAGTTTCTAAACAATACCATAAAATTACAATACTATAATATTCTATTATAAAAACAAAATAAAAAATAAAAAAAAACACTTTTGAAGCTTGTGTTGGAACCAAATCGGAATCAGAGGCCAGTCTTGGCTGAGATTAAAAAGCAAATGTCACGAGTGGGATTTGAACCCATGATGTTTGGCTCAAATCGCCGCTGCTCTAGCACTTCAGCTAACATGACATCACTCCACTCAAATTTTCTCCCTTTTTTGCAATATTTTCAAATATGTATAAGTTAATTTTCTATGATTTTTTGAAGAAAAAAAATTTAATTTTTTTGTTAGATCCATATTAATAAAAGTAATTATGTACAAGTGTCTTAATTCAGCTTATAATTAATACATTTTAAAAAATCCATTATCCGGAGTTTTTGATTTTCCATGGACCACCTCCTACTCGCCATTACCCCGGATAAGTGAGATTTTACTGTATTATCAAAACCTGGTGCTTACTTTGATTTCATGTTTGCAATTAATTAAGGTTTTCAATTGGGATAAAAAAAGTCAATGGCACGAGCGGGATTCGAACCTATGATTCAATAACACTTGATATGCCACTGCTCTACCACTCAAGATCGTGGGTCCGAATCCCGCTCGTGCCATCGACTTTCATCTCAATTGAAAACCTTAATTAATTGTAATATGTTGGTCAAGCGGACCATGAAACTAGTGAATTTGATTCAATTATGCAATCATGTTGATGCGGCATATCTTCACTCGCAGGTATGTGTCTGATTCGCTCAAGAGGTCCTTACTTAAGACGGCACAATGCTCATGGTTGAGTAGAGCGACTAAAGACCCAGTGCCGATTCAAACTGAGTTCACCGATTCACAGACCAGCATCCAGCATCAATGATTCTGCAACGTGAGTCACATGTGACTTCAACGCTTTGAAACTTGACATTGATTTCTTCCAAGTTTTCTATAGCAGTATGAGTAATCGACGTTTGTTTATTTTCCGAATCTGAGAAGTTTTCTAGGTTTTTTTGACTTTTAACCGACATGGTGCAGGATTTGAAAAAAAATCAGTTTTGCTCTTGTTCAGTGGTGGGGAGTGTTAGAAAATACAGGAATACAAAAGCGTAGACAGAAGTACATTCGGATTAAAAAACGAGTTAAAAATACTTGCACACACCAGATTTATAATTAAACCAAAACATTTCTGTTGGGTCGGTGAAAAACAAAACCAGGCAAAGCGTTATTTCTGGTCAAAAGGAAAATGGGGGAAGGCATACCGTGTTCAAGGCTTCCTGTTCCCTGACAATTTTAAACGGATTCAAAACGAAAAAAAAATTATTAAACAGAAAATTTAAAAAAAACCTGAAGCTATTATGTGATGGATGTTGAAAGAAAAAGTCGCATGTAGTAAGAAACAGGAGAAAGAAGGATCATGTCAAGCTCGAGGTGTTTCTTTTTAATCAGTTTTTTTTTTATGAATAAGCTTCGTTTTTTTTTGCATTTAATAATAAAAATAAAATGTTTAAATCAATAATAAATCTCACCCCCGGATGTCAACTGCTGAAGTTCGTTCATTTTGAGTATAACATTTCCAACGGGTATCGAGTGGGAACAAGGTTGCCTTTGCATAATCGCCGAGACGGTCCGGTCTTGGTGTCGTCGGCTGTCGGACGAAGCGAATTTCCCGGTTGTCTTACGAAGTGTCGAACGTCGTCTCTTTCTTTCTGTCCAATACGTTGAGACGGAACGAGGCGAAGCGACAGTCACGAATGCTCAATATGGCCAGGACGGGTCGACAAGGCCTACGGCTAGCGGATGACGGCCCGTGGAGGAGCCGAGCCTAACATTCATAAATTTGTCAAAAATTTTATAAATTACCCTTTTCCACACACAAATTTAAGAATAATAAAAAAAAACAATAAAAAATAAATTTTTAAAGTAATTCTTAAAAAATTTTTAAAAATCAACTGAATTTTTTCTTAATAGACAGATATTAATGAACATTCCAACTCCCAATATATTTTTTTTTTATAAAAAAGCAAAATCCACTTATATTTATAGCATAACGTCAACCAGAAAGTATTTAATGAATAAATTATTTTGCTTGCATTAAATTATTTTACCAAGGAGAATTTAATAGCAATAAAATATAAAACAATTTAATTTTATCAACACAATAAATCACGTTTTTTCTTTTTATTATTTTATTATATCGCATAATCATTGCAATTTATTTAATTTCAGTGGAATTTTGGGATAAATCGCCGGCTCCTCGGCGTCGTGTAGGCGGCTAGAGGGTCGTTTTGCACACCGTTGTGCAGGCGGCGCTGATCTTTAGCTGGTAGCCGGCCAATCGGCGGCCGCCGTCCGCCAATGGATTTTCGCCATATTCTCAATGCTGCGCACTCCCCGAATTCGAATTTGGAAATTGAAAGGGGGTTGAGAGGGAGGCTGGAACGAGATTTGACGTGTTTTTTAACGTCAATTTGACATTTTAAGCATCGATGGACTGTATGACATTCAGCACGTAGGTAAGATGTAAAAAAAAGCAACGGTTAAAAAAATAACAATACATCAAAAAACCCAAGTTTTTTTATGAATGGTCTAGTTTCAAAATTGAATTAACATCGTATTTGTCAATTTATTGACCGGTCAATCGCTAATTTTTAACCTTTTACCAATTACAAACAATTGCCATGAAACTAGACAACGTTCGAACCTGCCACGACAAAAATTTCTATGGGGTCCTTTTTCCAAATTAAAAATGACGTCAAGGCATGTCTAAATGACGGCTGAAGTTTTCTACAAATGATGAAGACGGGGCGAGTACGAAGTACTTTCAAAACTTTTTTTTTTTTTATTTGTACTAATTTCACGTTAATTTGCTAGACAAAGCAGTTAACACAATTCATATCATTTACAAAATGAACCTTCTCACTTACCCTATCATCATGACTTCTATTTTTCTAGTCAAAACATTGGATAGATTATGACACCAAGATAGGTTTTAAAGAATTTATGATGGTTGTTCATTTTTTTTTCTTTTTTTTACTTATGGCCCAATCAGTTGGTTTTCGTTTCCAAACAAAAAACAAGCATTATTGAAAAGTCCTTTCCAACTTTTTCATGTCTAAAACACCAAGGCACTTTTTCGCAATTAAAATGCCGCCTGATATCAAAATTTAATTAAAATTGTACCTGTCATGAATTAATTATTTAGAAATCGTGAGATGCGGTCTGGTGTGATGTAGGTTTCAGAAAAACATTTTCTTTACTGTGCTGACGTTTCGATCTTTATTGAGATCATCTTCAGGGCTCGAAGTGTTTGTCTTCTGTGTAATTGTGCCATTCATACACTTTGAGTGAGTAGAAATACTTTGATTGAATATATAAAAATATATTTTGCTTAGAATAAATTCACACATTTTTCACATCCAAAATGTATTTGCCAAATATAAATCCCAGGCTCTGAAGATGATCTCAATAAAGCCCGAAACGTTGGCACGATAAAGAAAATGTTTTCCTGAAACCTACATCACACTAGAACGCACCACACTCCAAATAATCATTGGCTGACGATCACTGAACACCACACAGTAATAATAAAAAAATAAATTGTATTGAAAATTTTCAAACTGAAAATGCGAGTAATCAGACGAATATGAACAAGATATTTTTTATGGCTGCTGAATTTATTATTTCTGGTGCCATCAATTTATTTTATTTTCCAAATGAAACCAGCTTTATTGAAAAGCACTTTCCAACTGTCATGTTTAAAACCCCAAGGTATATTTTCACAATTAAAAGAGACGTCTAGTTCCAAAATTTAATTAAAATCAACTTGTCATGAATTTTTGACTGGTCAGCCCCAATTTTTTTTTCTTTGTCCTACTTCTAACAAAAATAATTATAATAATAATCATAAAGTGTATTATGTTGAATTGGAATTTAGAAACATAGTTTAAATTATATAAATTCATATAATACATGGCCCTGAAGATGATCTCAATAAAGATCGAAACGTAGCACGATAAAGAATTTTTTTTTTCGAAGCATACATCACACCAGACGGCATTTTACTATCTCTAAATAGTCATTAATTAACGTTCAGTAAACACCATGCCGTAATAATAATAAATGTGACACCCTTTCACATTTTGCATATTTATAAAAGGACAAGATTGACACAAAAATAGCGTTCCGTGTTTCCTCCATCTTCATTGATCGAATAAAAACGACACGGACAAAATAACACCCAACCGACAAATAAATATGGCGAAGGGCCGAAACACGCTTGACAGAGTAAAACAGGGAGGATTGGCGGACCAGGGTGATCGGAAACGACCAAACAATATTAATCGTCATACTGATTCGATAATTCCAAATTTATTCGTTTTATGTTTTTTCTTTTGAAAACAGTCTGATTAGAATTTCAGTCAGTTGTTATATTAAATAAATAATTATACTAATTAGAACTCCGCGTCTTGGGAAATACGGCCTCTTTCCCAAAATTAAACTTAAACGACCGCCGTTCTTCCATTGTTTGCCATTTTCCCAGGGAAGATGAAAATTATTCCGTACCAATAGATATAGGCGGGGTCCGGTCGGTCTCGCTTGTCCGACCTGTCGATGAGATTACAAAAGGAGAAGAGGTGCCCAAGGGAGGAGGGAAAACATGAAATTCACTGAACAGGTAGTGGACATGTTCCTACTTTTCCTAGGACTTTCTACAAAACATTTTCCTTAATAAAGGTGCGAAGAAAAAAACAACAACCAGATGGACCCCAAATTTGAACGATTTGTGCGAGTTTTACTATTTGGTAGAAATCAATCACTTCTAACAGATTTTGACATAACTGATAACGTTTTTAATAAATAACTCATACTTAATTATTAATCTTTATGTAAGGATTTGGTTCAGATAAAAAAGTTAGTGTCAGGAGCGGCCACAACCTCCGGCTAGATACGCCGCTGCTCTACCTCTCTTAACTTAATTATTAAATGAAATGATACTAATTAAACTTGAATCGAAACTACCGAGTACTTGCCTGACTTTCTTTACAAAAATTTAATTATTTTCCCCTGTCTTTCAAATTTGTTTTAATTAGGTTTTATTGTAATTTCAATCAAAAATAAGTTAAAGGGCAATTTTTCCATATTTTTGTAAATTAATAGTCTTGTATGGCAAATATTGTTTGTGGAGCTTAATTTTAGTTCTTTTCAAACTTTTGCTGTTTTCTAGATTTAATTTTTTTTTTTTAATGGGGGAACGGTTTAGGCATTGACACGGCGCTCATCACTGTAAGGTAAAGGTCCCGGGTTCGAATCCAGCGGCCCTGCCTTCGATCTGTATTAACTTCCGTCCTCATCGTACTCGACATTACTTGGGCTCACCTTCTTTTACGCTAATAAATAACTTTCCCTCTCGCCTCAGCGTATCTATTCATAGAGGTGGGGGGACTGTCTGTTTATTCACGCTAATAAATATCAAATACATTCTAAAATACACCAGTGATGGCAGCGAAAATTTGTTTAGACACCTGAGCTGGATTAACGCGTATGTAATGTCTGTCCATACGTGGTTTTTTCCCTTCAAGAATTAATGTATTAGCGAAGTTATTTGAGTGGATGTGGCGGAATACAGAGTAGCGCTCAAACTCACCAAACTATGTTAGTTATTTTATCGTTCTGAATGAATGCATTTAGTAGCTCATCACTGTAAGGTAAAAGTCCCGGGTTCGAATCCAGCGGTCCTGCATTCGAATTCGACATACTTACAAACGAGCTTTTTTTTCAAAAACACCGACACCCCGAGGGTTGATATAACCTCTGCTGTTGCGAACCCTCGTAAAAAATTGTAAAAAATAATTTCTGATGCCTCAGGGTAGTCTTGATGTCTTCTGGCTTCTAACTTTTTGAAATATTGAGAATTATAAAATTTTTGATTGACACATGATATATTTTTCATAATTCAATTTAATTTTTCAAAAATTGGCTATTTTAAACAAAAAATTTAAAAACACTTAGATTTTTAAAAAAATAGTATAAATCATAAAACTTTGGAGTCATGACCATGAAATAGAAAATCCACTCTTATGTCAATACATTAATGTATCGTTTGACAGATACAGTCATTTATATTCCGATTGTCCCGATACCTCAGTTTTCGTATAAAATGGTCGTTCATAAATACAAATAAACAGAACCATTGAGGTTTTGTAAAAACAAAGCCCGAAGCGTACAAAACGCGTGTTTTTGAAGTTAAGAAGGGCCGAAGATCCAGGGTAATTACTTATTAATGAATTCTTCTCCCTAAGTCCTTGACAGGGCATTGTTAAGGAACGGCTTGCGTGCTTCACTATCCTCATTCCAGCATTCCTTCCACCTGGGAGAATAAGCCACGGTAAACCTGTGAAAAAAAAATAGTCTTTGCAGGTCTGAATAAGTTAAAAATCAAATTAGAACGTAATCAAATTTCTTGAAGTCTGCACCTGTTTCGTATTTTGTACGGTTTCATTTTACTACTTGCAATATTTTAAAAGGTACAAAATTGGGCAAAAATGTTTAAACTTGGCCGATGATAATCTTTTTATCTTCCTTCTTAAACTTTCACTTGCAGAAGTTCCTTTCAATATCTAGCTACTTCCAGTGAAAGTTTAAAGTTTTAATTGGTCTAGCTTAATTAATGTTATTTGGTCTATATGCACGTTTTGGTTTGTTATGAGGTTAGTAATTTATATTTTTCTCGTTTTTAAAAGAATAATTATTATTAATACATTTATTTATTTAATGGGCAGTAAGGCATAACCAATATATTAACATGGTATGTTGTAGTTTTTTGTTTAGATAGAGAATGGACCATGTCAAGGATGGTTAGGTAATTAGGCTTAGGGTTAAAATTTGGGAGGTTTTTTTACAATGGATACCAGGAACTTGAGGAGTTCCCTCCTGGGCAATACAGCTGTACAATACTGTACTTTATCTCTGGCTCCATACTTTTGGGGGATCGCAATACAAGTGTGAATTTGTGCCCCGGTGTGCCGGTGTTCTTGCATCGAAGAGACTCGTTTTTGAAGGTGGTTGTGACCAAATTCAGAGTCGCTGAGATCTGATGCCGCTCCTCCCATTGATGAGTGCCGTGACAATTTCTTTCAATTGCGGCCACCGGTCCCCTTAGGGGTCAGAAAAAGTCCATAGGCGACGGTGGGGATCGAACCCACGACCGCGGGATCTACTAACCGATAGTCTGACGTCTTAACCACTCGGCTACCACGGCCCCCAATTTGGGAGTTAGTAAACTATCGCAAGCCTTAGTTCATAATTGTGTTTTGAATTTATTTATTCATTTTATAATGCTAATGTTCAACCAAGCTTGGCTATTTGTTACACAATTTAAACAGGGAGACATTTTTTTTTATAAATTACTGCAATTATGTACGGATTGGTGTTCGAATAGGTTTTTGGGTAGTGGTGGTAAACTTTTTATGTAACTAATGAGCACACACCCTCCAAAAAATATACCGCAAGGAAGTCCCTGACGTTCCTCCCTTTCACTCAGCTTTCTCCTAACAAATGAACAAGATAAAAACCAGGGGATATGGGAAAATACCGAAACGTTTCCGACCAAAACGAACAGCGAGAAAGGGCGGACCGGTGGTGACCAAGGACGATGGGAATTTCAGTTTCATAAACTAAGCCAGGTCGCATCGATCATCCAGTGAAGATGATGGTCCGCATCTTTTCGCCTTTTCTTGTCCGATACGTTTAGACGGCAGTGTAAAAAACATTCGTTCCACTTTGGAAAAAAATCCACAAAAACGTAAATTTATAAATTTATGCCCAGTTTGGAACCAGGACCGCATAGCCTCGTTGTGTATGTTTTAACAGACGTTCGGACTTTCTCCAGAATGTGAATTTACCAAAAAACATCTTTATAATTAATTTGTAAAACTCAAATAAAACGTAAACTTTTGAGAAAAAAATGCAATAATATCCCTATTTAAGTAGCATCAGAAACATCAGTTATGCCTTCATTAAAATAAAAGTTAAATAATTGCCCATAATTTTACTAGATGATCTTCCCGGCCGTGTCGCCGTTTTCTCTGGCCTTTTTCGGCATTCACATTGGTTAAAAAAAAGAAATTGGATCGTAGAAAGCATTCATTTATATATATATATTAAAATGCATTATTTATACTTTTTTGCAAGGTCTCGGTTCAGATGAAAAAGCTAGCGTCACGAGCGGGATTCGAACCCAGGACCTTCGGCTCAATACGCCGCTGCTCTGACCTTGAGCAATCTTACTCTGGTTAAAGTAGCTTATTGAGCCGAAGGTCCTGGGTTCGAATCCCGTTCGTCGCCCTAGCTTTTTCACCTCAACCAAGCCCTCAGATAAAAAGTATAATTAATTAACACTATCAGTTATGACAACTAAACGTATTAAAATAAATAAAACAATTAAAGTAAATTGTCCCTAATTTACTGAATCGTCTTAATTTCATTCTGGCGCTGTTTTGCCTGTTTTGTATTTCCGCATTTCACACTATTTTATAAAATATAAATTAACTAAACAATTCCGTCATTAATTGTAGGGAAAAAAGACTTAAATTATATATACATAAATGTGAAATTATCCGTTTTTTACTAGAATATACGTAATTCCTGGTCCGCGTAGACTCGCTGTTTTGCTTTTCTGTCAGACTTGTCTTTCATCATTTCATACCGGTGCAATAGAAAAAAATTGGAATATCAGAAAAATATTGATATAAAAAAGTAAAATTTCGTAGGTTGCCAGATGGTCTTTTTGGCCCGCATAGTCTCGCTGTGTCGCTATTTTGCATGGCGTGTTTCGCTTGAACCAGCGCTGGGTTGTTCGTCTAAACACGCAGGTTTTTGATGATACTCAAACCCGGTTCGGCGTGGTGCCTTCTTCACTGAAGGAATAATATTTATTACATTTTAAAATTAAAATCAACAAATTACAATTAAAACTTTCAACGCTTTGTTTTTACATGTTTTTATGCAACCTTTTAGCGTATCTTACGACCTAAGATGCATGATTAGGTTCTAATCGTTATTTACTGTTTGGGAACCTTTATTTACTTTTACAAATGATAATTGTAACAATTTTCCTTATCTGCTTAATTCTCAAAATCTACTTTTACATGTTGACATTTTATTTTAAATTCATTATTAACTCGGTTTCTTGAAAATGGTATAGAAAGACTTTCCAAATTTTCAACAATATTTTTTTTAAATTTGATTGACGGGTTAATAATTAAAAGATTAAATTGGGAATTACCGAATTAGTGAAAGTGAAACTTGCGCGGTCATTTGGAATCATTTGATTCCTGGGCGATTTTTATGAGTGTTCATTTCCGTAATAGCAAAATTGTGCGGACCCAAGTTGATTTTGCAAAAAAAACCCGACCCTTTTAGAGTGAATTTAAACTTTGGCTGTTTAGTCATTTAAATTTTAAATTAGTAAATTAAATTAAACTAAATAAATTTTAAAAAATTAAATATTAAAATATTTTTTAAATTTTTAAATTTTACTTTTAAAATTTTTAGCATTATTTTTTAATTAGATAATTAAATTTAATTACTAATTAAATTTAAATTAGTAATTTTAACAGTCAATTTAAACTTTGTATGTTTAGTAATTTATAATTTAAATTCTGTCT